>VWZG01004368.1:184245-434755 GCA_013396735.1 Grallaria varia | reverse complement strand
AAGATGATGATGACTACCTGCCCCCTAACAAGCGACGAAAAAACACCAAGTCAACCAATGAACCTTCTAGTACCCGGAGAAGAAAAGGGAGAGAGTTCAACTTTGGTAAGATAAAAACTAAGGATTTTCTGTCTCTGCTTTGTTTTACAAAACAGTATTAGGCAATCTCATGCTGCAGGACTATAAGCATTCATTGAAGAGCTGTGTGTGCAGGTGCTAATGCCTCCCTGGTTGGAAGTTATCACAGCTGAGTCAGTGATGTGAAGCCAAAAAAACACTCCCCTGTCTCTTTAACATCCAGCTTGTTTCTTGAGGAAACAGGTGTGCCCTGGGCAGCTTCTCCAAATGATCCATTATTTACAGTCTATCAGAAGTTACATAGGAGGTGTAAAATACACAGTTTTAATTATACTTACGTAGTGACCAGTTGTTTCCAGCCTATGTAACTAGGGTATTATCCTCCCCTCATTCTACACCATCTATATCAGGCCCAAATTAGTGCTTTTTAAAACTAAATACATACAGTTAAAACATACATATATACATAAGTATACACATACATATATACATAATATATATATTTACAGACACACACACACATATATATATATACACAAAGAAAGATTATAGACAGTTTTCACTCAAAATTAGGGCCCCTTTTGGTACACAACATGTTTCCCCATCTTTTGGATTACCCACCAAGTGAAACCAGGTCCTTGATCAAATACATTCTCTTGGATGGGTTTGCCTTTGCTTGAGGTAGGACTAATCGAGCCTGTCCTAACACACCTCTCATATGCACCACAGGGACTTTATCTCCGTCTGCAATATGCAAGGGGTCTGATTGGGCAGGGTGAGCTTGCTATATAGAGCCTTGGGTTTTTATGAACTAGGTGGCCTTTGTTAAATGCATCGCCCAGTGTTTGAAAGTCCCCCACCCAGTGCCTTAAAGGTGGTTTTCAGCAGTCTGTTGCACTGGTCAACTTTCCCAGCAGCTGGAGCATGATAGGGTATATGATACTTCCACTCAATGCCGTGATCTCCAGCCCAGGTGTCTATGAGGCCATCCTTGAAATGGGTNCCAGCCCAGGTGTCTATGAGGCCATCCTTGAAATGGGTCCCATCTATGAGGCCATCCTTGAAATGGGTCCCATTGTCTGACTCAGTTGTCTCCAGGATCCTGTGTTGCCACAGAACTTGTTTTTCAAGGTCCAGGATGGTATTCTGGGCAGTGGCATGGAGCACAGGGTATGTCTCCATCCATCCAGTGGTCGCTTCTACCATGGCCAGCACGTAGCGCTTGCCTTGGCAGGTTTGGGGAAGCGTGATGTAATCGACTTGCCAGGCTTCCCCATACCTATATTTTGGCCATCGTCCACCATACCACAGAGGCTTCACCCACTTGATGGCATCTCATGTCTCACAGTCATGATAACCTGTGAAACACTGTCCATGGTTAGGGGTACCCCTCGGTCAGGAGCCCATCTATATGTTGCATCTCTGCCCTGATGACCGGAGGCATCATGGGCCCATCGACCTAGAAATAATTCTTCCTTGTGCTTCTAATGCAGTTCTACCTGAGATGCTTTAACCCTGACAGTTTGATCCACCTGCTCATTGTTATGATGCTCCTCATTAGCCCGTTTCTTGGGTACATGAGCATCTACGTGACCAACCTTCACACTTCTACCTGGGCAGTGATGTCTTGCCACTTCTCAGCTGTCCAGATGGGTTTCCCTCTGTGCTGCTAAATGGCTTTTCTCTATCAATCTAGCCATCCCCACAAAGCACTGGCCACCATCCAGAAGTCAGTGTAGAGGTAGAGTCTTGGCCACTTTTCTTGTTCAGCGATATTCAAAGCCAGATGAACAGCTCTAAGCTGTGCAACCTGATTAGATCCACCTTGTCCTCCAGTCGCTTCTTCAGCTCACTGTGTGGGACTCCAAACAGCTTCTTTCCATTTCTGGTTTGTCCCTAGAATGCGACAGGAACCGTCAGTGAAGAGAACATATCACTTTCCATCTTTTGCTAGCTGGTTTGCAGCCCATGTCACCTGCTCCTCTTCTTCTTTCGAGGATAGCCCAAAACTCTCACCTTCAGGCCAGTTTATGATGATTTCCAAAATCCCAGGGCAATTTGGATTCCCTATCCAGATTCACTGTGTAATCAGAGTGATCCACTTGCTCCATGTGGCATTGGTGGCATGATGTGTAGAAGGAACTTTTCCTTTGAACATCCAGCCCAGCACTGGTAGTTGGGGTGCCAGCAGGAGATGTGCTTTGGTGCTGGTCACTTCTGGAACACGGGATAACAATGCAGACACCAAGGTTGGTGCAGAAGGATTTATGAGGATGTTTTCAACACCAGGACTTGGATAAATGCTGGATTAAGGTAGAGGATGGCACAATACCTCCTGACCCAGAAATTTATAGATTTGCACTGAAACAACTCCATGTACTCACTGTAGGCTTTATCAAGCTTCACTAATTAAGCTTTTCAGCACATGGATTTAGGTAACTATCAACAGCAGCTACAAACTGCCTTTACCCCATTGGCTGTGAGAGCTGCTGACCAATCTGTCAAAGAGAAACCATTTTTGGAAGTTCCCTTAATGTGGTTTGTGTTGTAGGTTTTTTAACTTGATTTAATATACAAGTTTGGGAGGTAATCTTGAGCATTTTATTCTATACTTTTTTTTTCCTGAATATATCCATGTATTTTAAGGTATAGCCTGTACTGTGCTCTGCAGGCACCTGTATGCGAGTGAGCAGTAAAAGCACACTACATGTTTCAGTTAGTGGTAACACAGATTTTACAAGAGATTCTCAGTTTTGTTTGTAGTCTGACATGTCCTTGTCTTTGCAGACAAATGGAATGAACGAATTACAGACTTGAGAAAGCAAGTTGAAGATCTGTTTGAAGAAAAATATGGTATGTGTTACACACCTTTCCAAACCATTGCCTCTAGTTTTTTGTTGCTGTAAGTGACAGTCCTTTGGCTTGAATCTTACTGTTGGCTCAGGAGCACACCAGAACTGACAGCACCAAAGGGTTATTTTTAAAAGGGAGCATCTCTTTTTGGCACCAAAGTGCAAGACTTAATATTAGTTGTGTTCAGAGCTCCAGTGTGCTCATGTCTTAGTGTAATGGTTTGACCCTGGCCAGATTTCAGGGACCCACTAAAGCCGCTCTGCAACTAGGCAGAGGAGAGAGGTAAAGATAAGAGATGGGAGAGGTCACTTACTGATTATCTTCACTGGCAAAAACAGACTCAAAGTGTGATAATACTTAAATTTATTACTAACAGGATAAGAGCCAAAGAGTGAGAAATAAAACAGTCTTAAAAACATAAACACATCTTCCCCCCACCCCTCCTTCTGTCTATGGGGGTGTTGCTGCCGCTTGTAATGCGAGTCCACCCCTTGGGGTTAGTTCTCCATGGGCTGCAGTCGGGTCTCTGTCTTGCACCCTGATGGTCGTCCATGGGCTGCAGGGGGACAACCTGCTTCACCATGGTCTTCACCATGGGCTTACAGGGGACACAGCTTTGAGTCCTTCCCCTGCTCTGAGGGGTGCCTCCTCCCTCTCATTCTGCACTGACCCTGGTGTCTGTGTTATCCCATGTTCTCACTCACTGGAATTTCTCCTGCCCAACACTCCTATTCTTAAATGTGTTATCACTGAGGTGTTACTGTGATCTCTAATTGGCTCAGCCCTGGCCGGGAGCTGGACGTCCCTCCTGGAACTGGCTATCATTGGCTCCAATAGGACAGGGGAAGCTTCAAGCAGCTTGTAACAGAATCCACCTCTGCAGCCCCCCCACTACTAAAATTCATCTACAGAAACCCAGGACACACAGGCACCCACATTTGAGAGAGCTGTCCTTTTTTCAGTAATTACACCAAGTACTTACATGAAAGAATCTTGTTAGAATGCCTCTAGGGAGAGGTTGCCACTCACTGATTGTTCCTTTCTGATTATGATTGATTTGCAGTGAAGCAAAAATTATATGTTAATGACTCTTGGGAAGAAAAAGCATCAGATGTGTTGGACCTTGGAATTTGTTTCCAGATGCCGTATCTAGATATATTTTGTGTCCACATATCACAGACTAAAACAACATCAGAAAAGATTTCAAAGCAAATGGTGGCGCTCATCTGCCACAAAAAGTGGAAGTGCTTTCAGGATGGGCCTTGTGATTTGGGGTTATTACATGTTTGGGGTGTGACTATCATCTGACATTTAAACAGCCCACTGAAAGCAACTCACACCGAGTTAAAACAGTTCACTGTATTTTAATTGCTCTAAAAAGGAGCATCGTTCTTAATGAATTGTTTTAATTTTGATTTTGGTGTTTGCACATAGCCAGCCTAAAAATTTCCTGTGTAATCTGTTGAATACAGAGCTATTCCTTATTTTCCATAGCAGGCCATATGGTATTAAATTATCCCCTTTTCCCTGTGGATGACAACATTGCTTTGATTCAAAAACCAATTCCTTACCAGACTCTAGTTCTTTCTATCTCTATGGACATGCAGTCTCTCATTTACTGAAATGAATTATGGATGTCCAGAATTCCCAGAATGCTTTTCAAATTTTTTTGCTTCTCTAGCTCCGAAATATTTTAGCAATGTCGGTCACTGTAACTCATTACAAGTGATGTGTCTGAAAACAGTGTTGTGTCTAGATGAAAACTAAAAAAAAGTCACTTTTTAGTGACTTACATATACAGACTGATTTATAAAAATGAAGGCTATATTCAGTAGGATTTCTATGCAAAAACATGTAAGATTTCAAATCTAAGAAGCCTCACTGGAGACTGTGACACTGATGGTGTTGTTAGGCTCTCTGAAGTGTATTGGCTAAAACATTTGCTGATTTAAGAGAAATAAAGACTCTCCCCTGTTATTAGTTATTTATTTAAACAGAGAGGTTTCTTGTTACTACAAGGCTGTTCTTAATTAATGCTGCATAGTGATCTGGATTTCAGTGATGTTGATCTGTTACCCTGAGGCATGTCTGCTGCCACAACAGCCTCCATGGCTGAGAATAATATTTTTGTTAATGTCTTGAAAGAGGTATGTGACTGCAATAAAAATCTACATTAATGAAGGGCTGGTGTGATACACAACAACTCTTATGACTGTTCTTGAGCTCCTTTGGCACAGGTTTGAATTTCATTAGTCTATTTACTAAGAGTCATCTTCAGGTTCATGTCCATTTCCATTATTGTATTATCTGTCTCCAGTTTTGGCCATCTTCCATTTGCAAGCTGAAACCAAGTCTAATTGAAGCACTGTTCTTCTTGCAGTTTTCTAAAATTTTGCTACTCAGTTCTGATCAGAAGATTAAGAACATCAAGATGACATGTACAAGACTAATAGAAGACTACAATATGTACTAAGATACACACTTGTTTTCAAAGCTTCCCTATTTTGTGATAAACATCCCTAGAAATATTCAGGTTCCAAGTGGCTGAAAGAGTGTGTTACCCACATACCTTTAAAACCTAAATTATTTTACTGCATTTAAGAATTTGCAGGTTAATGAGAGCATTTTGCATAGACAGTGTCTGAACCACAGGCTGCTTGGATGTTACACTAAGTTGCTTGGAAAGGTGCCCTGAGTAGTTTTGCATTCAGAAATGCTGCCACATCATCACTGTACTCTGTCCTTAGCTTGGTTTTTCTCATCAAATAATTTTTTTGCATCTGGTTTCCATAGCAAAACAACAGAATGCAGCAAACTGTCTGCAGACAGTCAGACTTCTTGTTGCATGGCCTACAAAATTAATGTACCCTTGTGAGTATACAGAAATCAGCTCTTTTGGTATTTGCAAAGGCTTGTGTCATTCCCCAGTATTTGGCAGCCTGAGAGGTGTATTGATAGGATTATGGTCCTCACAACTTAAATACACAGGTTATTTTTCCAGCTGTGGCTGAGTCAGTTATTTGCTATTGTAGTAGTTTAACTTTAGGCCTTCCTGGGAGACTAGGTCACATGATTTATATTGACCAAGGAAGTATTCCCTTCTATTTTATGTCAGCTTAGATATAAAAGGGGGGAGACAGAAGCTATCAGTTAGTATTCTTTCTGGCGGTGTTAGGCACTGCCCAGGCTCCCCAGGGCAGTGGGCACAGCACCAAGCCTGCCAGAGCTCCAGGAGCCTTTGGATGATCTACTACACTCTCCACCCCTTATTCCATACTGTTTTACATCACACCTATATCCTGTATTTGCCTGTGTCCTGCGCTTGTATAGGTCTTGTCTCTTGAGGATGTCTTGTCGTTGCACATCAGTATCAGCTGAGTTTGGATCTTTCTCATCTGTTGGCTTTTTTTTAACCTTCTTTCTTCACCTGTGAGTGACAACTAGTGGCAAGGTTGTCCATCCCCATGTGGGGGAGGTTCTGAGGTGGCCTCGGAGGTTGGTGTAGGTGGAAAGGGTGGATTTGAACCCAAATCAACTTGCAGACCCTCAGCCAGTGTGGCAGACACTTTTATTTTCAAAGGGAAAAAAGATTCTGAAGGAGGGGAAAAAAAAGGATAAAAACATCAAAGAAGACAAGAGCATGGCATTAAGGTGGATTAACCTGCTCTGAAAGGCGACCTGAATACTAATTCAAACTGCAATATTCTGCCAGAGATGTATGATGGGCTTGACATACATCCCTCACTCTGAGTAGGAGAGTACATTAGTTTCTAGCAGCTAGAAGTAGTAAATTTAGCTTTTATCTCCATCACATCCATATTAGTCCCTTCCTGCTCCAGACACCCTACTGGTTTTCTTTTGTTTAAAGGTGACTGGCTCATTGGTAGGGCCATGCTTTTTTCAACAGTGTTAGAAGTGTATTGTTTATTTCATTAGTAGTTCCTTGGATTTCTAAAATACACCACAGCTTCAGGAATTCACTGAAGAGAAGGGATGCATGTCCCTCCTCTAAGGTGTTAATGACTCTTGTAAGCCAATAGTAGTAACAAATAGTAATAGTAAGAGCTAGTGAACTGAAACATGCTTGGTTTATAATTTAATCTAGGTAACTTCCTCTTTCAAAATGTACTATTAAACAAAACCAAAATAGTGTGAATCTTCACTCTAATGGGTACAGTTTTTATTAACTTTTAACTATTATTAAATGTTAACAGAGTAAAGGGAATGGATCCTCATGTGCAGATCCTCCATCTGCATATGTAGACAGGACTGCAGCTTGTTTATTGTGAATCAGAGCAATTTTGCTATAAAACAAAACCAATCCCCCACAACATGAATGCTTGCACGTTTAAATGTGATGAGGGGTTATTGCCTGTATGCTAATCATAATGATTATCAGAGTAATATCAAACAGGTAATTTGAATAGAGACACAAGCTAGTCTAATGTTTTTATTCTCCTTTTTCCTTAAAGCTGAAGCTATAAAAGCAAAAGGTCGAGTGCCTATCCCATACTCAGTCTTCCAGACAAGTCTGGAAGGCTTACATGTGGAAGGGCTGCCAGAAGGTGTCCCCTTCAGGCGTCCATCCACGTATGGCATTCCCCGCATGGAGAGGATACTTCTAGCAAAGGAGCAGATCCGGTTTGTGATTAAAAAGTAAGGAATTTTGCATTTTTGTCTATACATTACTCGCTATTTTCTGCTTCATTTTATCTTCTGGAAGTTCCAAACCGATTCCTACTGATGTATTCCTCATTTGCAGTAATAAGAAGGAGTTTTTAGTTGATGTTCACTCTGATAAACTCAGCTTATCAGACCAGCGGAACACTACAGTTGTGGACAGATCTCTGGACAGATCTTTTCAGTATTATGGACTTGTCACAAGCAGATATCTTTGTACTTTTCAAATCTTTGCAGCTGCAGTACATGTTGAAAGCCATTGACTCTGGGATCTTTGATGCTATCTGAGGATCCTAGCCTAAATTTCAGCTTGTGCTTTTTTTTCTTTTTTTCTTGCTGAAAGGCTGTATCAAGGTGTCCATGGTTGTGTCTCTATAGAGCATCTCCCTGGGCAGGCTTGAGGCCAAGATACAGCTGCTGGTCCCTGTGGTTTAGTTAAATGTGTGTCCTATATGTGTCTGGAGGTAGATGGGGTAGTGTACATGAAGAAAACCTCAGATGTACACAGAGACTGCTTGAAGCTTAAAGGAAGCTTCAGTGAGTAACGTCTGATATTTTCCTGGGATTCAGTGGTGTAGGGCTTAATCCAAGAGTTTTGAAGTGCTTGGGAATCTGCTGATTGCAGTGGTCAGGCTCAGAATTGGGGGTAGTGACAGCCCCTGCCTCCTGTGCATGTTTACTTTACCATGGGTGCTAGTTGCTCCTATTTAAGAGGTACATGACCAGTTTCTGTCATCCTGACGCTTGCAGATAGCTAGGAAAGAGAAAGAAATGTAGGTCTACCTTTTGTCTTAAAATCAGACACTATGCATAGATTTTAATATTATGCAATGCTGGCACCTGCTCATGTCAAATTTGTCTTAATTGTTAACAGAAAATTTATGCTGTTTATCAGTTTGTGTGGAAACCAAAGCAGCTCAAAAACCAGTTCGGCTCTGTGAGAAACATCAGAATGTTTAATTTCTTTGTTGTTCAAATGTGGATAAAACTAGAGAAACAGAAGTGTCTGCTTTGAAGTTTTCCCTTTTAGAGCTTAAATTTTTGGTTTGGATCTTTGTTTCTGATGAACTGTATCTTAGAAGTAAGTTTAATGGAACCTGTATGCTACCATCATATGTTATGGCTCAGGTGGATATGGGTATGAGGCATGAAAAATGCTTTATCAGTAGGGTGCCAACTAGCTTTTGTGATACTTTGGTGTAAATTGGAATTTACTGTTGGGGATCATGATGCCCCCTGGGGAGTTCTTTGGTTTTGTTTTTTTTTTTTTTCTGATCCTTTAGTAGTAACTTGAGGCTGTAACTGGAGCCTGGTTTCTCAAAGTGTCTGTCACTGTTAAAGCATGTACCTTACATTTTTTAGGAATGAACTTCTGAATTCAACAAATGTTTCGCTGAACAAACCAGATACAGGAGGTAGGTCTTCAAATGTGGGAGTTGTACAAGTACAGTATGATATTCATATTTGTTAGTGTTAGTGGTGGCTACAATTTGCTTTTACTAATAACACATTGCAAGTAATTCCTCTGGTTTTGAATTTTCTTTAGCTACAGAGGGACAGCAGTTTTCCACAGGTTATCCAAGCCAGTGTTAGTAACACTCTGTCAATGGATTTGATTCAGCTGATCAAAAGGAAAATTTTGAGCTAGGTGTTAGTCTGGGGAGATACAGAGAAAAGGCAGCAGTTTTCACAGTTGATAGAGTTTACTGGCAACTGTCTGTACTGTGGAATAATTGCTTATATATGGTATTTTCCAAAATTAGGTTACTTGAAGTGCTGTGATAAATGCAGTAGTTACTGTGACATTTATTATTGAAGAATCTGGTTTGCTTGGATAACAGGGCTCCATTTGCACATAGTGCTGCAAAGAAAACACATTCCAACCACTTTTCCCATCAGGAATAGTCTTTAGCAGATGCATACTTTTATATGTCTTGTCTCCATTAAGCACCCATCCAAAGGTAGCGAAAATGACCATGGAAATTTAAGACTACAGGAATAGATTTTTGTTCCAATTGCACCCATGAACTCATTTCTTCTCAAGCTGGGAGAAAAAAGTTTAGCATTGAAAAAGAATCGAGTTTTAAAAGAATTGTACCTTTGCGTGGGCCCTAGGTGGTAAATTCCTTTCCCTGACTTGTTTCTCCATTCAGTTGAATTCTATTGTCTCTGAGGCTTCAGGGCTTTTTTTTTTTTTTTTAAATGTCCAATTAGTCCAAGTGCTGAAAGCTTGTATGCCTGAAACAACAGTTGCAAACAAATTGCTCCCAAATCTAAAATGCTAACTGGCACCCTCAACCTGGTTGAACGGTGAATTTTGAGTAATACCAGAGAAATCCTTAGCTCTGACAGTAACATAAGCATATAGACAGCAGTTGTTTGCACTAGTGCAGCACCATTATGCTGTATTATATACTTATAGTCTTCTGTTGTAAAAAATATATCAAAGGCCGTACTAAGGTGAATATTAAGGATCTAAATTAAGCCAAGAGATGATGTTATAAGAATGTATCTTTACCATGTGTGCAGGAATTAAACTTCTCCTGAAGTATAAGTTAACATAGTGTTTTGAGTCTTAATAACCTACTGTTTTTCAAATTTGGCTACAAAAATAGTACGTAGTCTAATAACTGAGCCTTAGCCTTAACTGTACTCTTACGTGGCTTGTTAGCCCTTTTCTCTGTTGTTTTAGTCATATTTAATATGGTTGTACTGATTATGAAAGCAAAGCAAGTACATTACTTATCTCAGTTCCTTATATTGCTTGTCATCACCAACTTGTAGTGATAGTCATATGTGACCTCTGCATCCTTTTGAAGAGAATACAGCATCTGTGGGAGCTGCCAATAACATCTCAGGGAACACAGAAGACAGCAGATGTCTGAGCCTCCTTTCCTTCAGTTTTCTTTTCTTCCTGTTTGGATTCCCTCTTTCCCAGTAGTTCACTGTCTCCTCTGCTACTCCATATGTCCACTGCCATCTTAAAAGACAGAGCTATGGAGCACCAGGCCCCACTCTCTCTGCTTATTATGGCTCCATGTCCAATGTCCTGCTCTGTCCATAGCCCCTGCTAGCTTGTGTCCCCAGCAGGGGAGGAGCAGGATGAGTATGGAACCTGTATTTTGACTGGCAGAGGAAATGATGATTGTGTTTGCATTCCTGTGGGAAGCAGGCTGGTCAGAAAGGTTTTATGGGACGGCCTCAGTCCTGAAACCCTGAGAAGACTGATACTGGCTGCAAGACAAACCGATGAGGCAGTGATGGTTTGGCTCAGGAATGGCTGGAGAAGTGTGAGCTGGTGCTTATGCTGGTAGCCCAGCCTGGTGCAGTGCAGTTATGGAGCACAAGTCGTTGCTTTTGCATGCTGACTAAACCCACAGCATGGCATCTGGCCAGTGTCTTGTTTGAGCTTCACAAAAAACTTTGACAACAAGCTTCACTTGTTGGTCACAAAGACATATTCAAAAGAAAAAAGTGATTTGTATTATATATCCTTTCATCCCTTAAAAGCAGATTTCCATCTCATATGCATGCCTAATTCTGCCCTGAATATAAAGATAATTCACCAGAAAATGACACTGGCAAAAATCTAATCCCATCTCCAAATGGGACTGCAGATTGGAGGTGGATGATGAAAGCATTGCAGTTCTTCAGCCCAGTGCACTATGTGTATTTTGTAGGAAGAATCATGTCACTGGTTCAGTGGGGATTTGTTCAGTTTTAATATTCTGTTACTCTTTTATGACCATTTTTTTTCTATTTCCAAATTGAATCTATACTTCTTCAGCACCTCATTTTCTGTGCTACCTGAAAATGCAGGATGATTATATGTGCTATAAACTGAACAACTGAAAATATAACCAAAATAATTAGGAAATGTTGGTTTTGTTCTGTGTCAATCTCAAATACAGCAAAAGAAGACTGGCATGACAATGTCAACAAACTGAGAAAGATGGTGGATCAACTCTTCTGTAAAAAGTTTGGTGAGTACATAATTTTCTTTTCCTTATAGCTTTGTATTTCTTGAAGGTTGTTTTCATTCCTTCCTTTGAACATCTATGTGAAGAGATTTTTCTTCAAATATTTAGAATCCTGGCAGTTGAGTGAAAAAGAATGTTTTAGCTTTCTGCTTATACAAGGTAAAGTCACAGTTCTTTTAAAAAAACTGTAAGTCTTATATATACAGTTCTTCTGATTGCTCTCAATTCCTTCCTATTTGGATATTTTTCCTTTGATGGTGAATAAACAGCCATTTACTTATTTATATCCATTGCAGTATCATTAAAATCAGTATTAGAACATTTCTGGGTGAATTTTTATGTTCTCTCCAATATGAAAAAATAGTAAGCTTCCTAAGAGCTAGAATAAAATGTTGTGTGATGCTCTATGATAGACTAAAAACTTTGGATAAAACCACTCTTTTATGCCCCAGTGAGCAATCCAGTAATCTTCAGTCTGTATTGCGACTGTCCAAGAGGAACATCATACAATATGGCAATTTTTTTACGTTTTTGATGTGCTGAGACTTGGATTCTGTAGGAGTTAGATGTCCTGCGTTGTCCCAGGTTCTAAGATTACAACTGTAGCAGCCTGAAGAATTGGTATCACCTAGCTTATTAATGAAGGTTGATTGGCCAGTCTGTCCAGTTACTGGGTGTATTTTGTTCCAACAGCCAAGGCCTTGGGGAGCACTGAGCTCAAACCTGTTCCATACAAGAAATTTGAAGCTCATCCAGCTGACCTCTATGTCGAAGGGCTGCCAGAGAATATCCCCTTTAGGAGTCCCTCCTGGTATGGAATCCCTTGCCTTGAAAAAATAATTCAAATGGGCAAGGGAATAAAATTTGTGATCAAAAGGTAAGTCTTTGTTTTATGCCTAAAAATTGAGGTTTTCTTAAGAAGGCCAAACAAACACCCTATGAGTAATCAGGCACTTGATTTCATGAAATCGTGAGGCATTTGGTTTCTGGTTACTGTTCCAGGGAAAGTTCAAGGGGACTCTGAAATTGAAACTAAGACATCATTGTAAGCTTAAAGCAACAGTATTTTTTTACAAGAGATGGCCAAGTAAACGGAAACCTGAGGGAGAGAGAGAGAGAGAAAAGGAGGGGGAATACTCCCTACATATGAACACCCAACTTGCCCAGGTGTTACGAGGTTGTCTCCTTGACCCTAATGCCCAGACTCCCCCTTACACTTATACAGTACCCACAGTTACTGTACATCGTGACCCCAATGCCCAGACTCCCCAGGATGCTCCTACACTACCCACGGTTACTGTACATCCTGACCCAAATGCCCAGACTCCCCAGGATGCTCCTACACTACCCACAGTTACTGTACATACTGACCCCAGTGTGCTCAAGATCCCCAGTATGAGCAGCTGCTGCGCCCTCGGGCTTTGGCAGGCTCGACACGCTTAGTGGGCGTCCCTATGGGAGGCAATGTTGTCCTCTGTGCCAGCACACACCTCCACCTGGAGCAGGACCTGTGTGCTTTTTACCACTTTGTCGATGACGTCTCACCTGTGCAGGTGTGGCCAGCAGTGCCCAGCGAGAGGCCCTCATTCCCTCCCCTTGTTAGGTAAGGGGGTCTCCTTCTGCCCTGTGTGCGTGCATTGGAGTTTCCTTGCGCCTGCGTGGTGTACTCCAGGGGGTGCCTGTAAAATGGGTCTGGAGGCTTCCTTCATCCTCCTCCTCTTCACTTTCTCCTTCAAATGCCCTTGAAGGGCCATCAGCCAATAGTGAGGGCCCAATTAATTTTAGTTTATACACAACTGTTCCCTCCAAGGATGAAGTTCTCCCTTATCAGTCCTTGTTTTCTCCTACTTGGCAGAAAAAGAATAAATTTCTCACAGATGGCTGGGCCAAACACAGACCAAAAGTAACAACATCTGTTCCATCCCGAATACAGTTACCAAACAGGCAGATTGAATATTCTGCATTATAAAGTGGCTATTTGCAATCCAGATAAGTACTCCAAAATACCTTTGTAGCATGTTGACAAGTGAAAAAAACATAACAGAAAAATTCAAACTCTTCAATTCATGTCATAATAGGTAGTAGTATTTAATTTATGTCAGGATTAAGGAGATTATTTGTGTCCTGGTTGCAGGCCAGAGCTGCTAACTCTCATTTCAACCGAAGTTATTCAGCCTGGGTCGAACACAGGTAAGACAGGTGGTGTCTCCAAGTGGGAATGAAAGGGTTTGGTGGGAATATGCATCTAGATCAGTTCAGCATTTTTTAAGAAGTAATTCTTGTGTGATGAGTGTGCTGGCATGTTCGTCATAAGGGCTGCAAGGAATAAACTGAACACTGTGAACATGGATGGCTTCCTGGATTGTAGGCTTATGGTGCAGTCCAGCTGCCTTTGGAGAACGACACTGGGTCACCTTCACTGCCCCGGGGAAACGGAGTTACAGTCCTGGCCTGAATCAAAGCTCTGGCGCTGCTTGACATTTCACTGCTCTTTTCAGGCCTCTCTTAGTAAGGAGTTGTAGGAACTTCAAAGCATGAAGTGCCTTTAACATGGGAGAAGAATCATTTTGGTGTTTATTTTGGAATGCCCTGAATTGGAGTGTATTGGTTCTTTCTTGCTACAGGAGCATATAATCCAGATATCTTTGGGTTTTTCAGGAGTATGAGTCTGCTTGTAATGATAACACAAACCAATATCCAGGGCTTCCTATGTTTTTTCCATAGCTCACATGCAGGGAAAAAAAAAAAATAAGAAGGAATATGATTTAATAAACATGTAAGCAGTACTTGTCTTACATAATCATGACATATTGTGGATTTTATTTGGATTGAGGAAAAAAAATCATACTCAGTAAGAGGGTAGCTCAGCAGAAAAGGCTGTGTTCAGTGCAAAGCAGAGGAAAAGGCAGCATCAAGTTCGGGTTTTTTTCAAAGTTGTAACAGCAGCTGCCAATGCTAGCAGTAAAAAAACAGTAGAATCCTCTTTCTGAAAGAACAGAAAAGTAGTGATGAAGATTCTTAAACCTCAGACTGTTTGAATGTTCAGAATAATATTTTTTTTTTAACTAGTTGTTTCACTGTATTTTTCACTACCTTATAAGTGATTCTGGAATTAGCAGCGCCCACAAAACTTGCCAAGGTCCAGGCTTTGATATCAGACAGGCAAACACAGCAAATGTTCTGGGCTCAGAGACCAGTGAAAACCACCATCCTAGGCAAAGACCAAGGATCTTCTTAGTGCAGATGCAAGCTCAGTGCTGCTAAAGAATATTAGACTTCTTTTAAGCAAAATACTATTCTTTTGAAAAATGGTAATCTTGTGCTCTCAACTGATGGTTTGTGAATAACACTTCAATTTTTAAGGTGCGTTAGTCAGTCTGATTTCTTTGCAACTGAGACTACAGCATGTGAATAAGTACAAACACACAAGCAGGTGTTAAATACCTGTGAAATCTATCAAATAATATGCCAGACTCTAAAAAATAATAATGCATCTTGTCGTGGAAGTGTAAGACACTAGAATTAAGCAAGGTGGGTAATTTCTGAGTCAAAAATATAATTTGGAAACAAAAGATTTCTGTGTAGCTTCCTCCCTGCATGCATTCCACAGCTTGGAATGGGTTTGGCTCAGTAGCTGTTATTCGTGAGTTGTGATGAAAAGTAGTGAAGTATGATGCCATTCACTAGAAAATAAGTGCTTTTTATACCTCATCCTTTGCTTTCTTCTCTATCTAAGCTACAAATTGTCTGCAGTGGCTAGCACTGTTATAATTGGCTTTTATTTACAATAGAGAATGTGACTGAAGATGATTTTTTATGCTAATCAAAATGCTTAGCAAAACAGTCTTTAAATCATCATCCTCTGCTCTAAAAGGTGTTATTTATTATACACTATGATTAATTAATTCCAGCTTTGTAAGAGCCACTAAAATAATTTCTTCCTGCTCTAAAGGCTCTGAAGAACAAATTCTCCCGCTTAGGTCAGTGTTTCAAATTAGTAACTACATTTAAATAGCTTTTCCATTGTGTAAAAGGAATTACATGTATCATTTAAGCTGCTGTTAGTAATCATTACTCATTATGTGTCCTTGTCCTCTCAGATGTGATTGTGTTGATAGTTTTCAAGTTCTTATGTGGGAAGAAATGTGTTCAAACATACCTCTGCATCTAGAACTGAGTGATTCTCTGACATATCTATTCTTGGTTTTCAGGGAAAGAAGATTGGAATGACAAGATCACAAAGCTAAGACAGCAAGTAGAAGAGATATTTAGTATAAAGTTTGGTGAGTTAAATGAACTGTCCTATAGCAGTGCTGCATTTTAAAACTCCTTTGTTTAAATATTACTGCACTTAAGCATCAGAAGTATACTAGGACAGATGGAAATCTTGACTCCTCTTACCTGTGTTTTACTGACTCCTTTCTATAACTGACATAAATGTTTTTATAACAGCATACTAGGCCATAATTTTTCCAATTGTGTGACAAGAGATGATAGTGTGTTCACGAAAGTTTTTGGATAAAAAAAGTTCTCAAAAGAAAATATTAGGCACTGCAGATTTAGATGTTATCTGTAACAAGATGGACCGAGTCCCCATTTGCAGTTATTCTACATAAAATAATAGGAAATCTGTTTAAATCTATTTAGGTATTTCTATTGTTTGGGTTTTTCTGTTATCTCTGAGTAGCAAAGCTTCTGTAAGCCGAGATTCTTAATGTCACTTAATAAAATTTCACCCATTTGAGTGTTTAATCTATCATTTAATCTTTATTTTCAGCCAAAGCTCTGGGGCTTTCAGAGACAGTGAAGGTTCCCTATCCTGCATTTGAATCGCATCCTGAACACTTGTGTGTTGAAGGCTTGCCAGAAGGAATCCCCTTCCGGAGTCCCACATGGTTTGGAATTCCACGCCTTGAAAGAATTGTCCGTGCGAGTGACAAAATCAAATTTGTTATTAAAAAGTATGTTTGCAATTCATTTATTTTTACTCATGAATTTGAAGTTATTTGATTTTATTCCCAGCAACTTTAGGCTTTAAATGCTACCCAAATTCTGTTTCCATGAAACAGAAAGAACATTTTGCCTGTATGTTTTATCTCATAAAAGGATATGCATTCCTCAGTAAATTTCCATGGGTGTATAAATTGCATGTTTCATGCATCAAGGATCTGGGGTGGGGGGAGTGGTCTCATACCTGGAAGTTTTTTCCTTCTATTTATTTTTTTCCTTTGCTTTTTTTTGCTAAAACCCAGAAGAAAATTACAGAGTAGAAAATGTAACTTTATCTTGTTTCAGGGTTTTTTTGTGTGCTTATAATAGATGGAGAGTCATCTGTGTTTCTAGCAGAATTTTATTGTAAAGAGCTGATGTTATATACATTGGAACTCAACTGAATTTCAAGAAATTTTTATATTTTGCTGTATTTGGCAATTGATTGGATTGTGTTCTGTTCAACTTTTAGGCCTGAACTTCTCATTTCCCATTTGCCTCGAAAACTGGCTAGTAAAATAAGCAGACAAGGTAAACAATTTGCTGCCATCAATTCATAAATACTAAGTTTCTGCTTCCCTAGCAGACTGAGAGATCTTAGCAGCTGAAAAATACATGTGTTGCAAAGAAAAGGCATTATATAAGATGATCTAGCATAGGAGTCTGTAAATCTGCTATTATTTGAAATAGCTACTAGAACCACAAATTTATCTGCTTTTCTTACTTGGCTGTTCTAGCACAGAAAATGGAATTTATCCGATTTTGACAACTTTTTCTTTTAATGGCTTAAACCATATTTAGCTTAGCACAGTGAACTGCAGGAAATAAAAATTATGTTTCTTAAGAAAAGAATAAAAACGTCTTTATACGCCTGTAGAAAATTCAGGTGTTATTAATTTCTTTAATTTAGATAATAAAAAGTACCAAAACTCTCCTTCATTCTTAGAAACAATGAAGTCTTCTATTCTGAATTACTGGAGTGAAAAGTGTGATACCTGCCCTTTTCAAGAGCACTAAACCTGCTTTTTAAGACTGTGAGCATCACTGTATTGTTCAGGTTTTACAGTGCAGACTGGATTTAGTTCAGTCTGTTGGAATTTTTGGAAGACAGCTGCTTTGTTTTCATTAGCTGTGCAGGATGTATATTGTAGAGGGTTTGTGCTTTACATCTTCTGTTCTCTTGACTTCCAGCAGTGAGTCCAAAGAGTTCCAAACGGTCACAAAGTCCTGCAGGCAATTCAAGCGTCCCAGAGATTGAAGTTACTATTGATGAAAGTATGGAAGAAATATCATTAAGTGTTCTGATGCCCTTCTATTTTATTCTTCTGATGTTTTCTGTTCTTCTCAACTTTTGTAGCCCATAAGTATCTTATATACCAACCTCATGTAGCAAACTGTTTCATTTCAAGGCTTCAGATAGACTTTAATATAGAAGCAGTTTTATTTTTTGTTTCTGAATAATACTGGGTTCTGTATGATGATGCTTGGTTAGAATGTTGGAGTTTGACAGCTTGCTTGGGCCCATTATTCCAAGCAGAGATATGGGAACTGACTTAGCCCCAAGCTGAGAAATAACAGATGTGGTCAGTAGTATCAAATGCTTAAATACAATCCTAGAAGAACTTTTCTTAAAGGCTTTTTTTTTTCTATTGTACTCTTGAGTCAGAAGTTAAGATTTCTCTAGTAATCAAGTTTGATGCATTGTTCTTTTCATATGATATCTTACTTCTGCTCTCTGCATGTATATATATAATCTCTCTTCACAGGTCCTAATAAGGCACGAACAACAACTGCACGAACAACAACTGCACGAACAACAACTGCACAAACAACAACTGCACAAACAACTGCACGAACAACAACTGCACAAACAAGTGCTCAAACAACAAGTGCTCAAACAACAAGTGCTCAAACAACAAGTGCTCAAACTATTTCTCAAACCAATGGCTCCAATATAAATTTCAAGCAACGAGGAAAAGACTTCTCCTTTCGTAAGTGTTGGAGTTTGCACAGATGCATTCTTTTAATATGGGTCTGGAACGTTCTGATTACATATCAGATATTTTGAATTCATGTTTTGAATTCATTAATGAATGACTGAAGTTCTTGCTTTCATGTACATTCAGTTCTTCATCATGTGGAATAATCTGTGTTAGAGAACTCATGGGTGATGTATAGAGAATGCTGTACAAGTGCAGCACAGGTCCATTAGATCTTTGGGTCCAGTCAGTCCCTTTAGATTTTTGCTGGTCTGCTACTGCACCATGCTGCAGCCCCTTCAGGAACTTCTCTGCTGCAAAATACCACCCAAATGCATAAACCCAGCTGAGATCTGATGCTGAACATAAATTTCATAAGCACTCAACAAATTTGAAATGTCAACATCACTGTGCAGACATACATAGGTGGGATGTAGGGATCAGGAAGGATTGAACTAATGTTAGTAAGCCATGATCTATCAAGGCTAGTTATTCATGATTGTCATTATATACCTCCTCAGTCTGGAAAATGAGTAAAGGAGAAGCTGGACAGGACTGGAAGCCATGTAGTGTGTTCATGGGTGTTGGCTGGAGCTTTTGGGGCTTGGAGACCCAGGCCTGTCTGTGCAGTGCACTGGCACAGAAGTCTCTGTATTGAAAGCAGCCTCGATTTGCAGCCCAGATAAATTCTTCATAGCCAAGTGAGATGAGTGACTGCATTCAGAATAACTGTAAGCAGTTCTATGTCTCAATGAACCTTTTTTTCAGCATCCTTATATTCTGAGTTTATTTGCTTTTATGTATGTAGGAGTTTGTTGTTATTTGCTTTTTCTTTTTTGACTGCCATGCTTTCTTTTTAGCCTTACGGTCATAAAATGTGAAAGAAAGGAATTCTTTACTCCTGAGCAAGTTGAGAATGAATATAAAATACTGATATGGAATGACTGCACCTTTTGGCATGGGTGGTATTTGAACTCAGAGTTGTGTCCAGTTTTCTTGGACTGGATCTACAACTATTTTAAACTTTGAGTTTTTAGTTTTAGAGACCAGCTGTGGACCACTTAATGCAGCCACAAGTAAACAGGACCCAAGGGAATGGCCTGGAGTTGTGTCAGGGCAGGCTCAGGTTGGATCTCAGGCAAAGGTTCTTCCCCCAGAGGGTGGTGGGCACTGCCCAGGCTGCCCAGGGCAGTGGGCACAGCCCCAAGGCTGCCAGAGCTCCAGGAGCATTTGGATGATGCTCTGGGGCACAGGGGGTGACTCTTGGGGCTGGTCCTGTGCAGGGCTGAGGGTTGGACTCCATGATCCTGGTGGGTCCTTTCCAACTCAGCATGTTCTGTGGTTCTGTAATTTCTCTGATGGCTGTCAGAAATAAAATGCCTCTCTAGATGGACATTTAATCTCACCCAGTGAAGTAGAAACTGTGCTAGAGATTATAGATCTCAGCAGAGAGGCATGTGTTTCAGAGCTGTGTCACTGAACATTTGAAGAGCTTTCTGCCACTGTTTTGGGTGCTGGTTCAGATGAGTAAATTTTATGCTGTCTGATACTGTAAATTTGGATCAATCTTGGTTTAATGTTAATCACCCTTGCTTTGCCTAGTAGCAGTATCTTTCAAAGCTTCAGGAAAATGAGGATTGATGTGGATATAGTTTTGCAAAATGAAAGCTATTTTGCACATTTTACTGCCATAGTAAATCAGTTATCAAGCATAATTATTAAATATTTACTAATCTTCAAAGACTGATTCATTATGTGAGTGTTGACTTAATTCTTTCAATTTCCTCCGGGTAGAGGCATGGAATGCCAAAATTACTGACTTAAAGCAGAAAGTTGAAGATCTTTATAATGAAAAATGTGGTAAGTTTATTGATTCTTTTTTACTGAGAAGTCTTTCTTATGAACATATAGTTAGATGTATGGGAGATGTTTACATGTTTATTCCAGAGGTCCTGCAATTACTGTGTACCCCACACAGCTGCCCATCTTGAATGCATTCTCATGCTTGCAATCCTTTATCACATTTCCCCTAGCTATTCTGTTTGGCTTTGGAAATTGAGAAGTTGTAGTTGGCTTATGACTTTTTTAATGACCTACAGAGTGATCCACGTCCTGGCACATCTTCTTAAGCTTTCTTCACTCTGCTTACGAATGGGACTTTGTATGACTCTGCATGACTCAATACGTTACGGATGCTATCTGGAGAGTCATGCTCTGTCATATACCAACACTTCTTCTAGTGCAGGCTGTTTGGAAACTAATGACTTTTGGAATTAATGGCTTCTCATTGCTTTTCTGAGTGCAGGTTTTTTAACAGCAGCACTAACATCACCTGCCCTTAGTGCTGTTCTCTAGAAGAGACAGAGACAGAATACACTGCTTGTAACAAAGTGGGATACAGATGGGATAGTCCTGTATGCAGACCAAGCCAGTGGCATGAACTGGCTGCAGTTTACTCATTTTCAGCAAATCATGATGAGATTTACTGCAACAAAATGAGCTATGTTTTAAACTTAATTTTCTTCCTGCCTATTCACAGCTGTCACCAAAAAAGGCAAACCTGCTGGTTCTGCCTAATCTAGTATGTATGTGCCAAGTATTCTATATCATTTATACCAGAGGTTTTCTGTTTCTATACACATCAGTTACCTAGCTGGTAGCTTATCTGCTCTCTTGCATTTCAGTGGAAGCGCTGGGACTCACTGAACCAGTGAAGGTGCCATTTTCAGTGTTTGAATCCTTCTCAGAGGCTTTCTCCGTGGAAGGACTGCCCGAAGGGGTACCTTTCCGCCAACCTTCAACTTTTGGAATTCCAAGATTGGAGAAGATCCTGAGAAACAGATCTAAAATAAAATTCATTATTAAAAAGTAAGACTTCTATATGTCTTTGCTAATCTGCTCTATGGGAATTGAAATGTAGACCAAAAAAATTAAATTGTGTTGCCAAGTTACTAAATTACTCTATAAAATACACACAGGAATATATCTACTAATTGAAGAAATGGTCAGAAGGCTCTTGCAGAGATGGAGCAAGATACAATACTCTCTTTGTTATGAAAGACTCTTACAGCATGTTGTGAGGGGAAGAAGAAGTCCAGATTTCTTAGCCCAGTACAATTATCACATCTCTGGTTTAGTTCCATAGTACATGGAGCACTTATGGGTTACTCACAAAGCTTGCTGGCTGTGTATGAAGAGCTGAGAAGTGGAGATTTATGGATTTGTTATTGTAAGAATTTTCTTTTTCTTGTCTAGAACAGGTTTAGATACCCATGTGGCAGTGTAGAAACTGGCAAGAGAAGTGACAAGGGCATGTAGTGATAGCAAAAGGGGGTGTGGCTTTAAACTGATAGAGGGCAGAGTTAGATTAGATATTAGGAAGAAACTCTTCCCTGTGAGGGTGGGCAGGCCCTGGCACAGGTTGCCCAGAGAAGCTGTGGCTGCCCCATCCCTGGAAGTGACCAGGGCCAGGTTGGACGGGGCTTGGAGCAACCTGGGATAGTGGAAGGGGGTGGAACTCCAACCAAAAGCTTTCTGTGACTCTGTGAAGTTATGGAGCCTCTGACTCACTGCATTCTTGACTGTTTGGCTGAGAGGGTATTACTTAGTTCCTGTCTAATAAAATAATACTACAATACTGCATTTTCTTTAATGTTGATAATGTAATTTTATCATTGTACATGAAATGCTCAATCTTTTTGCAGGCCTGAGGTGTTGAAGGCAGCTATTAAAGAAAGTTCTGCTAGAAGCCCCCAAAGTGAGTTTTGCAACTGTGTCACATTCTAGATAACAGTTTCTTTCAAGGATTAAATGCAAGTTATGAGAGCTGCATGGTCTTAACAAATTCCTGAAAGATTCATTCTACATTGTGGTTGCTTGGTTTGTTTGCTTAATTGTTTGTTTTTAAGATGGGAAAAGCACTTACTGATTACAGTTTAAATATAGCTCCAGCAAGGGAGTATTCATTTTTTTAAGTTATTCACTATAACCATGCCTCTAATGTATTCTTTACTGCTTTTTGTCAAAATACAGCTAGTAATATATTACTCACAGCAGTAACTCAGATCTAGAGATAAATTGTTTGCTCTAATATGTAGGTCATCTAAATGGCAAATGCTCAAGAGACAGCAGTGCAGATAGCCAGTAGAAAATTTTGTCAGGGAGGTAGGTAGGTCATGGAACAAATGCTCCCATTTTGAAGCTGCATTCTCTTTGAAAACTGCCAATAGCTGTTGTTTTGCAATATTTTCTTAATGTAAGAGATTGAAGATTTTGAATGCTCTATAAATGTTTTCTGAATTAATCCTTTTAGGAAAAACTAATTCACCGGCTACAGCCCATACTGTAAGCACCACAGAAAGCACAGTGGTGAACGAAATTCCGGGTGCTGAAGACCTTGACATCATTCAAGTAACTGTACCCGGTGCATATACTGGTGAGTTTCACAGTCATACTATTTGTGCTTGTATTATTCATGACATTTGTTTAGTTTGATGAAGTTTTTTCCTACAGTCAAACTGGTTCACTGAAATACAGTCAACAAAAGCATAATTTAGCATTTTGGGTTTACTGAGATGTTAAGTATTTTCTAACACTCATTATATCTCTTCAGGGACATCTCTAGAATACATAAGAAGTATCCACATTTGTCTCTTGCAATAAATTAAATATTGATTTACAATTCTTGGCAAATTCCAAGAGATTAGTACTCAGACTGAACTGAATAACCATGCAGACTGAACTGCTTTGTGTTAACACTGATTACTGCTTTCTCAGGCATGTATTACATCCATTGGAATTCACTGGAAACCATGAGGAGTGTTGTATGCTATGGCCATCTATTGAATGGTCACTTTGCTTTTACCTCTCCTCATCATCCTGTGTTCTGTATGAAAATAAAATATGATTTGTTGGTTTAGATTAAGTTTACAAAATCATCTCTAGACAGCAAACCTAGATTAATCCCTGGAAGTGTTCAAGAGCAGATTGGACTGGGCTTAGAGGAACCTGCTCTAGTGGGAGTTGTCCCTGCCCATGGCAGGGAGTTGGAACTGGATGAGCTTTAAGGTCCCTTCCAAACCAAACCATTCTAGGATTCTGTGAGTTCTTAGTAACCATCTATTTTTGTGTATTTCTACAATTCTGTGTTACTGCTAAAATGAGGAACAAAGACAGTGCTTGCTTTGAAGCACTCTGTATATCTGCTTTGAGTAAACATGCAGGGATAAAAAAACTTCAGGGGTAAAAAATTCGTGCTTAATTCTCATGTTATTCTAACAATTTCTTCCAGATGATGAAAGTGAGCGACAGTCAAAAGTAGAAAAGGCCAGACATTTGAGAGAGCAAGTAAATGATCTTTTTAGCCAGAAATTTGGTAATTGCTTCTTACTCCCCATTTTTACATAGGTGTGCATGTAATTAATGTTGTTCATACTGAAGTTACTGAATGAGTATTCACTCACAGTGAATTATGTATGTGGTCATTACAATGAACAAATTTGGGAATTGTATATGAATGTTATCCTTTGACTTCCAAAAGAATCTTTCGTAAGTGGTGTAGGTAGTTTGCTGTTTTAAACAGTAAAATCTTATGAGTCTAGATTGCTTCATGCTCCCCCCTCCCTTTTCCTGTTTTTTTCTGTGTCAGCATGGATGAAGTATTTCTTTTGCTGGCAGTCCATGGTTCTTAGAAGTTTATAATCCTGGCCTCATAATTCTTGAGACTAGAATAATTTTAAAAATGCAACTTAATCTTTTTGCTGTGTATAGTTTTGTTTGGTTTTTTTACTTTGTATTGTACAGCAATAATGATCTGAGTTTCTTTATCTGAAATTCCTTCAGTAGTGCTGTGTTCAATTACTTTTCATGACATTGCAGGAAACACTTTGTTTCCCTTCATATAGTTACTTCCTTTTATACCCCATTCTATACTTTTTTAAGTTAAAGCAGTTCATATGGTGAGCAGATTTGGAGTTGGGACTAATGCTCTGGTAGTAATCTTCATGAATATAATCCAACACCTCTATTTCTAACACTGTAATGGTTTCATTGTTAAGTGAATTTAGAAAGCTTGGGCTTGCATTTTGTTTCTCAATCCTCTGAGGATTTTTTCTTCAGTGTAATCATAAATATGTCAGGCTTGAAAATAAACATGACCTCTCTCACTTAGGTGAAGCCACTGGTATGAATTTTCGTGTGAAAGTTCCATACAGAAAAATCACTATGAACCCTGGCTGTGTGGTGGTGGAGGGATTGCCTCCTGGTGTGGCATTTAAAGCACCCAGTTACCTGGAAATCAGCTCGATGAAGAAGATTTTGGAATCAGCAGAATTTATCAAGTTTACTGTCATTCGGTATGTAGTTGCCATTGATTAGATTGTGCAGGTGTTGTGAGCACAGCCCTGTAGCTGGAATAAATTGAAATGGGAGAGAATAGAAGTTGCAATGTATCTTTAAATAGGGTGAGGCTCTTTTGGATAACAATATATGAGGTCAAATAAAGCCCAGATGTTCCTAGCATGAATGAAGGAGGACATGTCCAATTTAGTATGACAAAGGGTGTTTTATTAATACTGCATGTTACGGTAAGCTGTCTTTTGACTTAGAATCTAGTCACACTGTGTAACAAAGTCTTATAGTTTTGTGGGCCTTACTCTCCCAGCTATAATACTAAGTTTTGAGACAAGTCCAAAGCTTGTTGGCTCTTAACAGTAAATAGTTTGTAGTAGTAATTTTATATTAGTATTTTTAAGTATTGTGTTAAGAATCCTGATTTCAGGTAGACCCTTTGATAATTTTTTCCCAACAAAATGAGTTTATCTACAAGATTTAAAAATGCAATATTGTCCAATTATAATATAAGGGAATTTAATTTATATATGTATATTTCCATAGATGTATATAAAACACACATATATACGAAGTTGATTTGTATGCATGAAGCAGAGTAGATGAAACTTTGGAATCATACTAAGGAGGGGTGGAAAATAAAAATGTATTGGTTTCTGTAACTCTTCAAATTGTAAATGACTTCACAGGAGTCTAAAAGCTTCGGTTTATCCTTAGAGAGAGAAATTTCTCAAATGTATTTTACTAAGGGGTGTGAATTCTCAACTCTTAATCATGACATGTTTTAACCAAAAGACCTTTGATGTGTGTTGTTGAATGGAGCTCTGGAGAAGAGGTGACCCCTTGCTAACTAGTGGAGACCAAGGGAACAGTTTAGCTCTTCCCATGTATGTTACTTTTCAAAATGCTAGTTTTGAACAACCACAGCACCCAAGAGCTACTATTCCTTCTATTTTCTTTGACTTCCTTTTGATTTTTTAGCATGAGCTTTGTTACAGAGGGTGTGGGGAGGTTACATTTGGAGGAGACCCCATGCAGTGCATTTACAATCAGTAATTTATTTTTTTTTCAGACCATTTCCAGGACTTGTTATTAACAACCGTGAGTATTTATGAGACATCAATGACAAATGTATTCTTATAACCTACCAAGATTCATTTTCTGCATTGTGTCTTAGTCCTTAAGGTATAACTGTGTCTTTCTCATTAAGCTTTCCTGACTAAGCATGCATAAACCTGAGGCCAAAGGGGTAAATTTATATTTAAACAGCATAAGATTAGTGTAACTTTCATATGAAAATTCAAGACACTGAGTTTGTATTTTTCAGCTGCAGAGTCCCAAAGAGATTTAGGATCCTTATCAAGCAATAGACTTAGATGAGAGTGCCACACAGTAGCACTTAGTAAGTAAGAACTTTCCAGTAGCTGCACAACCCTGTTCCAGTGAAAAATTCTGCATTCTGCTGAAACTGTAACTGTGTAGAGAGGCAGAGTTAGCTGAAGTACAATGGGTAGTGGAAGGGAAAGGTACGGTATTTTCAGTTGGCTAGAATAATTGTGAATGGTTGTTAGATCTTATTTAAGAGAAAAAACCAAATCACAAAGCACTGTTGTTACAGTGTCCTTTGTGTCATGTTCATTCTGACCCAGTGTCACATTAGAAATTCACAGGCCACATAACCTACTGTTGTCATTTTGGCCTTACCCAGCCTGAGCCTTAGCAACCCAGTGCCCCTTCATGTGCATCCAGCCAGTCTATTCCAGCTAACAACTGGAGTCTGTACAAGTATCAGGTGTTCTTAGGAAGATATCGTAGCCAGTAACTCCCAGTGACCTGTTCACCAGCCCTAGGCACACCTTCTTAGGTGGGAAAGAGATCCCTTTGCAAGAGGGAACCTTCTGGGCAAAGAAGTGTATGATAGCGTTTCCAGGGAATTAAATGGAAATGAAAGAATCTCTTGAACTGCTGTCTGTTCAGCATAACTTGTCAGCCTGTGTTGAGACTGGGGAAGCAGACTGGGGTTTGGGCAATATCCGTACCCACTAATTATGATCAAAATGATCTGATACTGATGGATACCAAGGTGAATGGAAGGCTTTGAGCCTACTGCATATAGGTATGGTGCTTTATTCTTCATATGAAGAACCTGTGGAAACTTAAAAGGAAATTTTTTGGTGCTTGCAGACAAAATAGGGAACAACTTTTCTGTAACAGAAAATACTGAACTGCAGCTCAATCACGAGTGTTAGCAACCTGTTTGTGTGATAAGTTTCAGGATTTGCAGATTCAAAGGTTGCCATTTTGTTACATGTGAACAATTTTCATTGTGAAGTTAAATGCTGATCATGTCTAATCTTAGATCTAATGGAAAAAGCCAAAGCAGAAGCATCAGCAACAGCACCAGCAGCAGCCCCAGTACTACCAGGTGATGCAGAGCGTGACGCATATCCTTGCAGGTGGGGTGGGTTATGGAGTTCTCCATGTCATTGGCAGATGACATTAATAGTCAAGTCCTGGATATACGCTGCTCATGATGAGCCATATCATTTTGGTAAATGATGTGCAACAGGGACTTTTATAGGTGTTAAATATTAATAATTAAATGAGAAGGGCCTCTGCTTTCTTTGAGCTGTCTCATTGTAGCGTTCCTTGATTTGATTTTTGCAGATGATGACTGAGCTGAAAAGAAGGATTAGTAAGGGCAATATATAAAGCCAATTCAGTATCCATTATCGATGTCTGCTTAACTCAAACGTGTGCATGTCTGAACCAGATAGATGTTCAGCTAAGTGAAGTTTGTCTGTGTAACTGGTAACGGGCTCTGGATGGAGTTTCTGCCTGCTGCAGACCCATAACCCCTGCTAGACTGTGTGTGGGACTGCACACATGTCACCTGTCTTAGTCTGAAGGGAGAACTCAGCTTTGTGCTGTTAATAACTAGAGTAAATGTGGTTGAGCAGCTTCACTTAGGTCCAATATAGCATCTAAATGTTCACAGACCTTTTAAAAATAGGTATCCCAGGTTTGTGTAGGTGCAGGAAAAACTTTTGCAATTGTCTGAAGAAATCATTACACAAAGAAATCACAAAACTAAAACATTCTGTAAAAATTTTAAGAATAAGGGACACTTGTATGATGAAAATTATTAAAAAGGAAACTACTGGCTCATCTGTTTACTTGTGAAGGTGCGGGAGGGGGGAAATCAGCTGCTGATGGTGCGAGCTTGCTGTAGTCTGTCTGTCCTTAACTCAGCCGCAGTGTTAAAAAAGGTTAAATGGCTTTCCTGTCCATCTATAATCCATGCAGAGAACAGAAAACTCATTGTGGAATTAAAACATACTTCTTGTCCTGTATTCTGCACCTTCCCGATCTCCCCCATTACTCGCCATCAAAGACAATGCATATCAGGGGTGATGGCTCTATTTTCCATACTTGGTGTATTCTGTGCAAGTGCACATTATGTTGTGCTGGGACTTGGTGATGTGCCTGCCAAAGTTAACCATTCTTTGAAGAGAAAGTGTTAGGTAGTTGAATGTAATAAATGATTGATTTTTTTTATATTTTGCTGTAGACTATAGAAAGCTACAGACATTTATCTCAGACAAAGAGATATGTCTGATCATTAAAGAAAAAATGAGGGTTTTTTTCAGGGAAAATGTAATTTCATTAATCTGATTCATCCTGTTGAAATTATATTCATATTCATTTGACTGTATTTTTTTCATAAAGAGCCAGCTGAACCATGCAAAACAGAAGTATCTCTAGGAGGTAAGTGCTCTTCTTCAGTCATGATCAACAAATATTTTTTAGAGTAATGTTGAACAAAGTTGTATCTTTTTTTTAAAGTCAGGTCAATCAAAACCAAAAAATGGGTTTTTACTGGTTCCCAGGATGGTTTTTGATCTATATTAATATCATGCTGCATCATGGGAAAAATGCTCCATACAGACGTTATTATTCAAGTAATTTTACAAAGGAGTTTTATGAATTGTTGTTCATGGTTAGTGAGTCATGATGATAGACAGGCTCTGAGTGATTGTTCATATCCGGAGTGAGGCATCTAATTATTCAGCACAGTCATTTCCACAATTGATGCAAGTGAGTGATTGCCATCATCAGGAACTCTGAATGCCATATTGGCCTGGGCATACCATATTGAGGGCAAGAGAGTGGAATATTGTTGTTCTTCCAGATCTTAAGCTCTGAAAAATATAACTTTCCTATTGTCCAAGAATATACTTGAGTTGTTTCTTTTTCAGATAGAATCATAGAATCATTTAGATTGGAAAAACCATTTAAGAATATCAAATCCAACTGTTCCCCCAGCACTGCCAAGCCCACCACTAAACCATCCCCCCAAGTGCCACATCTACGTGGCTTTTAAATGTGGTTTAGCATGAGTTCTTCAGGAATACTGAACTGACATGAGAGTTGGGGTGCTGGTGTCTGCCGTGTGCTCAGCACCTGTAAATGCTGCCTCTGCTATCCCTCAGCCTGTCAGCATGGCCCTGGATGGCCTGGCTGGCACGGGGAATTGGAGCTGCTGTGGTAGTTTGCCAGAGTGCTGCCTTCATGTCAGCTGGTCCTCAGAGGGGCTTGTTGATGTGTCCATGGCACCTTGAAGGCAACACAGCCAACAGCCCTGGGATTGAGGCTCCTGTGCATCAGCACTTGTCATTTTAAGACTCTCAATTTCAGTTCATTCCCTAATCCTGCTTATGTAGCCCCAAAAGAGAAAGCATCAAACCTCAACACTCCTGTTCTCCTGTACTGTTTTCCATGGACATGCCCTTTCCAGTCTCCACTGCTTCAGTTTCCCAGTCATGTCACTGAACTCTGAGCCAAGCCAACATGCTCTACCAGAATGACTGTTAAAAACTCAGTTACAGGTTCCCTCCAGGAGTATTAAGCAGTCTTTCTAGGAGTATGGATCAACCCTGTTGCAGCAGCCAAGGCAAGCATTAGAGTCACAGCAGAGCTGAGCTGCAGATTTTAAGCTCACAGTTACTGAGAGCTGGAACATCAGGTGACTGAATAATGCCAAAACTCTGTGGGACCACCAAAGTTAGATGATGAAGGAGAAAGAGAGTTATTCCTGAATACTGTCATGTGGAGAAAATCTAGCTGTGGGCCTTCGAAGTGATTGTTTGGGAGTGATAGACAAGTGTGTTTGTGAATCCAGAACTGATCATACCCTGTAACTAGAGAAATGTTTTTGTGAAAAGGCATACAATTGCTGAGGAACCCAAAATCACTTCAGAACTAGGCTGGAAGGTATAAAGTGATCATGTGGTGAAACAGCTTGGCTTGGTAGTGATAAATTATCCTCACCCCAAACCTTCCAAACAACTTCAGGGAAAAAACAATTTCCTTCCAATATCATATTCTCTATTTATAAGGGGAATAGAATCAGGCTCCGGGTCACATAGAGAGTGCTATACAGGCACAAGATTCCTTTGATCTACCTCCAAGCGTCCCTGAAATGAAAAAAACTGTATTAAAAGATGATGAATGGTTCAGCCAGCAAGATGAAAGTTGGGGTTTGTTTTAAATGTATCATAATGCCTTCCTGTGGGATACTGTGCTTTGAAAAAAAGAAAGCTAGGGTCAGAATTTGTTTTGGACAGATTGAAATAGAAACATGCAGAAGTCTTTCTAGTTGAGAGAGAAGCAGTCCTACTAATGGCAATTTTATTTCCATTGTTTAAAAACTAGAGGTCTCTAAGATCCCAGGCTGCTTTACATCGAAGTAGAAATGGTAATTTCCACAGAATCAGATTGCTGTGAATACACTTTTATTTATCAGTAATAGTCAAAGGGATAATTAATGCTTTTCATGTTTTCATTAAGTTTTACTTATTAAGTACAACAGTAACAAAATTGTGGGGAAGTTACCCTTTTATTCATCCATTACTGCTTTTCCAACAGATAATACGGAAACAGAAGAAAACTCTCAAGTAAAGCAAGAACCAGACCTGATGTCGTAGACATCACCAGTACTGGGTAAAAGAATTTAGTGTTTCGTGAAGTCAACACCTGTCAACAAATAGTATTTTTATAAATTTTGGTGGGAAGAAGAGGGATGAGGTACAATAATGAATGTCAGAAGGTGCCTGTGTGTGTGAATTATTTTATCTGTTTCAGTTCTCACATATAAAATGTAGGATGTTTTCACTTCCTTCTCCAAATGCAATGTAAAGCACACAGATTTCAGAGGCAGTCAGTCCTAGGAAAACGTGGCCTAAAGATAAAAATGTGTAATGGTAATTACATACCTTGGAGGCAGAACAACTGAAAGCTAAGGGAATTAGTGTTTATGAAGAGCTCTGACATGGTTGTGTGAAAGAGCATTGGTCTTGGTAAGGCTCATATAGTCCCAAATTGTAATTGAACAGGAAAGCTCTTCACTATTGCTGCAGTGTCGTCTGGGACACTCGGTAAAGCTGTTAGCTGTGATGACAAACATTCCTTCAGAAGTTTTCTTTCTTTTCCCTTAACTTTTATGAAAAGCCTAGTTTAATTTACAGTGTCAAAATGCCCAAGTCTACCTCTTATGCTACTTTTAACTTCACTTGGTCCTAAAAATGACATTTTTGTGGCAATGGAGAAAGTGATAGCAATGCTGTCGCATCACCGAATCTAAATGCTGACCCACATGTTTTTGACTCTCTGTGCTTCATTTGGAGAAAATGGTAGTACTCCTTCCCATTTCAGTTTATTGATAATACTTGAAATGAGATATTTTCCTCACTGTGCAGTATTTGATGCTTCAGCAATTTGATTTGATTGGTATAAAGTTAGATGAAGCAGTGGATGGGAGAGCGTGGAGCCTGTGGGTTTTGCTCCTGGTACCATCTAACTTTTTGGAGACCAGAGACAGCCTTGGCTGTGGCCCTCCATCCGTGCAGCATGAACACAGCCTGGGACATGGAAGGCTGCTGGCAGCATTGGGACAATGAAATTATGTGGTAGAAAGTGTCAAGCACTGACAAATCAGCATCCCAACTATCTGTGCCCTGAGCATTTCAGGCATAGCAATGGTGGTCTTATTAAATCAGTGAAGTCTGTTTTGGGGGGATTTATCATAAAACTGAACGTGGCAGGAGAAAATATACTAAAGAAAAAACTTATGATTTGTCTTGGGAAGCACTGCAGTCAGTGAGATATATAAAATCATCTCACTTGTCCATTAGAGGTCACAGAAATGTTGTCTGAGCAATGGCTGCACAATTTGATGCTGCAGTGGTTTGGATTTTAGATGCTTTAGGCCATCCGCTGAATTTATACTGAAGTAAATATTGGTTCTAAATTCTTAGAGAGACCACTGAAGTGCACATTTAATCTCACATTTTTTGAGAACAATATTCAGCTTCTGCATGTTTGCTGAATCTAGGCCTAAAGAATTGGACAATGCAATGCAAACTGTGCATAGTTGTAATAAGATACAAGGCTGCAATGAAACTAACTCACTTTTGTAATTTTTCTTACCTAGTCAGAAGCCTCCAGTTCTGAGAAGAGCCTGCTGGGCCCGTCTAGAGCTGTGTAATATAGGAGAGTATAAGAGAAGTACCTTCTATACAAACCCTTTTGTATAAGAGAAGTACCTTCTATACAAACCTTTTTGTATTTTTAAATAGAAATGTTTACTTTTTCAGCAGTTCTGTAAATTGACTTAAAGCAAAGAATGACTGTAGACTTTGAATGGTTGGTTTTACCTTGGAATATATTTTAAAGACTACATTTGATGCAGCAGTGTGGGGGAGATGACAGGGATTAAAATCATCAGGGACTTAGCTAAGGCTGGCTGCATTTCCCAATACAGCTGAATTTCATCATACCTGAATGCATTTCAGCTTTTGTAACAAAAAATTCCTGCAAAGAGTTCCCTTTGTTTACCTTGAAAGAAAAAAAACTCATTAGTTTTCAGTAACTACTTCAATGGTTAATTGGGCAATAGTATCTGTATATTTGAATTTATTTTTACTGTTGTACCTGTCATGATTCTTATGTTTTTCCTAAATAAAAGATAAACTGGTTCACTTGATGATTGGTATGCATTAATGAGATGGACTGTGAAATGGTCAGTATTTCAGTGGGTGGATTAGGAACCAATTCAAATTAAACCCTGTTATAGTTTGTTCTGTTAATTCAAAGTAGTGTAAATGCATGCTTTATCAGAGCATCACAGAGTATGATGGGTTTGGTCTTCAGTCCTACCATAGGCAGTAGTCGCTTGGACCTACATGAGAGCTTTTCTGCTGAAGGCTGTGGGGGATGCCCTTCTGTTCCTCTAGTTATGGAAATATGTGCTACAAGCTGCTCTAAGTCTTACTATGTCAGAAGCTCAGGATATTCTGTGATTCTGTGAATACAACAATTAGTTTAAGTTCCATGTAGTCCTGATTACACCCCACATCGTGTAAGATACTCATGTACGTTTATTTTTTTTAAAGTTTCACAAGCCATAAGAGACATACAGTTCTACACTTTTACTGGCATGAGTTTGGGATGACTGCATTTTATGCACAAATGGTAAACCTTATTCCCTGATGAAGAAATAAAGATTTTCCTGATGGTCCATGCAGTATCCATTTATGTATTTTACACCAGATCTGGTCCTAACAGTAATTCTGTAGGCAGGTAGAACATGCTGCAGCATAGTTACTTGCTTCCAGTGAAGAGGTAAGGTCCTTTCAAGCCTTTGAGACAGAAATCCAGCTCCGAGTGGGTGAGGTGGTTGTATCTTCAAGGAAAATTTTGAAACCTTAAATTCAGTTGAGTGCAGTGTCTATTCCCTGGGAGCAACCTGAAATTCAGCAGATGAATTCAGAGCATCACATGCTCTGTCATTCTGGAGTGCTGTAGGACACATGCTTGTATTGTAGTAATTGCTCCATGCAGATCTAGGTGCTCCCTTGATCTTCAATACTGGGACCTTGTGCTGATGATGTCAGCAGGGGCAGGGTTAGCTCCATGCGGAGGCATTTTGAAAACACGCATCCTGTCCTGGTCTTCAGCTGGTGCCTTTCCAGCAGGCAGCCCCTCCCAGCCCCATGGAACGAGCCCATGGGTGCACCTTACCTGCTAACCCAGCCTATGGGTACTGTCCATATTGTAACCTCACACATTTGCCTTCTGATTACTTGAACAGACACCTGCAGTTAATGAACCTGCAGCAACAGGTCAGGATCAGGTTTCACACTTGCTGATGGACATATTTAGAATGGGGAAATGAGCTAATGCAGCTTTCTCCGGTTTCAGCTGGCTTGACTTCCCCTTCTGAAAAAGCAGAAGGGCTGTCCATCCCTTTTTCACTCAGAGCCCTCTTTAGGAGGCACTTTTTGCACAGCTGCCTGCACAGCAAGCCTGTCTGTTGCTGGTAGAGTTGTTAGTGCTCTCTCAAATGAGAGCAAAGTATCACAGGAAAGGAACTGGAAAAATAAATAATTCCAGGGTATTGTCTTGTCAAGTGTATAATAGCAGAGTGTCCTTCTGCAACTTTGTATGCAGGAGCTGAAAAAAAATAAGGTGAAAGGGGATGCAGTGGTTTTACCTGAGGGATTAGAGTCCTTATGTGATGAGTTGGGGTGGTGGTGTGCATCATGTGCACCCTGATGCGGGGCGTGCAGTAATGCTTATGAGTGTGTCAGCACTCAACACTGAGACCCTTTGGTCTTGAGTTGCATCCGGTAGAGGTCAATTAGACTGACAAAATAATAGCACCAATATTTATACCTTCCAAATATCAATTTTATATTAAGAAATTATCTACCTCTAGTCCTAACAGGTCCTAACTTTTAAAATGTTGACTGTGTCTGAAAATCTCACTCACTTTCAAACTAGTAATTTATGAGGTGTGTCACTCTTTAGGTGTTGAATGATAATACCCTCAAAAACCATGGTTGTACTAATGCACAAACAAATAAATAAAATTTCAACAACTTACCAGCACTCTGACTAGTTTTTGTTCCGGCATGAAAGGTTTGTGTTGACAAAGAAGCAGACAAGTATTTGTTCCCCCTGTTTTACTGAACTTTAAAAGCCTGTCCAGTGCAATGGGCTGGCTCATTTCTCTTAAAAGAGAATTTTGGATCCAAGTAGTGTAGAGGATCCAGGGTGTCCATGGTGGAACTGGACATTCCTTGGTTATGGCACCCTGCCTTTTCTCACAGCATAACAACCACTTGAGGTCCAGCACCTCTGTGGTGCAGCTGCTGGGCCAGGTTTTTTTTTCCCTTGGGAATTGAAATTTTCCACATACAAAACTTGAACATTTTCTCCTTTGTTTCTTTTTGTACCTGTCCTGTCAGAGACCCACTGTCAAGGAATAGGACAGGCTCTAGTTTCTGTCATTGTGTAACAGCTGTGTGCCATCAGTGACATAAGCAGGGCCTCCCTTGGCTCTGTATGGAATGAAGCTGAAATTTAAACTACCAAAACTCAAAAATTACATTTTGAACAAAGATTGGAGTGGCATTCCTTTCATTAGCTCTTAATTCCTAAGAAGTTTTGGTACCAGTTTTGAGTGCAGCAGTGCAGAAAAGAGGATAGTCCATTTGCCTAAAAAACTTGATCTTCAGCACTCCACCTTCAATAATCTTGAATGAACTCCATTCCCTGAAGTCCCGTGTGTGCTATTCACACTCCAGAGCAGTGGGGCCTTACTGAGAGCACTGTTACCAGCTCAACCTGAAGACCATGGATCTTCATCTTTCTCAAAGTCCTGCACTGAGATGCCAGCCTTGTTTCTCAAAACATGAATCAGCTCATGAACTCAGTAAACTCAGCTTGTTCAGATGGGTCATTCCTCTTCTGAGACTTTTCTTCTAAAATGATACTTCTTGACAGCCATTAGCTGCGAGACAGTTGGTGGAATGCTCAGCAGTGTATCACTGAGCTACAGGTGGTGTCTCCCTGTGAACACATCACTGGTGGTGGGATCTACCATCTCTCTTTCATTTCTTACATCACAAGATACAGAATGAGGAAACAGGAAGAAACATGTAAATTGCGTGGCTTCCAGTAATGTACTGTCTGTTATGCAGTTTTAAATTTAGAACAAACAATTGCAATCATGAAATAAGCTTTCATGAGTTTATGGTGTTCTCCATAAGCAGCAGCTATTTGGTGACTAACAGAGCAGCATCCAAACAGCCCTGGAGGGATCTTTTATAGTATCTGTGGTTGGATAATTTTGCCTTGCATATAGGGAAGTCCCCATGTTAATAAGAAACCAAATGTAAATGACTGTGTTTCTGAACTCCATAGCTGGAAAGCACCATACCCAAGAGCCAGGGGAAAGTTGTAGGTAGTATTTGATGTTTTTAATGCAGCCAGGAGCAAGCTGTTTTTTCTTTAGAGGTAACAAGGGCATCAGGCTGATCCTGTGCCAGGGTTTGCTGCTGGTGGTCAGTGGGGGAGAGCCCCTGTCAGCTCGCCTATGGTTTGGGGCTGTTGCCAGGGGTCAGGGCTGCTGCTTCACTGCCCAAGGCATCTTCGCTCCCGGCTGAGATTGGGGCTGGGTTTGCTCTGACGCTCAGCTCATGGTAAGGTGCTGACTTTGCCAGGGGGAGCTGCATCCGGGCACGGGCTTCCGAAGAGATGGAGCACCGGGATGGGCTGGGGGCTCCCGGCTCGCTGGGGCTGGGCTCCCCGAGCGCCCTGTGGAGGCTCAGGACCGGCTCTGGCAGGGGACTGCCTAGCACTGGCGCCCCTTGTAATCCAGGGTGCCCTTGGTGGGAACAAAAGTACTCCTGGATGCACCTTTGCCTGCAAGCAGTGGAGGATTAGTCCGTGCAGCTCTCACATCCATTCAGGTCCTTCTGCTCAGGGCTGGGGAGAGAGGAAGCGAAGGTGGATGCGGCCGGTGCGCCGGTGTATCCGAGGGGCTTAGCAAGGCGCCCTCCTGCCCTCCCAGCGGGAGGGGTGAGTCTCTCTCCAGCCCACGTGGCGGTTTCCCGGCGCCGGGTCTCCCCTCCCACCCAGCGCTGTGCTCGGGCAGGGCGGGGAGCCGGCCTGGGACCGGCTCAGGTTCTCGGGGTCTACTCAAGGGAGCCTTTTGGTGGCAGATTTTAGGGAAGCTGCAGGTAACTGAAAGGAAACGGTGATGCAAGGGCAGGCGCTCTTGCACAGAGCCCGTGGCTGCGCCACCGTGCCTGCGCTGTGCCCCGGCTGTCCTCCCTGCCCTGCCCTGCCATGCAGAGCGCGGTGCTGCCATCCCTGCGCTCAGAGAGTGCGGCACATGCTTCGTTCAGCTCTGCTAGAGAGGGTAAAGGCTCACCTGGCTGCCATTAAGGCACCTGTCCGGCTTTGACCCTCTGCTGCAGCTCCCTGTGCCATCACGGGGCAGCACCAGCAGTCAGAGGCGTCACTTGGATACCGCTAGCCTGGCCCTCGTCCTTCACTGTCCTCTGATTCCAGAGGTGCTTCCAGGACATCCCCGAGGCTTCCCAGCCCACCTCCTCCCTCTCCCCGGAGCCACCGCAGGGGCTGGGCTGGGAACTCGCCATGGGAAACACTGACTCAATACAAACCACAGCGGGTAAACGATTACAGGCGCGATTGCAACGGGAGTTCCGCTTCCCCAGCGTTTTAAGGGCGGGCGAAGCAGAGCCGTGCGAGGGGAGAGGGGACGGGAGGGCGCCCGGGGGGCCGGAGCAGGGTCCGGAGCAGGACGGCGCGGGCTGGAGCTGCAATGGGAGACGCCTTCATCCGGCACATCGAGCTGCTGGGCTACGAGAAAAGGTTCTTCCCCAGCCAGCACTATGTGAGTACACAGCGACCGTCTGGCAAGTGAGGAGTGAGCACTGGCCTATCAAAAAGCCTATCAAGTAAATTTCCTGATATAAATGTGACCGATGGCCAAAGANGGTCATGGCTGATGGCATGAGCTGGAGGAAGCCAGAGATTAAAATATCCTGAACACACGATTTTGGGCACCTCCTTTGCAAGCTGTTGGTTACTTTGCAGGCTTGGAAAGGGCTTTTGCCTCTTTGATTGCCCCCCATACACGTTTCCGTCTCCCTTCTCTGTCCATGCCAAGCTTCCTAGTGCCCACCTTGCTCGCTGACAGGGCAGAGCTACTTGCATTGCGGTGGGGCAAGGAAGACATGCAGTTTTTCTGGCACTAAAACATCCGTGGGGCTTCCCAGGCACAGCATGGTGTGGGGTCCCACTAGTCTGCAGAGCTGCAACTTCTGCTTTGCCCTTCAGGTCTACATGTTCCTGGTGAAGTGGAATGACCTCTCTGAAAAGGTTGTCTACCGCCGCTTTACCGAGATATACGAGTTCCATGTGAGTCCTCCCGGGACAGGCACTGTCCTCTGGCCAGCACACCAGGGCTCAGGTTGGGGAAGAGAGGAGGGTGAATTCCATCTGCAATTGCTCCACAGCAAACCTGGCTCACAAGAGGCTTCTGTGTCCAGTCCTGCAATCTCTTTCGCCCCTTGAAGGGGGAGGGCATTGAGGCTCTGTATCACTGGGCAGGTTTCTCGCAGTGCCGAGGTGTGGGATCCAGCCAGCACGTGGTAGTGGCAGTGGGACGAGCACCAGGAAGGGAGGCAAGCTGTGGGCAGGAGGGTGGGTATAACAGGGGGTTCCCCTGGTGCCATCCTCACACAGTGCCTGGCTCTGCTCTGCAGAAAACCCTGAAGGAGATGTTCCCCATTGAATCCGGGGACATCAACATAGAGAACCGGATCATCCCACACTTGCCAGGTGAGGGGCAAGCACTGGGGCTGGGGGTGAAATAGATATTGCAGCTGGGTGGGAAATTCCCTAGTGGGTCAAGCTCTGCTGGCCGCCTCCCAAGCAGGTGCATGGTGTGATCATTCAGGCTTGCAATATAAACCCTGGAAAGATGCGAGCAGTAGCAGCAGTTCCTCCCAACATTCAGCAGCCCCACAGATGCCATCTTTCCTCTCCAGAGGCATGTCCCATAACATCAGCTGTGACCCCTTGGCTGGTGCAAAGCATGTGGCTTTGGGGAGGCTGAGCTGGGCTAAGCCAAGCCCTCCTTTGGTGACACCAATACTGGTGTTGGTTTAATTCCGTATGGCAACACAGATATTTTGTAAGCGATGCAATATGTCTTCAGTGGCAGGGAATGAACTCCTGATCCAAACAGCTGACGCTTTGTCCTTAGGCAAGGTGCAGGTCAGCAAACTTCCCTCTTTTATTTCATTTCCTGCATTAAAGGAGGCAGGAGAGAGCCTGAGAAAGAAGTGTGGGTTGTGCAGGAATAAGGCTGCTCTTGAGCAGGAATAAGGCTGCACTATGCAGTGGTGTGGGTGCCATGCCTGGGGGGGGCTTCACTGGGGCTGAACTGTTACTGCTATGCTGGGTCTGTTCCCATGCACGGCCCCCACAATGCTGGGGCTGTTCAAAGTGTCCTTGTTCTGTTTGGGGAACTGAGAGCACTGGGGACCAGGCAGGTGTCAGACTGCAGGGATGGGCATGGGGGTGCCACTGACCACACACATGCACCCCCTGTCATGCAGTTCAGCATTGCTGGGGTTGGAGTTGCCAGTGGCATTTTGGAGCTCTGGGGTCAAGAGTGCCATGGCCAGCGGGACAGGGGGATAAGCATAAGCACACCTTCCCTGCCCGCAGGCTAGTCCCCTGAGCCCTTCCTGGTGCCTCAGTGCAGCTGCTGTGTTTGTGGTCCAGAAGCTGAGCGTAGTTTGAACACACGTGGCAACTATCCTAAAGCTGAAATGGGGTCAAACCATGTCTTTTCTGGGCTTGCATGAGTTGTGCGCCCCCAGAGCTTCACATTATGGGCACCATGGAGCCATGCAGCACCCTGGGGCCAGACCCACTTGTTTTCAGGGCAAAATTAATGATTCAGAGCAGCCTGAAAAAAAAAAAAAAGAAGGCTCTCTGTCTGCTTTTTCTGAGCTCATTTCCCTCTCCCCCAGCCCCCAAGTGGTTTGACGGGCAGCGCTCGACTGAAAACAGGCAGGGCACACTGGCTGAGTACTGCTACACACTGGTCAACCTGCCCCACAAGATCTCTCGATGCCTGCATGTGGTCAACTTCTTCAAGGTCCGTCATGACGATATGAACCCTGTCTCAGACAGCCTGTGAGTCCAGATGCCTGCCAGTTTGGAGGAAATCTTGCTTCCCTGGCCTTTAGGTGCTGGCAGTAGCCCACAGGGAAGACATCACTGCTGATGGACAGGGGTGGTTGGCATTAATCTGCCTTTGCTCTGACTTGTCTAGGAACAAGAAGCCTGAGGTCTTCCTCCTGCCAAAGGATTCCAAGAAAAATCCCACAGGTAAGAGGTCTCAGGCAGGTGCAATCAGCTGCCTTAGTGGCAGCAAAGCCCACTTGGGAGAAGGACTGCCATCCAACAGCAGATACCTTCACCAAGAGCACAGTCTTTGTGTCAGAGCTGCAGCTGAAGGGAAGCCAAAGCCTAAGGGGAATGAGTCACTGTCCTGAGATCCAGCTGGTTTGGGAAAGGAAGAGGCTAGGAGAGCACTTTGGGCTCTCGTGGGGCTGCTTCTGGCCTGCCTGAAATAGGGTGTTTCTGTGCTGGGGGCTGGGAGAGGGAACATCTCTTACTTCTCCCATGCAGACATCACAGGCCCCATTGTCCTGCAAACCTATCGAGCCATCGCTGACTATGAGAAGAGCTCCACGTCTGAGATGGCTCTAAAAGCTGGGGACATGGTAGACGTCGTGGAGAAGAGTGAGAATGGTATGTGTCCATCCCTTTGGAGAGCCCCCAGGGGCTAGCCCCATCCCTGCCACCATTTCAGCATTGATGAGGACTGCCCTTGCATCTTGAGTCCAAATGCAGCATGTGAGTTAGTTATGACAGCGCATGGGCTGAAGGGTGAGGGGCAATTCTAGAAAACTGTGCTGCTTCCTGGTGTGCCTCAGGAACAGGATGAACAGGTAACGCTCTCTGGTTGCACCATGCCAACAGAGACCAGCTTGGCTCAGCACTGTCCCTTCAGTCCAGGACATGAGCTTGCCTGTACCTGGCCCAGCCAGGACAGATTTGGTGCCAGTGCCCCCATGGTGCCCCCCCAGTAGTCTCTGCTCTTGCCTATGGCTGCTTTCCTTGCAGGCTGGTGGTTTTGCCAGATGAAGAATAAACGGGGCTGGGTGCCTGCTGCCTATCTGGAGCCACTGGATGGTCCTGATGAGTCTGAAGAGCAGGAGCCCAACTATGCAGGTAAAATGCTTCGGTGACCAAGGTATGCATCAGTGCCCAGCCCACTGCAGCTCCCCGCTGGGATCCCTCACTGCAAGGTTGGGCAATTCACACTGAGCAGATCACTGGGCAGAGAGATGCTGCTGTAGGAACTGCCAGGAGGGATAAATCTCATGGCTTGGTGCCTCAGTGTCAACCTCGGGAGCTTCCCATGACCTGCAACTCGGTGTTAGACACATGCTTTGGCTGATCACAGATGCTTATCTACATCCAGCAGCTGTGCTGAGCTGGCTGGGTGAATGCTGAAGTGCTGGGCTAGTGGAGGAGTGCAGTGCCCCAGTGTCACCCTGCCATGACAAGTGGGGCCTTATTGCACAGAGCAGAAGGAGGGTCCCACAGGGTCATGCTGATTGCTCACCAGCCTTCAGCTTCATGAGTTTTACAACACTGCAGCAGGCTTTACTAGCACAACACTTCCTTCTGCCTCATTTCATCAACCAAATTCTGAACACACTTTCCAGCAGAGATAGTTGTGCTTCCCCTGCTTGCACCCAACAGCTTTCTTCTGGGGAGATGATTGAGTGGCTGGGATGAGCCATGGGCACTGACAAGGCTGGGGAAAGTCTGAACATAAACTTGAAGCATGCTGGGTCTTGTCTAAAATGTAGGGTAAATGTTCTGGTGCCTTCTCTCCTCAGCGGTTGGAGAGGTTGAGCCCCATCCCTGGTGTGGCAGCGTATGACCTGCCATCCTCATTTTGTGTGCAGGTGAGTCATATGTGGTCCAGAAAAGCTACACAGCTGTGGAGGAGGATGAGCTGACCCTCAAGGAGGGTGATACCATCGAAGTCATCCACAAGCTCCTTGATGGCTGGTGGGTCATCAGGTGAGAGATGCCAAAAACAGGTCAGGCAAGCAGGATTCAGAGAGAGGGAAGGGATGCACCCAATTGTTCTCCACGCCAGGGCTGTGGAAGGTGTGGGCTGTTTTGTGCCACTGCTCAGCACTTCCTTTTGCAGGGCTGATTCTCAGAGTCTGTTCTTTGCCAAATACTAAATGTTGCAGCTGGAGATTCCTCTGCTGGGGACTTCATAAATACCCAAGAAGGAGGCAGATGATAAAAAAAGAATTATCTGTTACTTTGCCTCTAATGGCTCTGGCACATTGTGCTTTGCAAAATCTCAACTCTCATCCCATCTGCAAGGAATGTTAAGAGATAACCCTCATGACACCAGTAGGGGACAGGCATGAACCATGAATCATGGGATATCCTCAGTTGGAGGTGTTCAAGGCCAGGTTGGACAGGGCTTGGAGCAACCTGCTCTAATGGAAGGTGTCCCTGCCCCTGCAGGCGGTTGGAGCAACATGATCTTTAAGGTCTCTTCCAACCCCAGCCACTTCTGTGACCACCCACAAGGATCATGAAGTCTCTCTCCTGGACTGAGGAGGCAGTTGCAGAGCCACGATTGCAAGTGATGTTGCTTTGTGTTGCACTGCAGGAAGGATGAAACCACGGGTTATTACCCCTCCATGTACCTGCAGAAAGCTGGGGAGGTGAACACCTCCATGAAGAGTGAGCTGAGGAACAGGAGTGCTCCTCCACGGAGGTAGGAGAAGCCCCCCTGGCAGAGGAGAATTGCTAAAGCTCTTTGAGCGAGATGAAATTAAACCAAACAGTGAGTTGTGGTGTCCCCTGCTTGCCATGTCAATGAGGAACTGCCTGAAGAGATATGAGCAGAGCAGACAGACCATGGCTGCAGCAAAACCAGCTCTGTGCTCTCCAACTCCCACAGGCACCCTAGCATTGCTGATGCCAGGCTGCATGATCTTTGCTTCAACAGGTCCTCTAGCCAGGGCCATTTCTCCTTGTCCTTCTGAAAATTTTATTTTCTGGGCCAATCTCCTTTAATTTTCAAATTATTTCCTTAGTGCATGCACTGAATCTTTGAGAAGCAAGGAGAGATTTGACTAAATGAAGCTGCCAAATGGCCTAATCTGATGGGAGGACTTGAACTAATGGAAAGGATTTTATTTTGATTAAAAAGATAAAAAGCAATAACAACTAATTAATTCTGATATGAAGAGAATGGCTAGGAAGGGCAGAAGTTGCCACTGTCTCTTCTTCCCTGCAAGAAAACACATCAGCCCTGCTCTAAAATCTCTCCAAATCCATTTTTGATAGAGCATGGTTTGAATGTGGGACAGTGTAAAGTGATCCAGATCAACCTATCTGAGCACAGTGATGCTTGCTGATACCCTTGGGGGAGGTGAGGTGGCCTGTTCCAAGGACAGTGGCTTGTCCCTACACCATGGTGACTGCTGCCCCTGTGGTGCTGGCACTGGCACCCAGGCTGAGCCCTGCCATTGTGGGTAAGAGCTTTGCTATGACATGTGGTGTGTGCTCAGATCAGGAAGGGGTTGAAACATTGCTTTGAGAAGAGCAGGAGGATGGTGCCATGGGGTGGACTTCAGGAGCCACCTCACTCCTGCCACGGTAGTGAAGGCACAGTGGTGGTCTCCATCTGCCTGCCTGAGGATGGTCTTGATGCTGTGGGTTCCCCTGTAGCAGTGCCATGCTGCTCAGCCTTTAACTACTCTCAGTGGTTTCTCTGCTGTGGGTTCAACACTGCACATCCAGGTGCACACTGACACATGCCCCACACTCCATTCCCCTGCATCTGATCCTTGGGCACTGGGGAGCCATGCCAATCCTTACCCCAGGGACCTCAGTTTTGCAGCCAGGATAGGTGCTGTATGTCCATTTATCCAAGAGCTATAGATCACTTCTGGGGCTTTCCTGGATAAACTTCATCTAATCCTCCCAGCCTTACGCCCAGTCTTCCTCGCCATCCCCATCACTACTTTCCAGACTTGTGCTCAGGATTCACCCTTCAGTGTTTCCTTCCATCCAGCTATCTCTGCACACAATGTACATTATAACTCACTGATGGCTGTCCTCAAGGGCTGGCATCCACCAGGCAAAACCCAAAAGCAGAAATTGGGGTTTCCGTGAAGCAGAGGAGGAAGCACAAGGAAAGAAGCACGTGGTGTGACATCTGCCAGCATTAAACTGAAAGTTTTGCTTCTCACTCCCTGCAGATCCACCATCCGAAATGCGAAGAGCATCCACAAACAGGGCCGGAAGCAGATCAGCCAGGAGACTTACAGGAGAAACAGCAAGAAGTACATCCAGAGCCAGAAAAAGGCCAATGCCATCAGTAAGTCTCAACGGGGCTGGAATCCTGCAGGCACGGCCCATGCCCCCTAGTGCTGGCAGCTGGAGCAGGATGGCACACTGAGGTCACACTATGCCCATCTGCCCTTTTCCTATGGGGAAAGTGTGGGCAGGGAGGTGTTTCTTTCAGCGAGGTTTCTTACCCCTGACTGTAGGTCAGACAGGTAGAATGCAGACCTGGAGGGAGGCCAGCCTGCACTGGGAACCTGTGCTTTCCTCTGTGCACCCAGCCGCCCCTGTTCTGCCATTACCATTGCCATTCGTACATGTGTTGCATGTACATCAGCTCTCTGCAGAGTCCCCAGAGGCAAGTGTTGCATGAAGAATCAGAGAATCATAGAATGGTTTCAGTAGGACGGGACCTTAAAGAACATCTTGTTCCAATCCCACCTTCCACTAAACCAGGTTGCTCCAAGCCCCATCCAACCTGGCTTTAAACACCTCAAAGCACAGGGCAGCCACAGCTTCTCTGGGCGACCTGTGCCAGGACCTCACCATCCTCACAGGCAAGATTCTTTTCCTAATATTTAATCTAAGCCTGCCCTCTGTCATTGTGAAGCCATTCCTCCTTGTCCTGTCATTCCAACCCCTTGTAATAAACCTCTTTCCATATGAAAGGGGGCTATCGTTGAGGTAGACCCTTTAGATCCAGCAGTCCCCCTGCAGTCCCCCTGACCTTCCAAAGGGAGAGCAGCTCCTTGTGCAGACCTAAAGCTGGGCCTCCCCTGAGCAGAGTTCCCAGCTGGACATTGGTGGGCTCATCCCACCACCCTGACCTACAGGCAGACCATTACCTGCAGCAGCGGGGAGAGGCAGAAGCTTTGGTGGCCATCATGTAGGAAGCTGTTGAACGTTGATGAAGGTGGTGGGTGGTGGAGCACTCTGACCCATCTGACCATCTGCTTTGCTTGCAGTTGAGAAAAATGAGCCACAGGAGAACAAGGCCAAGGCTCAACCTGCTGTTCCTCCCCGTCCCAGCAAAGATGTCATCCTGAACCGCTGCACCGAGAGCACGCGGAGAAAGATCCTGTGAGGACCTCCTGACACCCCCGGCCACCCAGTGCTCTGTCTGCTGCAGGGCCTCCAGAGCCAGGGCTTGCAGCCTGAGCAGCCCCAGGGGCTCTGCAGCCACCACAGGCTGCGCTGTGCCCACCAGGGGCTGAGGGCACCACCAGCAGGGACCAGCCCGGCCACACCAGCCCCAGTGGCTGAGGCCACCCAGCCACTGGCACCCCCTCAGCTCCAGACCCCCTTTTATTCCCTCTTTGTATTTTGAAAGATTTTGTGATTTTCATCAATAAAGGAGAGAGACTCGACCGACATCTCAGTGTCCATCTGGCCAGTGAGTGAGGCAGACCCTGAGCAGCAGCGTGGGCGCGGCAGCAGGGAAGGTGCCCTGCTGCTCCCCGGGCGGGAAGGCCGGGCGAGGATCTCCTGCAAAAGATGCTGGCAGGGAGGAGATTTGGCTGGGGGTGAAAGGATGGCAGCTGCCTCTTGGAAGGCGGCTGCTCTGCTGCCTGGAGGGGAGAGCCGAGGTCAGGGGAGTGGGGCTCGGGGTGAGCTGTGAGGGCTCGGGGTGTCACCGCAGCCGGCCCGGCCACCCCGCGCCAGGCGGGCTCGGGCCTGTGTCTGCACGGGGCGTACCTTTGGCGTGGGCTCTGGGTCTACGTGTAGGTTTGGGCCTGGGCCTGGGTGTAAATCCATGTTAGGGTCTGGATTTAGATCTGGGAATATGTTTAGTATTGAGGCTCTGCGCTGGGCAGGGCACGTCTCCAGGATGGAGGATCATCGCCTCCCTAAGATCGTGCTCTGTGGTGAACTCACCACCAGCTGCTGCAACGGAGGAGCCCTGAAGAGGAGATACAAGGACTCCCTGAAACACCACCTCAGCCTTGGCCATATTGACCACCATCAATGGTCCACTTTGGCCTCCAATCGGGAGGCGTGGAGACACACCATCCATAACACTGCTGATTCCTTTGAGAACGCACGCAGAATCAGTCTGGAGGAGAAAAGACAACACAGAAAGAGCCGTGCCTCACCAACACCACCTATGGAGACTTTCTGCTGTGCCTTTTGCAACCGGACTTGCCCATCTCGCATCGGCCTCTTTAGCCATCAGCGCGCTTGCAGCAAGCGTGGGTAGAGCCCTGCCCAAATCTTCCTTCGCGAAGCCGAGCCGTGATGAGGAGATTAACATCTAGGTCCGGTTATAGGCCGGGGCCGGGGCCCAGCGGTGCGGGCCCCACGGCCTTCTGAGGGCGGTGTAGCCCCTTTAAGGCGAGGGTGCCGCGGCAGGGCGCGTGCGCGCGGGGCGTGACTCCCCGAGGGGCCGCCGGTGAGAGAGCGCCAAGATGGCGGCGGCCTGAGGGAGGCCATGGCGGGCGCGCTGAGGGCGCTGAGGGCCGTGTGGCCGCTGCTCCGCAGGGGTCTGCGCGGGACGGCGAGGCCGCCGAACACCCGCCAGCTGCGGGAGGCCGAGGAGGCTGCCCCGGTGTTCCAGTATGCGGGGAAGGCGGCTAGGCGGAAGGACCGTGTGTTCGTGTGGGGCTTCAGCTACTCGGGCGCCCTGGGCATCCCCAGCTTCGTGAAGCCGGACGCGGGCTGGAAGAAGCCTCGGCGCATCCAGTGCACGCCGTACCGCCTGGAGACGGAGGAGAAGGTGGGCCCGGCCCGGGAGGCCGCCGTGACCCGCCCTGAGCCCCTCTCAGGGCTCTGCATAGCCGAGAACGGCGTCACGGCATCGGGTTTAAAGGCTTTGCCGTGATTCACTGCTTTTTATCGTGTAGCAGTGTTACTCGGGACGATTATTGGCATAACTGCAGCAGCATAGAGTTTGGAAAATACATGTCTGCAGTTTCGTCCGAGACGTGAGAGAGCCAGGGTGTGAAGAGCATTTGCCAGAGAAAACGGGCCTTGCTTCCAGTGGCTCCGTGTCTCATCCCACACGACAAATGGGAAGCTTGTCTTGAAAACAGTTTTATTCTTTTGCCTACGTGTTTCACTCGTTGTGCTCTGCTGTCCAATTCAGAGAAGGTCAGAACATTCATAGAATAGTGATCCCACATGGATCATCGACTCCAGCTCCAGACCCTGCACAGACACCCCAACAATCCTCTCCCGTCCCTCAGTGTTGTCCAAAGGCTCCTGGAGCTCTGGCAGCCTTGGGGCTGTGCCCACTGCCCTGGGGAGCCTGGGCAGTGCCCACCACCCTCTGGGGGAAGAACCTTTGGCTGAGATCCACCCTGAGCCTGCCCTGACACAACTCCAGGCCATTCCCTGGGTGCTGTTCCTGGTCACAGAGATCAGAGCTGCCCCTTGGGAGGAAGCTGCAGACCCTGATGAGGTCTGCCCTCAGTCTCCTCCAGGTTGACCAAACCAAGTGACCTCAGCTGCTCCTCACGTGGCTTTTGTAGTGGGCTTTTTTTGGCAGAAGGAGTAAAACATGGGAATGTTACTCTTTTAATATCTCTTGGGTTTTTTGGTTATTTTTTTAATCAGCTGATGCAGGTCAGCAAACAGGTCTTCCTGTTGTGTTTGAATGGGGCCAAAATAATGCAAAAATATAGATGTATGCATGCAAAACCAAAACTCAAAGGCAAAAAAGTTGGACTTGAGTTTGTGTCATTGTACTTATCACAGAAGAATATTTCTGATTATTTTTCCAAAATCATACATGCCATGAATTTGGGCCATATATGGATGTAGCTTAATGAAGGATGAATGCTGATGAACAAATAGCATGGGGTGAAACTTGTTTTTCTGAGCCACAGTTTCTAACTGAATGGTGTGGGTTTTGTCTGTCTTCAAAGATATCCTCTGCTGCCTGTGGTTATGGATTCACACTGCTGGCCTCTAGTACTACAGACATCACCAAAGTGTGGGGTATGGGACTCAACAAGGATTCCCAACTTGGATTCCAGAGAAGCAGAAGAGATCAAAGTAAGGGTTGAAATGTTTTAAAGACGGGCAGGGGGCACTGCAAGATACCTGTGGTACTGGAAACTTCAGTTTGAAGGTGTGAAAAAATCAGGAGTCTTTGATGCAGTGCCGAGCTGTGCTTTGTGTTTTTTAAAGTGATCTTTTCCTGGGACTTATCTGCATTTTTGTGTGCTTTGTAATTGGTCAAGGTGTGCCTCTGTTCTATGCACTGCACTTAGAGAGTTTAGTTACATTCAGGCAGGAATGGAACTGTTTATTCTGCCCGATATGGGTATTGGCTAAGGTGTGGCTTTGAATCTATAGTTTGATAGTACACAATTTTGGGGGCTAGTTAAATGATTTTGGCAGGGCAGTTTGCTCACCTCTATTGCCGTTGCACTTGTAAGCTAAATTCATTTCCCACACAGCTCTTTTTATACAGTCTATGATTATTTTTTTGTGTGTATGTGTGAAGCTGTAGGGGTTTTTCTTAATTATTTTAATAGCAATTTGAATTTTGAAGGAAAAACATGTTATTCAGTCGTTCCATCTTATACCAGTCTCTCAAACCATTTAAGATGATGATTTCTGTGCAGAATCTTGACACCTTTGATCAAAGGCAGATAGGAGAAGCAAAAACTTTCATGGCAGAATGGCTGTCTTTAAAGTCATTCCTCCATAAACAATTCAAGAAAATCACATTAAAAGCAGTTTTTCTCTTTATAGTGTGTAAGAGTGTAGTGCACTAAGGTAGGGTGATGTGGAGAAGTAAAAGAGAGTTGCAGCTATAGTGCAGCATGCTGAGCTTTCCAGCAGTGCTGTTCTGTGCTGGCACAATGGGTAGATCCCCAGGAGTGTGTGCATGCAGCAAGTGTATGCTTAAATGGCAGTGGCAAAATGCAGGGTCTGCAAAAGGGCATGTGTAGGGTTTTTTTAGTTTTTTTTTTAATTCTTACTTTTATTGAAGCTAGTGAGAAGCAGTAAAAGCACTGCTGCATGTGAGCAGAAGACTGCTTTGAGTCATGTGGGATTTGATTTAACCTGTTACAGTGACTTTCTTTGATATCAAAGCTTTTTATCTCCTCTTAACCTTTTACCTAGTACTGATTTATGCTTTGCTGTTCTTTTTTTCTTTTATTTTTTTCCCCAGTGTACTGTAACTGATTACATATTCTTCAAGTTACTAAATCTTTTTCAAGTACAGCCTGTCATTTTCTTTCATAAGATGTTTTATTCCCTATGGAGCTAGCCTAGCTAGTCTTTCTTGCATTCCTTTTTTCTGAAAGGGCCTTTAATCTAGTGTTCTTTAAATATGAAGCCCTAGGATTTTTTTGTTCACCTTTCCTGATTTTTTTTTAGTGATTGTTGCGCTTGTATCTTGTTTGCAATAATCCCCATTTTCACAGACTACTTAGTTTGTGCTTGGTGTTAAGCTCTAGTAATCCAGCCTTATACACCAGAGTTGTTAAACATATGGCTGAAAGCCTCAGTGTCTCACTTCGGACACCTGAAGCCTTAATTCAGCCTCAGGGTATGGTAGACTTTTAATTAGGCAGTGATTATTGGCTTCAGCCATCACCACGGCTTTTACCTTCTCTCCCTCTCCCTCTGTGATAAATTTCTGTCAACCTCCTTGGTTAGTATCTTGGCTTTCTAAAATGTGTCTGCTTTTCTAACAAAAGTAAGCTTGTGAACACACCACGGGATCAGCAAATATAAGCTAAATTTACTTTGTGGAAGCTACTGACTTAACATTTTTCTCTCTTCATCAAGCTAAGGGCTATGAATATGTCTTGGAACCGTCTCCAATTCCGTTACCACTGGAGAAGCCACAACAGACTCGAGTCTTGCAGGTGTCCTGTGGGAGAGCCCATTCCCTGGTCCTGACAGATACTGAAGGAGGTATAATGTTGCTTGTGGTGGTGACAAGGTGTAAGGGGATCCAGGTGGCCTGTCTGCACTGTAAATGGGATACAGGCAGCTGTTGGCCTTTGTGGGATTGCACCTGCAAGGGAGAGATGTGACACTGCTTGGCTCAAACTGTAAATGTGTTGGGAGCTTTTTCACTGTGAGGTTCGTTTGTCCACCACCAGGCCTGGCTGAAGTGCAGCCCATTTGTCATACTCAGTCAAACATTTTTGAATGCAGCTTTGGATGACTATGCCAGTACTCCTGTGTTAATTTTCACTTGAAGCCCTGAAGTGCTACATTTATAAAACAGAATTAATTAATAGCCCTTTATAGAGAAGATCCTGTTTGTGAATGGTCTCTCCATGTCTTTGGGAGTTCTCTGGTGCAGTGGCTTCAGTCCTGTGCTGAGTGATCCAGTGCAGCTTCTCAGTGAGTGAGCTGTTTGGTTGGTTGATTTACCACCCAGTGGGAATGCTGATCTGAGTCTCCTTGACAACACTGAATGAACTAGCCAATTCCTAACACCCAGGCAATGTGCTCCAGATATCCCTTCCATGCCCACAACAATATCGCTGGGTGTTGTTGATGAAAATGAATTCAGTCACTTGAGTTAAAGTGGACTTGCCTTGAAGAAAGCTTATGCCACATTTATATTACTGTGATCCACCTTTCAGACTGAGACTAGCATGAAAATATTTTGTTAACCTGAAAAGAGGCTTCCAGGGGTTTGGACAGTAATAAAACTAATGCGTTTTCTCATTGATTTTCAGTTTTCACAATGGGAAACAATTCTTATGGACAGTGTGGCCGGAAGGTTGTTGAAGATGAAATTTACAGGTGAGAATTCAAAGATCCTGAACTTTCTTAATGTTTAAAACATAACTGCGTAAAAGCTACCCTGCAGTAAAGCTTGAAGGTGGGAAAAGTGTGGTAGTATAAGCATGCCATTTAAGATTAAGGAGTCTGAGAACAGGCTTTTGTGCTGCAGGCATCATACAAGCAGCCTGGCTTTGAACCCAGGCTGTGCACTAGCATTCTGTTGACTGCATTCACAAAAGACAGAAGTTCTTGAAGGGCATAGTGAGAAAATCCAGCCTTCACAAATTGCTTGAGGTAATTGCTGCTAGTAGTTGGACTTCTTTCCTTCAGACACTCGGAGCCCAGGTGCTGTTCCTGAGGGTGTTAGGAATTCCATTTGATTATGAAAGAGGTGTCCTTTTGTTGAGTCTCTGCTGCAACTGTCTCTGAGTCTGTAGTGCTTTTCCCTCACAGGCTTTTTTTCTGGGCTGCACCAAAGCATATTCTCAAAATGCAGTGAGTAGATGGATAGTGGGAATGTGTAATTGGAAGTTTCTGATTCCCTGGCAGGACCTAGAAGAAATCTTGTTCATTGCTGTCTCTGTGGTCTACAACACTTGGACTGTAGAGTTTGAGAAAATAGCTGTAATTAGGTAGCTTTTGGTAGCCTTGATGCTGCAAGGCAGTCATTGGATTGTTCATAATTCCTGGTATTGTGAAAGAATGACAGGGATGTTGGCACTGGTCTGTGCTCTGGGATATTACGTTAATCTCTAGTTAAGTGTAGTGTTTGTATAGGTGCTGCAGTATTATGAAGTGTCTGTGCTCATTCTAGACTAGGGACCGTCTTTGAGGATTGTTCCTACCCCCAATTCCCATGAAAAGTTCTATTTAAAAAGTGACAGTTCTTAACTTCTTAAGTAAGAGAATGTAAAATTATGTTCCTTCTTCATGCGGTTATTTTACAGTGGAATTACATGTGAACTAATCTCTTGTGTATAAAGTGGCTTTCAGTGTCAGCTGCAGTCCTCTGAAATCCTCTCTGTTGTCTTTTCTCTTCCTGGTGGTTGTTTGGTGTCCAGTGAAAGCCATGTGATTCATCAGCTGAATGAGTTTGACAGCAGAGTTGTGCAGGTAAGTTCTGAAAGTGGGTTGAAAGCCAGCTGAACAGCTGAGCTCAGAGGGTGCAGTCATTGGCATGAAGCGAAGTTGAAACCAGTTATGAGTGCTGCATCCTGGGGGTTAATACTGGGTCCAATGCTATTTACATTTTCACTAGTGATCTGGATCATTAAGTGTACCCTCAGCAGGTTGGCAGGTGATAAAAGTGTGAGAAGTGGCTGATAAACCAGAGGGTGGTGCTGCCATCCAGATGCTGGAGAAATGGGCCTGTGTGAACCTCAGCAAGTTCAGCAAGGGGAAGGGCCAAGTCCTGCCACTGGGGAGGAGCAGCCCCAGACACCACTGTGCTGAGGGTGCGGAGGCAGCTCTGCAGAAAAGGCCTTAGGAGTCCTGGTGGACACCAAGTTGACCATGTGCCCTTGATGTAGAGAAGGCAAATGATACCCTGGGCTGCCTTAGGAGGAGTGTTACCTGCAGGTCAAGGAAGGTAGTACTTCCCTTTTCCTCACCGTTGGTGAAGCCACACTCAGAGTACAGTGCCCATTTCCGGGCTCACCAGTACACGGAAGTCATTCTGACGCCTCATCTCTTCCTGTCCTGATTTCTTGTTCCCCATGTCAATTTTGTATTGCTTGGAAGTTGTTTCTGTTGTCTTTCCCTTTTCAAAAGTGAGCTGTGAGACCATCACTTAGGCCAGCCAGCATTTCTCTTGGGCAGGTTCCTAGGAGAGCAAGGGAGCGCAGAGCAGCAGAAATGCCACTATGCCTGCCATGGCTGCAGTATTCCTAGGAGCAGTTTGTTAGTATATCTGTGCCCCTGCAGCTATATCTATGGGCAAACATTGCTTCTGTTCCAGCATTCATTTAGATCCACCTGATGAGGCTGTGTCATGGTACGTCCTGAAAATGTTTTGAATTAGGCTTCTAAACTTCTGTTTGGACTTCTCATGTTTTTATTTTTTTTGATGGAGTTGAATACTTGATCCCTTTTTGCATGTGGATGACAGCAGTTATGTGCTTAATATTGGTAGTCATTCTCTTCATGTGTTGATTAAATCCCTTTAATACTTGGCTAATTTTTAATGTCTGCTTTTTAATGACTTTTTGCTTGGCTTTAATTCATACCAAGCCTGTGGCAGACATGATTGCTAGTTCAACGTAAATGTAAGTTTGAGAACAGCTGTATGCCTAGAGCACTTACATGGCAAGAAATCAATAGCAGTTTGTAGCTGGCATCAAGAGCCATGTGGTTAGCACTCTGGGAAGGGAGAGCTCTTATTTACTCTTTGCTGTTTTATTGCATTGTACTGCTGAATTGAGCTTTCTTTCCTTGTTTTGGATCTCAGAACAAATCAACTACAGCATCACTTTCCATCAAAAGAAAAAAGCTGCTGTTTTCAGTGTTGTGACCTGCTGTTCTGGGTCTTCCCTGTCTGTGCAGCCATTTGATCAGGATAGAAAGTCAAGGTCTGAACCAATGGTCATTGTAGGGGCCCATTACTCAATTTATCTGCTGATAATGCTTCATTACACTGAGTCTGAACATGCGACCTTTCCTTACCAGCTCTGACTTTTTGTTTGTGTGCAGGTAGTGTGTGGGCAGGACCACAGTCTGTTTAGAACCAAGAAAGGTGCAGTCTATGCATGTGGATGGGGAGCTGATGGACAAACAGGTAGGAGCTCAGCTCAGCTTGCTTTTCGGAGAATTGATGAATATAACATGTTGTCCTAATTCAGAGCTTATGATGTGTATTTGTCATGTGTATGTGGACAGAAAGAGGCTGGTGTGTTTCCAGCTGTGTGCAGATGTTCTCGGTACTCTTTTGTAACCAAAACCAAAGTCCAGTTCAGGTTTGGAGTAGCTTTAGGATGCCACGCTTGCAATCCAGGCATGAAATCTGAGGAGAGTGTCTCATGCTTAAAGCTTCTGAAAGAATGTGGAAGTGACGTGGGCTGCTTAGCTCCCCAGTTCTGTGCAGGCTTTGCCTTCCTGATTCTTGTTTCATGCTCTGTTTTGCTTCTTGCTCTTTTAAACTGAACGACCCCTTTGGCAGCCTCCACTGTCTTAGTGTGGGATCTTTGGCCAGGCCCTTCTGGTGGCTTTTGTTGTCAGAGAACTTCCGCACAGTCATTCCTACTGTTTAGTCCTTCTGCTGCTCCCAAAGCTGTGTTCTTCCCATGTTTGTTATTTTGTGCCAGTTATACAGTAGCCCATCTTTCTGTCATCTACATTCTGGTCTCTTTACCAGGCAGCAGTTTGGCATGGGCATGTAAAACATTTGCTTCCCAGCCTCTTTTGCCACTTCCCTTGCTGTTGTGTAACTGATTGCAGCGTGCTGTCACTCATGGCTCTCCTTGCAGGAGACAGGATGCTGCCAGTTTGTGAAACTTCATCTCTGTTGGGATATCTGCCTGGTTTGGTTACAGTTTTTCAAACACTTTGGTCCATGCAGCAAGAGAGATGAGACTATTTTCCAGGTGTGATTATATAAAGTTGTGTTCTCCAGAGAGGTAGTTTTGGCTAGTGGACAAGGTGTTTGTGGCTGCTTGTCCACTGAAGTTAAGCACTATGGACAGAAATATGTCTTTTGGAGGATGGGTGATTTTGTTACATGACAAAATGGTCCTGTGCAGGTGTTACGTGTTTGGAAAAAAATTCTTCATCATCTCTCAATTTTTTGTTCTTTCAGGTCTTGGACACTACAACATCACCAGTGTTCCTACTAAGCTACGTGGTGACATTGCTGGAGTGAACATTATCCAGGTCTCTTCTTATGGGGACTGTTGTCTGGCTGTTTCAGATGAAGGAGAGGTCTTTGGCTGGGGAAATTCAGAATACTTGCAGTTGGCATCTGTCACAGAAACCACACAGGTCAGTTGGCTTGGGAGTGTGTTTTCACATGTTTCAGTTCAGCTGCTGTACACAGAGTTAAAAATTACACACTTCTCTGTGTTCTGGGTCCTTCTGACAGCAGTATAAATTGATACTAACACTATTAGCAGGCTGCTTTTACCTACGCTTATAAAACCAACCTGTCTGACGCCTTTGCATAGCTTTAGGACAGTATGTTTCCCAGCTTTGATAGGCAAAGGCTTGTGTTGCCTCACCCCAGTTTGTTAGTCGAAGAACCCCTTTTCTTTCTCCATCCTGTGGACTTTGCACCAAATTCAGACCCAGCTCAAGTGCTTTTGTGAGTTTCAGGATAGGAATTAGTCTTTTGGCTGGCTAATCTCGAATTTCGAGTGGATATCCTTCTACGTTTATAACTGAATCTTAAACAAATTCCAGTGTCTCACAGATAAAAGTTTTTGCAGCATGCTTGCATGGGGCAAAAATACAGCGCTGACTTCACACTAGGCATTGTGGTACTGAGCTCATTAGGCATATGGTCTCATCCTACAGTGAATTTAGGAAGTGGAGTCAGGGAATTTATTAATACTCAAACTGCTCTTGGCAGAAGACTAAGAGCAGATAATTGCATTAGAATGGCTTTAGCAAAATCTTAGAAACCTTTGTTTCCCATGCCTCTCTTGATGTATCCTCAATGTAGGGCTAAATACTGAGACCCGTAAGGCCTGAAAACAGTTGATCAGGTTATGCTGTGTAGTAGTTTTCCTGGCTGGGTGCTCGATGGAGGGCAAAGGGTTCTGAAATGAATGAGTGACAAAAATGAGTCTTAGCTACAATACAGATAAAGTTCAAACTGGGGAATAGCAGAACTGTGAAATCAGGGATTACACATTACATCTGTCAAGATGTGTGCATTTCTTTTGTGTTGGACTGAACCAAATAAGTGGAATTTTCATTGAGTAATGTTTCCCTAGTGTGTTCAAAAATGCTACTGCAGACCAAATTTTAGTGATGTAGTCCATAGTGAAAACTTGCAAACATGCTTACCTGTTGACTTCCCTGTTGTGTCTGACTTGGAGAGCCAGGTGTAGAAGCAGACATGAGGCATTCCCAGGTTTGTTACCTTTCATGTAAGCTTTCCAGTGGGTAACCTTTTCCACCTTGTTCTCACCTTAATGAGTTTCATGTAGTTTTGTTTTTTTTTATTTTTGGGACTTGCACTTACTCTGTTATTCAGGCAATAAAGGTTGTATCAGGAATCCAGTGTATGCAAGCTCTAACCAGAACCAGAGAATAAGTTAAAATAATGTGTCTGGTTTGCAGTTTATCTTGTCTCTTAACAACTCTTCTGCAATCTCATGCAGGTGAATGTTCCCAGACATTTGCCATTCAAGATTGGGAAGATAAAGGAGGCTGCCTGTGGAGGGACTGGCAATGCTGTGCTAACAGGTGAGTTCACTTCTAGGATCATCCACTTTAGTGCAAGGCCATGCAATTGGTGGATTGTAATGGAACAAGGGTGTTGTTTTCTGGAAACAGGGAAGTATTGTCTGTTACGAGGAAAAAGCTGTGAGCCTGAGAAACCTGTGCTTTAAGAGTGTACTGGAGGAGCTGTTTTCACTAGTGCAGAGCATTGCTTCCAGCATGTGCTGTTTTGTGAACTTCTGCAGACTTCTGCAAGGATGTGGCTGCTGTTGGCTGTTCTGATCTCCTTTGCTGGTCACACGGGCCATGCATGGCCTAAGATGAATGTGTATATAGGGAGGAAGTAATGCAACACTTGAAAGAAAGAAGAGCCCTTCAGACTCCATATGAATCTGATATGTTTATAAATCTTGATAAACTAGGACAGAAAGTAGAGAGTTCTGAGAACAGTGAAACTCTGCAGCAGGTTCTTAGTGAATGTTCTTTGGCTTGTCAGTGGCTGGGGAGCACAGCTGGAGGGTTGCTGAGTGAAGTAATGGCAGAGGGGATTGTGCTACTTTTATGAAGGATTATCTCAAGGAAGACGTTCATATTCGTGATGGGGTTGTTGTGATGATCAGACATTTGAGCTTCTAGTGTGAAAGAAACAGAACTAGCTGACATAGAATTTACTCTGTTTTACACTGTCCAACTGCTGACTTTCCCAGGCACCCATCTTAAGGCAGAATGCCAGGCAGAGTGATGAGCCTACTGGTAGTTTGGGCATGCCTTAAAGGAGAAAGCCATGACAATAAACCCTCAACCTCTGTCCCATCAGTCAGTAAGCTGAAGTATTTTATCCAGCCTACACTGTCTTGGCATCATTTCCCTGTGAAAGTTTTGCCTGGGAAGCTTGATCTACTTACACAGCTTAGGAAAAAAGTGAAGCATTTGGTTGGGAATGCAATGTTTGCAGATTTTAAATAATCAAAAGGTATTAGACTGATCTGGTAGAAAGAAAAATATCCCTTTGGTTCTGATTAACTCTTGGTCGTGACATGAATTTTGCAAGCCCAGACTTTCTTACAGAATGTATTCTTGCTGTAATACAGAAGAAGGAAATGTTTTTGTCTGGGGATATGGCATTCTTGGGAAAGGACCAAACCTAAGAGAGACAGCAGTGCCAGAGATGATCCCACCCAGCCTTTTTGGCTGGTCAGACTTCAACTTGGACATCCGTGTTGCTCATGTTCGCTGTGGACTCAGCCAGTTTGCAGCACTTACAAGTAAGTTTCTCATTTGACTGTCATGAAGTTTCATTGCTGTGTTATTGGCAGAAAAAAAAGAAAAACAAAAAGGAAAAAAAAAGAGAAAAACAAACCCCAAAAAAGTACCCATCTTTCTTGAAACTGAAAGCACACTGGAATGCACCAGAGTGGCAAGGAGCACATTTACGGGTGTCAGCGTGGTTTCTGGCATATGTACTGTGCTAACTTATGCTTTAATTAAGAAAGTGTTATTTGTCTAAAGCAAAAAACTTCTCTCAAACAGGAAGGCTGAAAGGTTTTTTCATTTCTCTGTATAGAATGAGTCAGTCTGTTGCACTTTAGCAGGAATTTATGTGATAAATGAACCAACTAAAACCAAGTTTAAGTGGAGCTAGGTTTCTATGCACTTCTGGGCAATTGAATTAACAGCCTGAGGTGGGCAGACCCAGACATTTAATATGCAAAGGGTATGATACTGCGCTCTGTGCACCCTATGTGGTTTCTCAGCCTTTGAAGGGTTTGGAATTTGAAACTCATTTAACATCGAGCAGCAGAGGGCAGCAGCGCAGAGACTCACAGCGAGTGTTTGCGGGCCGGGGAGGAGGACGTGGGGAAGTGCCAGTGCCGGGTCCTTCGGGGCAAGCAGGATGTGTGTCACTGTCAGTCTGGTTGCAGAGTGCTTGTAACTGGCCTCCCCTTAGCGTTCAGGAAGCATTAGAAACCGTGCTCCAATGAAATTGTACATACATTATAGATTGTGTTTTGACTGTCTCTGTAGTGGGGCTGATCCCAACACTTCTGAGATCTACGTGTTTTCCTGGGGAGCCTAAAACTCTCTAACCCTGTTAAACACAAGTTTTTGCTTTTCCCCAGCTGTCATTAGAAGGTCACTTCTGTCAGGCAGTGGAATAAGCAGTCCCCAGGTGATGGCTTGGGACAGATCTCACTGCCTTGCTTGCTGATCTGCTCTTCTGATAGCTGATGCGGATCAGTGACTTGCAGCACAAATGATTTATTTCAGAAATGATTCCCTGGAATTTCTGCTGCTGCACTCTTTCTTCAAATAAAATTCCAAAGCAAGAGCTGTAAGAGGGGGAAACAAAGACTTGTGCACAGAACTTATTGCTTGTCCTGCTCATTAGTCATAATCTTCTCCAAACACAAGTACATTTATTGTACCTTGAAGTAAATTTGGTGGCTGTCATACTGTTTGTATAATCTAGTATACTCCCAGAAATACTGTAGCCACATTTGCCAACATCACAAATAGATTTCTCCCTTTGTAATGTCTGTTCTTTTCTATTTTTTTTCTTCTATATAGACAGAGGAGAACTGTTTGTATGGGGCAAGAATCTAAGAGGGTGCCTGGGAACTGGAAGAATGGAAGACCAGTATTTCCCATGGAGGGTAAGGATGGTGATATTAAGGCCAAGAGTATATTCTTTGGCAGTTTTTGTTATCCTGAGGACACGGACTATCACTTGCTGTGTGGTTTTGTTGAATAATTCTGGAAAAAGTGAAAGTCTAAGATGACTTTAGAAGGGCTTTGTTTTCCAGAGGTCCTTGTGTAGCCTGCTTTCAGGGATGGAGTTATTCAGTGAACTTCACTTTCATTACTCATTAAATTAGGTGACCATTTTGGTCATGGTGGTCAGACTGTCGTGGCTACTGGTCCACATGGTGGGCTTCCTTTCCAGCTGTGGTGATGGGTCACTGGACTGACTGTGAGGTTACAGGAGGAGATCCTTACTCAGCTGTTTTCACAGCTGTTGCACAGTGCTTCCAGTTCCACTCCGTTCTCTCAGGTGCTCTGAGAGCCAGACTCAGTGAACGCGGAAGAGTTCTTGGCTCTGGAATTTGGCACTCAGCCTGACAGATATACCTAGTCTCCACGAAGGCCAAGTAGGAGAGGAGGTAGCCAGTCAGTTGGACCTTGCTGGAGTCTCTGTCCAGGTGTCTGAGCTTGCAGTGGATCTGTTTCTGTATTATGTTTTCTCCTTCTTTTAAAAATGAACAAAACCAGAGCAGCTCTGGAGAATTTGCCTAAAGTCACTGCTATGTCTGAGTGGGATTTGTGAGTTCACTAAGTGTGGCAAGTCCAGGTTTCCCTGTGAGTGGATATTGGGGGTTATGCTCCTTCAGACAGACAGCTCCTGTCTCACAGTACTATGGCAGTGTGCCAGGATCCTTGTCTGTGACCTCCTCCTGCCCTAGAACTAGCTGTCCTTTCACTTAGCTCTAAGGAAAAACTTGCTTTTTTAGCTTCTGCTTTCCTCAAATTTGAAGTTAGCTTTAAGGGAAGGAGCTGTAATTTCAGGAGCGAGGAGCTGGTCTCTTAGCATCAAAGCACAAACTGCCTTAGGCTAAGTTGAGCCTTTGCCTTGTTCCCATTCTTGTTGATGAGAGAAGAGGTAAATTCTTACGGTGTTTGGGAAGATGCTCTTCCTGCTCTCTGGATTATGCTTTCTGTTCAGTCATGTTGCTTTTGCTGCTGAACAGATGGGCTGAGGCTACAGTCTCTGTGGTCTGGTAGTGAGCCGGCCCACCTGTCCTTCCAAAGCTTTGTGTGCTTCTGTGAAGGAAAAAGAGGAGTATTTCACAGCTCAGTGCACAAACATGCTTGGTGCTGAATCTTGTTCTTTTTGGGTGTTCAAGTTGCCACTTTCATTGGTACAAGGCCCTGTGAAACCAGCTGGCATGTCGAGCAGGAGGAGGTTGAGAAACGGGAAATACCAGGGGCAAAGTACTAGCTTGATAAATAACCCATTCTCATGTATCTGATCCAGGTGACTGTACCCGGTGAGGTGGTAGATGTGGCATGTGGAGTTGATCACATGGTAAGCATGGTCAAGTCTTTTACCTAGGAATGATGCTAGGCCTCAGCACTGTGCCAGGGTGATGGGGTGCTTGATGACGAGCTTCTTGGAAAGGAAGATTCATTCTGTGAAGCCAAGTGATTGTGAGCAGAGACAGCCATTGCAGTGCCTGGGTGTGTTGTCATCTCTGCATCGTTGAAACACTGCGCTGGCTGCAGGAAGGAAGCACTTCCCCAGGGAGTGAGGAAATGCAAGGAGTGCTCTGGCTGGTTCATGATGAGCTCCCTGAGAATCTGAGGCCCAGGCTCAAGCTGGTGAGCCCCTCTGTGCCTGAGGATGAAGAACACCTCCCTGAAGGAAGACTGGCATGGGATGAAATCTGCAGCATAGGACATTTGATTTATGGACACTCCCTGTCACCAGCTCTGGGGTGTCAAGTGTTGAGCAGAGCCAAACTATGTCTCAAGGGAAAGGTTTGGGGTTTTTTATAGCTATTTATGTGGAAGAGAGGTTGTGCTGGCTGTTGAAGCCCAGCACAGCTGTCCTGAGCAGCCACCCCCATCTGCAGTGTGCCTGGGCTGCTGTCCTGTGCGGGAACTGTATGTGCAGCTGGATACAGAGTGGTGGCCTGGAGACAGTGTTGTGCCCACGGGCTGTTGCAGGCTTTCTGTGCCAGCAGTAAAGGCTGAACACCCAAGGAACACATTCAAAGAGTTGAAAGCCCATTTGCAGGGAAAAGTCGTGTTAAATAAGACAGCAGGGACAGATCGGTCCAGGCTGTCTGTGCTGCTGTTACTGTGGGAGGACAGAGACAGTGACAGAATCCCATCATGACGGGGAGGCTGGAAACAAGGCCCCTGCTCAGCTACCTGCAGAGGTGGTGCTCAGACATGGATGTCAGCGGTGCTCACTACTCCTCAGGTACTTATGTCTCCTTGTGCTGATCACACAACACGGTCTTTGATTTTTTTTTTTCTGGGGAGGGAGGCCCTGCACTCTGTTTTCAGAGGTAAGGTGGCTCCCAGTTGCAATTGGCTGGGGTTTTCAGGATTGCCTAGCAGGGGAAGGAGTCTTACTGGGTGAGAAGCAGAGCCTTGTTCCTTGGGTCCTTGGTACCTTCTTAGCAGTACGGTGGGGGAGATGGGATGCAACAGGTGTGTGTTCTTGTAGCAGGCACCTCGCCAGTCTCACTCCCAAGTGTGGGAAACTGTCTCCTGCGAAACACTCCAAACATCAGGCAGAGTTGTATTTTTTCTGTGTGGGATACTTCTACTGTGCAAAGTATTTTGTCAAAATCCAAGATATGTTTTAAATAAAGTGATTCTAAATTTTTAATTGGTAGTAATAAGTATATTCTTGAGCATAATTGCACGCATGAGCTGCTCTGTCGTGCACTCTTCATTTAAACTTCAGCATTTTGGTTCACAGTGATGTGACAGGAAGGCACTTCTGTCATCTGAGCCACATCTGTATCTGCAGGAATGATTCTGCTGTAGTCAGGCACTGTCTGTGGCCCCAGGGGACTTAGCACTGACTGCCCTAAAACAGTCCATGAAGGGGCTGAGATTGCTCCCCTGCCACTGGGCTGCAGGGCTCTGGGGTGCTCCACCAGGATCTCCCCTGGGGCTCTCCAGGTTCCTGGGCATCTCGCACCCTGCAATGTGCAAGTACAACTAAGTCTGGCAAACAGACTAGCAGCATCCCACTGACCTTGTATTTTAAGGGAATAGGATGGGGCAGGTTTGGTGGCTCCCAGAGAACAGTGGGAGGATGGAGATGGTGGTGAGTACTATCCGTAGGGATACAGTACACCTGGTGATAAGTCCTGGACACTGGAGAGCCTTGGGGATATCTGCTGGCCTTCCTAAATGGTGTGCATGGGACTGAGGCCCAGAGTGGCTGTAGGTAAAGAAATTAAGAGTTACATCTTATAGACAATGCCAAGCTCTGCTTTATTTTCATCAGTTTGATCAGTACAAAAGCAGACAGCATAAGTTTCACTTTTTATTCTTTTTTCATTTTAATTACTTTACAAAGTACAAAATATACTGTCATTTATTCTGGAACGTTAGGATTTTTTCTTCTTTTTCTGTATTGTTGGGTTTTGTTTTTCATACAGTACATAAATCTCAGCTTTTCAGCATAAGACCAGCAAAGAAAAGCAGCATGTGCACTCACTGGGAAAGCAAAGCAGCCACTTCTCAGCTCTAAACCGTGCCCAGTGCTTGATCCCCAGCTGCTGCCACCACTCCCTCTGCCCCATGGTGTAACATCCCTCCTCGTGCAGAGGCCACAAAGGTGACTGATGCATTCAGGCTCCCCTGTGCCTTGTGCCCCCAAGCTCACAGGAGCTGCTGCCTGCCCATGGGCACTGGGTGTGCTACACCCAGAGCAGGGGGTGTAGCACAGGCCCCTGCACTGGGAGGACTGCCCTGCTGCCCCATCAGTTTGAATTAGTCTGAAAGTTAAAGGCAAATAAAAACACCTTTTTTTTTTTTGCACACTCTTCCCACTTCCCCCCCCTGCCCCATGAAACCCTCCATGGGGTTTCTGAGAGGTGAACAGGGAGGGGAGGCTGCAGGTGGTTGCAGTCCTACTTCAGGCCAGTTTGGTGGGTGTCTTGAGGCCAAAAGTGGTATTTCACTTACAGAGCAAATGACACATAAATAACTTATTAAATAAAGTCCTAAAGATTTAGAGTCCCCTCCCCAGGCTGTCCAGCACAGCTGTTCCAAGCAGCCAGGGAACAGAGGGGAAAACCCTGATCTGAGCTGGGCGACTTCTGCATCAGGAGCCTCTCTGATCTCTTGGCAGTTCTAGAAATTTGGGTTCATGCTGTGGCCATCCTGGGCATCTGGACGGAATCCAGGCTCTTTCTTGAGTCCAGACAAAGGGGAAAGAGAGAGAAATGCTAGTCTTGTTCAAGCCACTTGAGGCACTAATAAAGTAGTGCTGCACGATGGCCAATGCCCTCCTGACAAGCCCTGAACATTTGCAGTGCAGTGGGGTTGAGGTCTAATCCTGCACTGCGACCCTTCAGGGTGATGGCTTGCTGCAGCTTAGCCCAGAGGACCCCAAACTAAGAATCTACCCTAAGCACTAATGAGGAGGATGAGGCTCCCTCTGTGCAGTGCTCCCCATGAACTAACTCCCACCAGCTGCCTTGTGGTGCCCAAAGAGCAGGAAATGACCAGCATGAGATGGACTCATTGCAAGGTGGGGCTGCAGATCCCAGAGCATGTTCCCTGGGCACTGCAACCCAAATCCCAGCAGCACCAACACCTGCTGGCATGGCTCAGTGGTGGGAGCAGGTGAAGGTGTTAACTAAATTGAGGTCATCACCCCCCTCTAATGTTAGTGAAAGCAATGGGAGAATGGACAGTGTAGAGAGTTAACAGAGAGGGAGTGAGACAGGCTCTTCCAAAGGCTGAAACAGAGCATCCAAAGCTGGAACCTACTGTCAGTCACTGCCCAGCAGCCTCCTCCTTTACCTGTCCCAAGAGCCATGGTTGTCCAACTGCTCTGGTCATCATGATGAGTGTCCCCTCCCTGTCACTGCTGTCCTCAGCTGCTGCAGACACAGCATGGAGAAGGAGAATGCACTGGCAGAAAACACAACTGCCACAGTGCTAAAATGAATGTCCCATTCCTCAACTTCATGTCTCACAAGCTCCAAAGCCAAGCCTGGAGCCCACGCACAAGGGAGGGATGACAGAATATCCATCCACAGGCAGCAGGGGACATGACACTGTGCACAGTCCAGGGCTGGAAAGAGGCAGGTGAACGCCACTACCCTCTGCATTTCCAGGCAGTGACCCAAATGAGCAGTAGTGGTCACAGCAGTCACCCTGGCAAGTGGGGTGCTTTAAGCAGCATTCCCACAAGGGCCAGGGAATCAGATACCTGGAAAAGTACGTTTTCCAAGTTACGAAAAAGCTGGTAGGAATTCTTGGTTTTGGGAAAAAGCTTATTACTGTAACTGCAGAAAGCTGGTTTCAAATCCTCAGGACACTGATCTGGTAACAGGCAGGGGGACCCCAAATGACAGCAGCCTCCAATGGCTCCCAAAGGTGCTGTGCAAGAGACACTGCCTCTGCCACAGGCTTGCAGGGAAGGAAAAAGCAACCAGTACCCTAAAGTGAAGGATGAAATAAGCCCTATTTTTGGCATAATGTTTTTGGGTTGGGAGAACATGGGTAAAACTGCTGGGTCTGCCTAGAGAGGGACACAGCAGCCAGTCAACTCTCCTGTGATATGGGCAGAGGACAGAGCTGGACAGAGGACAGCAACATGCTCCTGCTCCACTCTCAAAAATATTCCAAAATTTCAATCCTGCCAGATGCCTGCTGGGCATCTCCATCCATCTCTGTTCCAAAATACACACACACTTAATTTACAGAATTCTGCAGAAATATAAAAATGGATGAAAACAAAACCACCAGGGAGCCCAGGACATTAAGCAGCTGTTTTGCAACCCTCCCTGCTCTGCACAGCCGGGATGGTGCTGAGCTGGGCTAGCCGTGGCCACTCGAGCTGTGCAGGCAGAGCAGGAGGTGTCTGGCTGTCATCCCTCTGCTGCTGTCTGCACAGCTTAGGTGCTCTCAGCTGGGAGGAGATGCCTGGGGTTTGTGCTCCCGTGTGCCTGGCAAACCCAGGATAGGCAGCAGCACAGGTCATCACTGCAAGAGAATTATGGAGCAGGGAGAAGCTATTCCATGTAATCTGAAATTACAAGGGAACAGACTTTGAACCTGAATAAAAATGGCTGGTGCTGTCTAGGGAGACTAAGAGACCAGTTTGGCTTATGTATGTTCCACAGAGGTATAGGACCCTATATGTACTTTGATACATAGTTCATCCATTTCCCCTTCATACAACGTGCTGTGCATTGCTCTCTGCTCACCAGAGCCTCTGCAGGGGCTGTTACTGCTGCAGCCAGGAGTTGCTGATCAGCCTCCAGTGCAGGCACCCTGCTGCAAAACCTTGTCCTTTCCTTCATCTGTGCTAACTGGAGCTGATACTTTGACCCAGCTGTGCTTCACGAGGGCAGCAGAGTAACTCAAAATTATCTTCACAGTCGACTGTCCCAGGTGCCCTGAGAAGGTCCTGCAGCCCTTGCTGAGGATGCACACAGAGCATTTCTGTACTGCCTGAGTGCTGACAGGATGCCTGAGGGATATTGCTGGCCCCTGACACATGGCCCAGGACAGGGCAGAGACAGACAGACAGACAGACAGACAGATGCACTCATGGGGACAAGGCATGGAAATCTGAAGGCAGGTCTGCAAATTTCAGCCAATGTAAACACACCCCAGCACAAGCTACAGCATGTAAATACTGTTTGGCAAAGGATTACTGGGTTTTACTCTCCTGCAGGTAATAAAAGTTTAATCCAATCTAACGTTTGCAGACAGGACTGGAACAGGTAAGTGAGATGCCTTAAGCTGCTTACTGGAAATGTCCACAACAGTCACAGTAACAGAGAGAGAAGAAATCCTCATCAGAAAATGACTTCTTGGCCATCACTGAACGCTACTGGGGGACTTCTCTCGGAAGTCAGCAGTGACACTCACCCTGGGGCCTAACAAAGTATTTCTCCTTTGTCATTATCAAAAATAGCAATTATCCAGTGCTAAGACAGGAGTGTTTGCCCTCAGTGAGTGTGAGTGCTGATGCAGGACCCAGAACCTCCTGCTCAAGTCACTGGCCCCTAAAGTAGGGAATTTGGATGCCCTGGAGGTCTTGAACATTGTGTGGGGGTACACAGATGGGGAAAACCACGCGGATGGGACTAACCCCCAAGGCCACAGTGCCTGACTCCACAGTAACATCCAAACACATGGGGACTCCTGGGGGCTTTCTCCACATGGCAAGGCTGAGCATCAGAAGATTTTCTGACTACTGGGGGTTTGGGAGGGGTTGTGCCACCCACCCTTGCTGGGACTGTGGGACTGTGACAAACACATCCCCCGGGACACTGGGCCTGAGCATGGAGGGGAGATCTGTTTGAGTCAAAGAGGAAGAAAAAGAAAGAAAATGCTTTTGTGTTCACAACAACAATCGAAACTGCAATACATTCATATGTGCACAACTAAAAAGGAACAAACTGATTCCTTTGCATCTCTCAGCACTCCAGCTACCCCTGCCTTTTCCCTGGCCTGCCCACACCTGCCACTAACAGGGACCTCTACAGAGCCCACACTGCCACAGCATGGATGTGTGGGACACTGCCAAGGCAGCCCCAGATGCCCTGGCCCTTCTGCAGTGGGGCAGTGACAGCAACATCACCTCACACCAGGAAGGGGCCCCCTTTGTAAAAGAAGAAAATTCAGGCTTTGTATAGCAGAGTTGAGAAAAGACGGGGAACAGCTGCTCTCAGCCAGGCTCTGATCAAGCACATGCAATTCAGGCTTTATTGTCCCAAACAGCCTCCCAACCTTCATGGGATGTCAAAGTCACACTATTAAACCCTCATCCTGTGGACACACTATGAGACAACAGGTGCCCGTATGGGGCAGCTGGTGGAGGAACATGCTGGAAGCTTATGCCTGTGGGACAGCAAATCCTGCAACTGCATCATACATGGCAGTGCCAGTTCTGAGCAGAGCTGCTCTCTGCCTTGCCTCTCTCATGGGGTCATCAAGAGCACCAGGAGAACAACTGAACGCTCAGGGAGCTATGCTGGATGCTGAGTGACCTGCTCTGCCATACACTTCCCTGCGCTGCACCGCCTCGTTTCCCTCCCAGTGCTGGCAGGACAAAACATCATGCTTCAGAAAAATTAAACCTGACACACTTCTGCTGAATGCTTTGCTTGGCTAAAGCAATCATAACTTCCCAGTAACATTTTTCAAGTATCAGTCCTAAAAGTTCCCACACCCACTTTGCATGGCACATCTTAAATAGTAAATCCCTGTTCAGTGTCATGTGCTACCCCACAGGAGAGTCTGACACCAACAAGCTTTCTGTGAGAGATGAGGAATGATCCATTTCTGACTAGCAGCATTCCCTACCTGTGCCCTGGGAATGGTAACACCAAGCTTGGGGTTTAAAATACATTTGGAAGCAGCAGCATATTTTAATGATGAATGTGCTTTATAAATGGCATTGCCATTAAATTAGTCTTAATACTAATGTCACCCACTGCAGGTGCCACCATATGTGCTCCAGCATACTCAAACATTTCCATTAAGGCTTCCCCATGCAAGAGGCAGATACATGCCACCTAAAGCACAGCATTGTAGAAACTCCAGACTGACTTCAATGCCTGGAAAGAAACCAAAGGCTGAACAAAGCTGTGCAAGGATGCATTTGTGGGGCAGCCTGAAATATCAGGAACCTCAAAGTGCTGAAAGGTCACTGGCAAGACAGAACCCCCACTGCCTTCCATGAAGTGTAACTGAAATAGCAAAATCAGGGATGTTTTAGGTTAAAACTTTTCCCTACCTGGACCTTAACAGCAGTCCTGGTCAGCAGAAATCTCCAATGATGCAGAGACCATGAACTTCCAGTGACTGGGTTCAAGCAGCTGTTCCTGCTCTTAACAGGAAAAGACCCTCCAACATTTCCATCTGTTTAAAAATAACTAAACCCACCGATTTCAGCTCCTCAAAGGCCAACAAATGTGAATTCACCAACAAATACCAGAGCCCCGCACTAGCCATGGGCTGCCTGCTGAGCACCTGGCTGGCACATCCACAAGGAAACCTCACACCTGCCCACAGGTGCCCACAGAGCTGCTGGGGAAGGCCACCAGGACGTGGCTCAGAGGAAATGCCCAGGCCACCCCAAAGCCCCAGATGCAGGAGGACCAGAAGGAGCTCCTGCCTCAGCCAGAGGAAAGTGGACAGGACTGGCACTGGCTCAGTGCTTGTGGGAGCTCCACTGGAAACCTCAGGGTCTGGGAGGGCACTGTGCAAACGAACCGACCCTGTCTACAGGCTGGGGCAATTCAGGGCAGCAACCAGAAAGAATGTAGAAAGAAAAAGGTGTGACTTTCCTACAGTACCTGTGCTTGAGGCACCAAAATGGAGAGGAACAGGGAGTTTCTGAAGCAGGCAGAAAAATCGGATGCTCCTTCCAGCAAGCAGAGCAGCCCCAGCTTTGCTTCAGGTCAGCTCCACTGCTGCTCTTCACGAAACACAAGCAGAGAAATCCTGAGAGCAGAATTAATGTTCATATTGCCCATTACTTGAATTAAAAATATGGGGTGAATAAATGTGTGTATGCATCACTTACTACATAGATATACACACACATACAGTATGTGCCAGGAGTATACACACATGTACTCACACTGTATATATATGAGTCTATATTGCTTTAGTGCCCACACTATGCACAGCCCTATGGACACAAACACGGGTATTTATATGTGTACAACAGAGACACATTAGAGAGTTCTACAGAAACATTATCCATGAACACACTTACATAGTAGAAAGAATTTGCAGTCAAAATCTAATTGGGGCAGGGGAAAAAGACAAAACCCTACATAGTAACACACACCACTTGGAAAAGTTGAGATTTCTATGAAAACAAAAGCCTGGGAGAAAGACAGAAAGTGTGGGAGGGTCAAGCTCTCCCCTACCCTTGCCCACCTCTCCCTGCAGGGCTGGAAACACTTTTGTATTTTGCTGTTTGGTGAATTTTTGTGAAACGAGAGGAGAGAGGGCATGGGGAGAGTCCTGTGGCACTGAAGTGACCCCTTAATAGCAGCATGAGTGGCTGACAGGTAATGCAGGCACCCAGCTGAAGGATGTCCCAACTGAGACATGTTCCTCCTTTATCCACAGTGTTGAACAGCATGATGCCAGGGATGCTCAGACATATCATAAGGCATTCAGAAGAAGGAAAAGGCTCTTAATTTTTCCCTACCCCAAAGACCGAGTGCCAGGAGAGTGGGAGCTGTGGAACAGCTTTAAGAGTGCCTACTTTGGGCTCACTAAACACTGTGGTATTATTACTGGGGTAGTATTATTATTACTATGAAATTTTTTAGCAAAGCCCCTACAGACCCCTTCCTGCCTTACCCAGAAAAGGTCTCACAAGCAACAGCGCTGTGTAAGTTTGCACCAATCCTGACTTCAGACTGACCTGTCCTCCCCGGGGCAGGGGGACAACGTTCCACCAGTTCTGGCCACATTCAGAGTATCTCAGTTCCCACCAGCAAAAATATGCAGGGAACACTAAAGAGAAAGCATTAATGACTCCAATTTGTCTAAAACAATCTTCTTCGATGTCAGGACAAAACAAGAAAAGAAAATAAAAAGATGAAGCCAAGGATGGTGCCAGAAGATGGTGGAGACAGAGTCCCTCAATGTCCTTTTTACACCCCGTGAATTTTTCAGGCCAACTTTCCCATTTTGAGGAACCTGTTTTGGGAAGGTTTGAAACAGACTTTTGAAACAAAGACTTTTACAGATTTCACAAATTTAAGGCTGACACCCTTGGGGGAAAAAAAAATCAAAAATTTGAATTAAAAAAAATCAGTCTAAGTGCCTGAGTGCAATGTTAGAAAAAGAAAATTAAATAAAATATTTTTACTTTCACTTAAGGCTTAGTAAAGTTGTTGCTTGTTTCAAGTAATTCCTCCCCATCCATGTAATGGTCCTTGGGAAACAGCACTGGCACACACAGAGCAATGCGCAGTGCTCGCTGGTGCCAAAACTGGCATTTTCTAAAGGTTGCCAAAAGCCCAGAGCACAAAGATGACTCGGTCCCAGTGATCCCATCATGGTGGCAACTATCTGTGCACACAGGGAAAACTCAGGCTCAGACCAGAAAGCCTGACTGACAGCTCAGTAGATATATACCAACTCTAGAAAAAAATCCTGTGCAGTCCCACTTCCTCCTGCCATCCCAAGGAAGAACCTTTAACAATATATGTGGTGAAAAGCTGCTGCCCACCCTGTTGCCTTCCCCAGCACAGATCAGTGCCCACGACGCTGGGCAGGGTCACAGCAAACATCTCCATGGGCCTTAAACACTGCCCTGCACAGTCCTGGTGGCAGGAGAAGGAAGTATTTTTCTAAGCAAACATCCAGAGATGCACAGTGCCACATCTGGGATAGACCTCTACTCCAGAAAACTGGAGTGAATATAACATATCATGGGGCAATTCTGAAAACCCATGTAAAGGAACAGCAAAGCATCCTGTTTGGTAAAGCACTGAACATGTGCCTCAAGTGTTTCTCAGCAGGGATGCTTTAGCTCAAGTAGGGCCAGCCTGGGAGGGTGACCCACACTTTTTCCCATGGATGCTCTGATTCCTTGTCTAGCTGCCATGCAACATCCCAGTGACGAAAAATAGGATCTGAAACTCAATGTCTGGGTCCAGCAACATCAGAAACCATAACTCTTAAGCTCAGCCCTCCAGCTCTGTGAACGGAGAACTAATCAGTGAGCTGCAGGCCCATGTGTGTGTCTGTATCTCCTACACAACAGTACAAACCATGGCCATAGCACTCTCAGGGGCTCACTTACTGCCTGCAGGTCAGTGCAAACCGTGGGCACCCAGAAGCACGACACAGCCTCGGGAAAATCCTGCAAGAGGCTGTCTCTGAAGCATGGCTCCAAAGTCCTTGGGAAAAAGGCAAGATCTGCAATTTCTTTATGTTAAGACTGAAACGGAAGAAGCTGAGAATTGCAAGATATACTGTGGCTGCTAACCTCAAAAGAAAGGTCCTCTGCAGACGGCTTCTCCTTTCACCACTCCTCACTGCAGTCACACACAGGGCAAACCGCTGGCACCCATGTCTTGAGTAACACTGGCTCTCCCAACACCAGTCCCTGCTGTCCTCCTGGTGCTGGGAGAGGCCGTAAGCACAACTTGGAGGCAATTGCCACTACAGGCCTTGATAGCTGGCTCCTGTGGTACAAGCCAGGAGCAAACACACTCCTGCTACCCTGGAGAAGGAAAAGCCCCCATTACCTTCCCATGACAGGACCAGATGGAAATACCTCAGGTTTTAGGCATTTTCAGCACTGTTCTACTTTCAAAGGGCTGCCCACTGAACCCAGTGGAAAACCCCAGGGAGTCAAGACCTCAGCCAGCAGTGATTTCCACCTGGGTGATGAAGAAGATGATGAAAAACTGCAGGAGGGTCCCCACAGGGCTCAGGCACCCTCCTGGCCCCAGTGGGGGCAACCTGCTGTGGCTCTTGGCCAAGGTAGCCCATGATGAGCAAGAGCAGCTCTCCAGGGAGCCCAGGCAATCCTTTGTGTCCCCATGTGTAGAGAGAGGATGGGAAAAAACTTGAGGGGACAGGAGAACAGACACCTCCCTCCTCTTGCTGCACCTGTGGAACAAGGGCTGGGGATGGCTCTGACACAGGGCAAGGGGCCAGTAGCTGCCCTGGAGCAGGAGACATGGCAGCAGGATAAAGGGAACAGTGAGAGGATGACTGGGAAAACCTGAGCAAAACCAGCCAAGTTTCAATGCACACAGAAGTCTGCGTGACACTACCTGCCAGGAGCTGGCCAGAGCAGTTCCCCCCCAATCTGGGCTTCTCAGAGCAGCCAGGTTTTGACTGAAGGGAGAAGGGAAAAGAAAAAAAGTCAAACCACCGGATATTTTCCCCTTTCCCAACACCAGACAGATCTGCCAGGGGAAACAGAACCCAATTCCCATCCTATCTCGACACAGGCAGTGACGGACAGTCCTCAGAAAGTCTGATGCGAGGGGACAAGCCAGCATTATGCAACGTGTTTTCTGTTTAATTCCACATTTGTTTTCTTTCTGGTTTTCAGGGCTCCCTGAGCCAGCAGCCCATCCATTTGCTCTCGGCCTGCCCCATCCGTGCCGTGGGGAGAGACAGGTGTCCCCTGGCAGCTCCTCCCACACTGAGAACACAGGCAGGGAGCTGAACACCTTGGAGCTGAACATCAGGAAACCACCTGAACTCCCTTTCCTCCCTCCCCTCATTCATAAATTTAATAAAATAACAATAATAATAATAATAATAATAATTAAAACAAAGGCTTATTGGAGCTGTTTCTGCTCCGCTTTCCACAGTCTCTTTTCATGTCACGGTCTGTAATCAGATTTTTCAAGAAATACTGTGAGAAAAAAAGAATAATAATAATTATAATAATAATAATAATTATTATAGTAAAAAGCATCTGGAACCAGCTCAGAAGATTTCTAGTGCTTTTCAGCTTGACTGACTTGGAGTGCATTGACCACACCATTTATATTTTCTTCAGGTACCTGCAAGAAAACAAACAAAAAAAAAGGTTATACTCCAGCAAAAGGGGCAACAAGAAAAAGAGAGGCAGGAGACAAAGCCAGAGCAGTCCCAAGGAGGAAGGTACTTTGCTGTTGGACACCTGAACTCCACTGGAGAAAGGACTCCACATACAAGGATACACACATTAACCCATGGTATCCCCGGAGTTATCCCTTGTTAAGTGAGACCTGGCTGGTTGGCTGTCGAATGGTAGGTGAGGGTGGGGAGACAACTATTTTTGAGCTTCTCCCTCCTCTTCCCCTTCCCTCCTTTCCCTTCCTTTTGTTGGTGAAGGACTTGTATGCCAGGAGGCCGCTCATGAAAAGTGCCTGTGCTGACTGATTTGTGTGGCTGCCTAGAGGCTCCATGAGGCTTTCAGGGGCATCCTACAGGTTTGGGATCCCTAAGTGTGGGCTGGAAGACCGTGCTGAGAGACAGGAGAACATGTCCATCAAAAGAAGACGAGAACCACCACCAGTCTCCTTGTGGTGGGGTTCCCAGATGGTGCAGAGTAGCATCTGCACCTTCTTATCCAGTCTTGTGAGGAGACTTAACCATAGAAGTCCACATACAAAAGTCTTCTCACACTTACTGCAAGAAAAATCTCTTGTAACAGAAGATGCAAAAGATCTCAGAGCGACTGTTATAGGCAGAAAAAAGATCACAAGTAAAATTACATCAGACAGAAAAGAGGCATCTGACCATTACATAAACTCCAAGACATTGCTCAGGGATCAGGCAACTCTTGGAAAGTGGAAAGAGGACTGGGAGAAAAATAAATGTCTGTGAGCTGCTGCAAGAAACCAAAATAATTCATATTAAGTAAGTTAAAGGACGACTGTTCTCCTCTGCAAGCTATCTGAGGCCCAGAGCACGATACCTGGATTCACTGACATTCTCCAGAGCTCAGACAGTAGGAATACAACTGAACTGTGACTTTCTGCAAGGTTTTTAACAAAACTGAGGAAAACCTAATGAGAAATAACAGGAAAAATATTCAGTTTTCCAATGGGAAGATGGAATAACTGATGATGTGTGAACAAAAGTCAGCTTGGAATGGAAGAAAATACACTTAAAACAAGCATACAGCAAACTCTTCTGTGCTTGGAAGAAAACCCCAGCACCCCCCCCATCATTGGGAATAGGACTTTGAGACAGTACTCTCCATTGCCTCCCATTCATCCTTTTCCCAATACAGCAAGCACTGCAGTGGAAGAAGCTGTTTGACTCCTTGCTTCTCCAGAAGATAATGACAGAAGGCACAGGAGTCAGTTTTTCAAACCACGCTACCCTTGTCAGCCCTGGTGAGGCTCAGCCTTACAGGTCTCTCCATATGCTCTGTCAGCACTGGACAGAAGCAGGAGAAAGCAGCACGGGCCAGTTCTGGCCAACTGGCTTTGACCTGCACAGGCTCACCACCTTCTCAAAACACACTGGGCTGGTGCTTCATTCCCTGCAAAATGCCTGACTCCCCTAATGGCATGGAAATGGTACCAATCACACTACAAATGTTTAGGCCATATTTTCTCCAGGACAGACATGCAAACAGTGTTGCTTTGCAGGACCCATCCTAGTTTGTTACCAGCAGAGTTGTACCCTTCCCCAGCCCTTGGAAAGGATGCCTGTCTCAGGGCAGCTGGAACAGTGTTCACTTCTCAGGTAGTGCACAGATCAAAACACCAGCCATGAAGGGAGAAGTAAAGCTCCAAACTACATGCCAGACACAGCTTCAGCCTCTTCAGAAGCAAAATGCTGGTGAAGGAGAGCAAGACACCTGTGAGCAAAAGCAAAGCACCTGGAAAGGGAACTCTTCTATGGCTCTCACCAGCCCAACCTTACCTCAGCCAGGGGACAGGCCAGAGACCTGGAGGTTCTCATGTCCAAAACTTTCTCTCTTGATTTCATCTCAAGCACAAGTCCTGATTTTCAGGGCAAACATCTACAGCTACAGCATTGCAGGAAGACCTCAGTATTAACACCTTGGGTCAAATAAAAATTAAGCAACAAAAGCCACCTTAAGATGCACAGTAGTTAAAAAAAACCACAACAGATGAAAGGGAACTACAAGCTTTTATAAAGTGCTCTAAATTATTGACAACAGGACAACACCTTGACCTTAAATAAAGAAAGGGAAGATATAGAGAAAGGGTTCAAAATGTACTTAGTCCTTGAGAAATGTTACTAGAAGACAAGGTAACTGGGTAGCAAAGTTACAGAAAACATGACAAAATCTAGGTGTGGGTCTTGGCCAACAAAACCACCTCAGAATCAACAAACACCAAACCCAGCCATTATGCTCAGCACAAAGTCAGTCAAAGGTGGGCTTGAAATGCACCTTCCAAAGAATTGTAGGGTTCGACAGCTACAACAGCACTATCCAGGTGAAAGGGCTTTTAAAACCATACATAAAGAAAATTCAAAGTTGCAAGAAAAAACTAAAATACTGCTTTGAGTAAGGAAGATTTGCAGACCTCAGTGTGTGGCTCCATAATGCTCTGGCAGCTGATTGAAGGCAGGATCTGCAGGTGTGGAGGCAGCAGGATGAGGTACTGGGACAAGGTGGGGCTGCCTGCAGAGTCATTGCTATGGTATGGCACAAATTTTCAGTTAAATACCTCTTTTAACTGACAGGGCTGAGCTCTCCAGATATGGCCTGACACCCAGAAAAACTCCACATATTGTGCTCTGCACAGAAAGTGAACCCTTGGAGCCACACAATGGGCAGGAATGTGAGGCAAAGCTAACAGTATTGATTTTTAAATGGTGTTTTATTAGCTTATCTTATCAGCACAGATAATATTCAAGAAAATAAGACAAACATATACAACACTTTGACCTTTGCTATCTGAAGTAATGTTTACTTTTACTCTTTACACACATTACCTATCAGCTGCAAACGGTTCACACCAACTGTGAAAAACCAAATTAACCACGCCCTCCCCCACCCCGCAAACCTGCTGTGAACTCACTGGAGCTTTGACAGTCAAGGGTAGGGCCTGAGCAGTGATTTTGGAGTGATGAAAGGCAAAGCATAATGCAAGAAAGGGCAAGAAGAAAACCCGATCGAATAGCATAAAGCAGCTGAGTTTTGTAGCTTTGTTAGCTCATGCATTACTGACTCCTTTCCTAAGGACCAGGGAAATGGGCTCCAAGACAAATGCCATTCTGCTTCTGGCTACAGCCACAGCAATTTTCCCTTTCCAAGGAAATTACTCAGTTTTCAGGGTGTCCTATAAAGGCAAAGGAAGAGCAGAGGTACACCTAGAGAAGAGAACTCTGCAAGGATGGTAAGACCCTCATGTTGATGACTGTGCTGCAAATGCTTAGGGGCACTTGTGAGAACAAACATGGCAACAAACTTGTTTTCTTCAAAACTGCCTTTCCTTGCAGTGCTGGCAATTATTGCTGGTTTATCAGTGGTCTGCATCATGAGGAGGAGGATGCAGGGACAGCAGAGCTAAGAGGTGGGTCTCAAAACACAAGAGTTAGGGCCATGCAGGCACCAAGAGATGAAGACAGGGGTCTGCTATTGGAAGACTTTCCAAAATGTTCCTCACACACAAAGGCACCTGGGACAGCTCACCCTTAAGTGGAAGGAAGCACTTGAAGAAGCACCTTCTCCTTAAGGGTGTGGGTTCTTCACAACAGGGTCCTGAGAGTGTGGAGCCTGCAACTATGTTTGCAGCAAAATGGGAAGGGGTTTGTGGCTGTTTCTAATAAAAGACAGGGATACAGTTAAAGACACTGCTCGGGGAGGCTGTGAAGTCTCCATCATTGCAGGTCTTTAAGGACTGAGAGCAGCCTTTTTCCAGGACAAAGGTGGCTTTGCCTTTGGGTTGGGCTGGGCTTCGTTCAGGAGCCTCTGACCCAGGGCAGTGACAGCCAGGAGGAGGCTGGAGAGAGGTCTCTGCTGGACTATATCAAAGTAAAGGCTTTCCAACAAGCTATCCATATGGAAATGACAATCTCATCATGAGTTTTCTCCCAGGGTAAAGATCTACCCTATTCCAAAGAAGCTGTCTCCATACTCACCAATGCATGATCAAACTTAAAAGTACTGATGTAGTAGGCTGGGATGTCAGCTGCAGCCAAAGGCTCAGAAATCTGAGCAACAATTCCACATTCATCTACGGGGAGATAAAAAAATCAATCATTGTCTGTAGGGGCTCGCAGAACTCCCAGGGCTCACCAGCTCCATGGCCACACAGGGAAGTTTGTCTTCACAAAGCCCAACCAGAAGGTGTTCTTTCACACAGAATCAGACTTTCGGGCCACCACAATACATTGCACATTTAGTTTTACTACCTTCTTTTTGCTACAGAGAAATGCAGATGCCCAAAGGCCACAGCCCACCAGAGCCCCTGAGACAGGATTTCATGTCAGTTTCATCACAGAATCATCACAGAGTGTTAAGGGGCTGGAATGGACCTTGAAGATCACCTAGTCCCAACCCACCCCTGCCATGGGCAGGGACACCTCCCCCTAGACCAGGTCACTGAAGGCCTTATCCAACGTGGCTTTGAGCACTGCCAGGGTTGGGGCATCCACAACTTCCCTGGGCAACCTGTGCTGGTGTCTCACCACCCTCAGTGAAAAATTTCTGCCTAATATCCAGCCTAAATTTCCCCTCTTTCAGTTTGAACCCATTACTCCTTGTCTCTCTGGCTTCCCTGTAGGTCCCTTCAGTCACTGGAAGGTGACTGTGAGGTCTCCCCACAACCTTCTCTTCTCCAGGCTGAACATCCCCAACATTCTCAGCCTGTCTCCATAGGGAAGGCTCTTCAGTTCTCTTCATGGCCCCCTCTGGACCTGCTCCAACAGTTCCACGTCCTTCTCATGTTGGGGGCACCAGAACTGTACCCAGTGCTCCAGGAGGGGTCTCACAAGAGGAGAGGAGAGGGGTAGAATCACCTCCTTTGACCTGCTGGCCACGCTCCTTTGGACGCAGCCCAGGATTTGCTTGGCTGTCTGGGCTATTTGGTTGGCTCCCTGGCTTTTAAATGGAATTCAATCGTTCATCTCTTTTGTTTGTGGCAGATCAAACAATACATAGTTTTCAGATGAAATCTAGAGTTTCACTGAACCAAATTCAACATTTCAACTTGATTTTAAGTTAACATATTTAACCATTGCATATGTAGGGGCCTAGTTGGTGTCCTGATGTGCCATCAATGACATTTCTACGTATTTTGCCTCTAAGATGCTTAAAAAAAAGGTACATGAAAATCTCCTTCTTGCTACTGTCTGGTGTAGAAGTTGCAATGAAATATAGAACTTGGCCAAACGTTTTTCAGAAATGTTCTTGAAGCTTGTATTTTACAACTGGTTCAGAGCCCATGGGAAGGAGCCCCAGCGTTTCCCGAAGATCAGGCCTTTGTTGTAGTATTCAGATCAGACCCTTAAAATTGCAGGGGACATAGAAATAACAAGAACATTCCTCCAGACATGAAGCACTTGGTTTGTACTACTCAGGACCAATATTTTTTTGAGTAGAGAAAACATGTGCAGCACTGAATGTGAAACGTCTGTGATCAGGACTCCCACTTGGACTGCTATCAATCTGAACTAAATCTACCAAAGTCACAGAATAACCCAAGCTCTGCGGTGGAATATGACAGTGCCTTCTGACCACTGATTTCAGTAATCTACAGCGTCTTTCCATGCAACCTTTTTGTCCAGTTTTCCTCTTTAATCAGAGCCCCTGCAGTAGCCACCTCCAAAGTCCAGCAGATGAATGCAATTTAGCTGGAGCTGCCAAGTTTGTGGCACTTTCAGGAGTATATTTAGAAGTCTGACTTAATAGGCAGGAGTCAGACTTCTCCTGTTTGCAAATCTCAGCTCACAAAGTCATGTTAAGCTGCTGACTCGTAAAAAGCCTCAGCTCCAGATGGATTTTTCCATATCCCTTGAAGGCCCTGAGAAGACTGCCTGCACACCAACTGATCCCCCAAATGTTACCTACCGAAGCCAAGAGGCTGCCCACCAATCCGCACCATCTTCCAGAGTTCGCCAGATGCACTTGTAAACAACAAATTATTAGGAAATCTGTAAAAGCAAAGGAACACCGAACATGGCAATTAAAACACAGCAGTGTGTCAGATCCTGCCTGCAGGGATCTGCTCTTCCTGAATCCCTGCCATGTTTGAAGCCAACAATAGCAGGGCAGCAGCTCGGGTAAAGTGGGAAAATGCAAGGCAAGTGAGGCAGATGCACCTGCCTGCCTGTCCAGGTGTCCTGTGGTAAATCGGCATCCGCTGCTGGAGGGGGGCACAGGCACCCAGAGAGGCACGGAAAAGGTATCTAAGAAAAAGGCTGTGCCCCAGCTTTACAAGCACTGAGGTTTCATTTGAGCTGCATTTGGAAACACCTTGGGATGGAATATGTTTCCATACCTGCTCTCAGGAATGTGAATGGTGACCACTGATTTTGTGTCTGAGCACCATCAATGCTTTTTTTCACACCATCTCTGGGAGGTCCCTGGAATCTCTGCAGAGATACCTATCTCTTAGCAGGAGAAAGGAGATCAGTGGCTAAGAGACTTGCCCAAGGTCAATCAGGCAGCCTGTGAGAGAGAAGAATTGGCCTCCCAGGTTTCACATGCCCCAGGCTGAAGCTCCAGCCCTCTGGCCGCTCTTGAAGGCAGACAAAGGTTTATTCCAGTAAGGCCAAGGGCAATTAATAGTATGAAAAACAAGTCCCTGGGGCAGGGAACTTGCCCCCAAGAATCAAACCCAAACGCTGCACTGTGTGTCAAAAGCAAGTCTAAGCACTGTGTCTCAGTACAGCATCCTCTCCAGCCTCCAGACTCAGAGCCTCCTGTGCTGTGCAGGTGCAGAAGCACAAACACACACACACACAAACACACACACACACAGGTTGATGTTTGCTCCCCAGCTGACTCCCTCCTTACCAGACAAATGAGTTGTGGGCTCCTGCTGCACAGGGATGTCTCAGGACATAATCATCATAACAAAACTCCAAACCAAGCCCAGTCTTATATAAAAGCAAAGCAGGAGGACAGCATCACTGGCATCCCCATTCTGATTTTGGCCTTTAGCAGTAAAATTTTAAAGACCTACACCAGATTTTCTTTTTGGGTTTTGCTCTTAAAAGCAGAGCTAATCAACAATAGAATAAAAATGTCAAAATCACTCTGCTCCAGTGTTCCTCTTTTGAAAGTCAGATAACCCTACATCACACTGACTTGTGATTTCACTGAGGGCTTGGACAGACAAGTCCAAAATTCAGACGTTGGAACTAACATGTCAGATTTCATTCAGAAAAGTGACAGGGTGTACAGGCCCATGACACTGATGCAATGAAGGTCCCAATATGTCAGTATGTGGAGGAGTCTAAGCTGCTTCCTGCTCCTTTGAAAATATCCCAGGTGCTTTTTTTGAGGCCCAGGTTACCTTAAGATCAGTGCTTACCTCTGCTGTGTCTGCACATCCATGACCAAGGAGATGTAACCCTCAATGAGAGAAAAGGAGAAAAAACGAATATGTCCCGAGTCTTCGTTGCCCACCACTGAGTCTTTTACTCTGAAGAAACAAAGAGGAGAACATTAACTGTGGCTAGAAGAGCACAGGAAGGTTTTTAAAGCAGATGTAGCCAGTGAAACCAGAAATGTTCACACACTGACTTAAGCTAAGTGACACTGAGTCCTGTCACATTATACTGCTTTTATTTTTTTTTTATTTTGCAGGGGCAAAACCAGCCACTCTCCACAATTGACAAACCTCTCTCCCATCCCGGCCCCAGGGTCCCCTTGCAGGAGGCTGTGGGCCAGGAGTCACAGGCACCAAGGGGCAGCAGCCCAGCCAGCTGTGCACCCCCTGGCCCTGTGTGGATATGCAGCACACTGATCACATGGCTACTCTTAGCTGCAGCTCAGCTTTCCAAAACCAGCAGATGTCTTTGGGCATCCTCAGTTGCCCATTTGGCTTTGAGCAGCACAAGGCCACAGCAGATCCCTGGATATCCCAGAGTAGCAATAGGAATCTGTGCCTCCAGATGCCAGGCACAACTCTCCTGAGAGCCCATCACCCTGCGGGACCTACCCATTGGAGTAAAACATGACATCCATTAGGAGTGTAGCAACAGTGGGAAGGGTATCTGGATCCAGACTGGTGACGCAGAACATATTACTCGGACTGGAAAGGGGATGAATGACAGGCCTCTGAACTGAAAGAGACACACAGACACAATGATGAAGCCACACCTGCAGCAGGCTCCTGTCCCACCAGCCGTGTTATCCATGCACTGGCAGCAGCCACAGAGAAAGCTGACAGTATTTGTAAGGCAGCTCCTCGTTGCTGAAGAGCTGTTGGCTCTCAGACAGGGACTGAGGGACCTGTGGACAAACTGCTCTTGTGGTGCTCTCCCTGGTGTATATGGTGGTATTGGCCTGCTTAGCTCTCTAATCCCAGGGCTTTCAGGCCACATGACATGAGGGACAAGCTAGAGGAGGTGCCAACACAAATGGAAAAGTGGAAAAAAATTCAAGCTTCTACCATTTAAAAAGCAGGGCTATGGAAGGCATTTCTCCAGCTGTGGCTGTTGGCAGTCCATTCTCTTTCCCCTCATTTCTGGAGGCCTATTTTGCCATAATATCTAGAAAAATTAAAAACCAGCTGTCAAGCAGCAGTTTGGCAAACACATTGCAGCTAGTGGTTGAGAAGCAGCCAGTATTTAGGCATGCAACTAGTAAAGAGAGCAATACAGCAAACTCTTGAGTGATGAAACTGAGTGGCACTTCATAAAAACTGATCCTTCCTTTCTTTTGGTTTTGGGCAAAAAAGTTACACACAGGTCTCTTGGTAAACATACATATTTAAATTCTTCCTTTTCCTAATAGTGTGTGCCCTTTGGCTTGATGCCTGCTCCTCTAGACTGCAAACATCCTAAGGTTTTGTACAGCCCTGGGCTCACTGTGGCCTTGATCCTCATTGGCACTGAAGTGCCAAAGTTGAACAACAATCTTCTCTGTGCATCACTGTGATACTTAAACAAGCTTTTATAGAAGCCATTTTCCTTTGGAATGTTGAAGTGTGGAAATATGGGCTGCAGACAATGTTATTTTTGCAACTGCAATGAATTGTACTTTAACATTCTGTCCTGCAAAAGGCATGACTCCTCTAGAGATGTGCAACAAGCATTAAGAGGGCAAAATTCAACAAAACTCATAAGCACTGTTCAGAAAGTTAAGAACTTCCTCAAATCCTTGGTTGTACTGGGATAGGCTTGTAAGATTATCTTACAACAGAATAAACATTCCCCCAAATGTTGGAGGAAGCTAGAAGGCAGGACTTCCACCCCTGGTGACATGGAGACCAACTCTGCAAGCTGAGCCTGTGCTAGTCCTTACCTAATTTTGGTTTGACAAATCCATTTGTTATCCCAAAGTCGTCGGCAGCCACTGTCTCCCCATTCACTACTCTGAGGATGGTGAACTCGGCAGCCAGCGTGTGCATCACAAAGGGCAGGTCTCGCTCACGCACCTGGAGGTGACAACAGGATTATCTGGTGACAGTGAGCACGAGAAGTGACAGGACACAGTAGTGCAGGGTACATGCTCTCAAGTGGACACGACTCCTGCTTAAGCCAGACAGTGTGTAAGGATAATTACCATCTGTGTGTATGTCTTGGTGATACCACTGCAAGTATCAGTAGGAGTAGGCACCAGAGTGCTTTTAAGATTGTGAAAAGAGTGTGGAAATTTCTAAGAGGGAGATGCTTCACGTCTTTTCCAGCATCCCTTCAAGGACTCAGCACTGTCTGTTCTTCAGCCTTGTTTCATAAGCAAATAAGGTTGTGTCCTGTGTGCATGCACACACACATATGTGAGACAGTCTGTCTTATCCCCAAAACAACTTTGGAGCCTCTTGGACATCACCAGCCAACCTGACAGCAGACACTGTTCCTTTAACTTTCAGAAAATCAAAATCTGAGTGATGGTGGGAAATGCTGCCCGAACCACCACTGCAGGAGAGACTGTAATGTGGGCTCAGCACTCTGATTAGACACCAGAAAACCCATGATAATAAACGGTTCATCCCATGGGAAAAGCTCCTGATACGTCAGAGAGCCTAACTACAAGGGACAGAGTTCTGGAGAAAGCAGAATTTGGTACTTCTGCTGCTCCCCAAACAACTTATTCCCAGAAATGGCTAATGGAACTCTCATCTGGTGGCAGTAACTCTGTCTTTTCCCCTCATGCTCTCTTACCAGGATGAAGTCCGTCTGATAGGTGGAGAGCATAAACACTGAGATGTTTTGGTCAGCTAGTGGTGCTATTACTGACTTGGCAATTTTGGTCACTCCGATGGGCTGGGAGCTGGAGAAGCCACCTCCCCCAGACACCACATTGAGGGCAAGCCATGTCGCATCAGCCACGCTCAAGTGTTCCGAGGAAGGAAGTTCTGTAAAGAGACAGAAGGGGAGGACAGAGGTTTTTTTCAGAGGCAGAGAGCACCAGGTCCACCATCTGTCAATATGTGGCTAGCACAGACCTCAGTGAAAGGAATGAGATAAGCCCCCTTATCCAGCCAGCCTCCTGGGCTTCCCACACTGCTCCACAGGTCGGTATTTTGCTGCTTTTTACACATACTGATTGCATCAATTTCCATGGCAGAACAAATTGTGGAGGACAACGCAGGGAATTGCATGAGACTGAGCCTGTGACCAGCCCTGGTGACCTTCCCACATCTGGCCTTGTGCCCCACTCCCTGCCAGCACTGCCACAACCAGCCTTGCCTTGGTGAGCAAAACAACCACTGATTTTATTCAAGAAGTATGAAAGCAAGTCCTCCAGGTAAACCGTGCATACAAGCTGGGGAGAAAAATGAATGCAGATGAGTTTATTTTTCGCTTCCCCTCCTCCCACCAGTGCAGGCAGTTGCTAACATTACATCATCCCACACTCCCGCCCCTCGGATCAAACCCTGCAAAGGCACAGCTTCTGCTGAAGCTGCTGCAAGCAATAGCCATAGGAAATTAACTCTCTGTTGTGCAAGATGCACGACCCAAGGGCCAACAGCGACCCAGTGCTGGGTTTTGTTCTCAGCTGTTACAGACAGGGACGCCTGAATCCTCAGAGATGTGCAACACCAGCAACCTTGGCCTCCTAGTATTTATCTAACAGAACAAGTATTTTTCCATCATGACAAAGAAAGAATCTGAGTTGCTCCCAGTCTGTCACAAATGTAGAACTAAAGATGGGCAAAGAAGCCACGTGATACCTCAAGGACCAGACTAACAGTTTTGATACAGGGACATGACATGACTGAGCAGGACTTTCAATTCCCATCCACACACTTCAATTACACTGAATAGGGTATTGTTAGTGTCAATTTTCCTGGAGCCCACATGGCCTGTCAGAGCAACCGACTGGGGCAAAGGCACAGGAATCTTGGTGAGAGCAACACAAAAGCTTTTCTTTGTAGGAAATTAAAAAACAAGAAAATAAACACCAGCACTTGCGTAAGTCCCAGACTGGATCAGACAGAAATTACCTCGAGACTGTTTGTGTTCCAGATCAATGGATCAGCTGCAGCGCTGGCAATTAGCACCTTGAAATTATTAAGTAAGCTGAGCGGTGGGAATTTTAAGGGAGAAAGGGTGAGAGTAAGCAGGAATAACAATAAATCTTTCTGGATAGAAAAGTCCACGGCAAAAAAGTCAATGCCTGGTGGTGGCTGAGTCCAAACTACATTGTATGAATGTAGCTGTTGGATGCTTTTGCAACCAGGCAAAGGGGGATGGAGGGAGCTGGAGGGGTTCAGACTGCACCCTGGGAATTGGTATATGATTTGAATGGGGAAAGCAGAGCATGTTTTTTCTGGCTAGGAGTAAAGATATCTCCCCAGTTAGATCATAAGCCTATTTTCTGCGGTACCCAGCACTCCAAGCAAGGCAGAAGGATTCTGTAAACAGGTCCTCCCAGTGTGAGGTAGGTGGATGGGCACAAGGTGCAAACTGGCCACATGGCAAACACTTCAGACAAGCATTAGCTTGGTTTAGGGCTCTGCCCAGGTCTGTAACAAGGCTCAGTACCGGCTCCCTTCAGAGGAGTGAGCACCCTCACAGTGGCTGGGTGGCCCTCTCCAACCATGGTCCTCAGCAGCACACAAATCAAAACCCCGCACCCTTCACGATGTTACAAACATATTGGTCTGATCATTCCTGACACTATTAGGAACAGGAAGATCTCATTACTTCCTATGTGCTGACATAACGCTCACATACATGCAACATGCCTTACTGTTGCTCTCAGAAGAGGAGGAAGGAGGGAAATAGGGATGACTGTGGCTGGCTCCATTGTAAGCTCTTCCATAACCCTTCTTTAAACAGATCAAATCTCCAGACTCACCCAGGAGAAAAAAGACATTGCTCAGATGGACCTTGTTTCCCATGACCTGAGGAAATCCTTGTTGTGGGACATGGGGGCTTTCTCCACCATTCCTGAACAGTAACCACAAAAAAGTCAGATACCAGAGACATAACAAGAATTAAAGCAACTACATGAGAAAACCTTGCTCCTTTGCAACAGGTCTCCATGTTTCTATTATTAACCCAGGAAGAGAAGACAACCATCTCTGTCCAAATGGTGTTATGCTATATTCTATAGAATAGAATTATTATTATGTCTGCATCTAATCTGAAGCCAAGGCAAGCTACTGCGAAAGTCTTAGGGGCACTGATGAGCTTAATGCTTTGAAATCATGCTAAGCTGATGAAGCACTGAGGGAATTATGCAAATAAATAAAGCTGGACCTGATAAGGAACATCAGAGATAGGGCACACCAGGTATTTAGCCCTGGGAAAGAGGGAGGGACCAATGGCCAGCACAGTTCTCAGCAGCCCAGTGCCACAGCTGTGGCAGGGTCCACAGAGCAGCTGGCATGGGGAGGGGAGGGAAGGCAGCCTGCCCCAGCCACGGATCACTGCAGCCCATGACAAGGAACATTAAATAGCAGGATGTGAGCGCCGCTGCTTGCAGCTAGATTTTCCTGAGCGTTAACATTTGATCACAGCACTTCCTTTGCCAGGATACAGAAAGATGCAGGTGGAAGACAGGCTAGAAACCATGGATAAAACCAGCCAGGATAGAAGGGTTAGCTGCAAATGATGCAAACAGGAGACAGCAGGGTTTCTTCTTGCCTCTGCATAGTTGGACGGTGTTTGGCAAAACCTGAGTTCCCTCAGCATTCCAGGCTGCTGGTAACACTTCAGCCTCATGCTTTGGCATGCTTTGGGGAGACGATGCAGGAAGGCTGAAAGCTGCTGCCTGCCCTCCCATGCTGCTGAGCTGGGCACTCATCGCCCCCCATAAAAACAAGTCTTGTAGTTGGAAAAAAGCTGATCTAAGCCCTGACTCCTAAATCAACTTTGTACTTTAGAGGCAATTTTTCAAAAGCCTCTCCTCGCCCAGGGACACACAGAGAGTGACTTGCAGTCAGCCCAGTAGTGCTAATGCTGCTCTGGGACTCAGCACCTTGGAAATACCATCTGCACATCAATCCCCAAACCAGACTACAGTGCTACCTCCTTCATCTCACTTTCCTTATTTATACAATGGGGATACAAATCCTATTATTTCAGGAATGCTGCTGAGTGATTAATAGCTGCCAAGAATTTGGAAGGTAAAATGGTCAGGGTAATTATTACCCTGAGTGACAAAGAACAAGACCAAATCAAGAGTATGCACTAATAGATTACAACATCATACTACAAGAGAGCATCCAAAATCTCCCAGCAATTCCTGCTTGAGGGACCAGGTCCAATGCTACACATTGTGAGAAAAGCTCTGACATTTTCATCTGTTCTTTTGAGTCTATTATTATCATGATGATTGCCAGTGGGAAAAAAACCCCAAGAGATGAATGGGCTGAAGAGAAGGGGACGACAGGCTCCAGGAAGAGGCAGGAACAGCCACTCTCCTACTGCTGGCTCTCCTTTCCTAGGAAACTGCTGTCTGAAGCATGATGCAATAGGAGCAATGCACGTGAGGAAGCCTAGTCTGCTTGATGTGTAATATAGCACCTTTTCCCTGCAGCAGGAAAGGGTGAACAGGGACACACCTCACCCATCTGCCACTCACCCATCAGCACAATTAATGGCAGAAAACAGGTCCATGAGAACCTTTCCTCTGCCTCCAGCAAACTTGGTTGAAACCTGCCAAAGAGAGAGGCGGACGCTCTGCATGTGTGCAAATCTCACTTGCCTATGGATAGCACTGGTGTTCCTGAGACTGCCAGGCTTTTGAGTAACCCAGTGCTAAGTGCCACTGAAACAGGAGCAATAATAGTAATTATAAATGAGATGCTTTCCACACCAGGCTGTGTACTTTGGAGGCAGCCAGTTCACCCAAACGGGATGATAGCAGCTCGGGATTTTACTTCATTTCCACTCCCTTAACCACCGAATCAGCCTTGGAAAAACGAGGCATGAAATTCACTTATGTTGAGAAGGTTCTGAAGTGAAAATATATTTTTCCTCTATTTCTCCAGAACAGTCAAAACAAATACAAATCCGGAAAGGGACCCACACATTAGCTTTTCCAATGGCTATGGAAAGCAAATAGCATTTAGTCACCCACACAGATTATGAACAAGCACTTTATTGCATAAGTGAAATTCTGCTGCAAAAGCAGTTTTGTTCAGGGGAAGGAAACCTTCAGGAGAGTGGTAGGAGAACTCCCTGAAGGCTCATTTGTGGGAAATAAAAGTAAAAACAAAACACAAGAGGAAAACCAGAATGGTTTAAGTGGGAAACCTCCAAACTGAGGAAGCAGTTGGGTTATGCTGGCCTACTAGCACACAAACATGTAATGTACTCGTGCGCATAGACATGTTCCTCTATAGAACACACAAGCACACAGCTATGCTCTCTCCTCCTGACCAGCCCCATTTTCAGGGAGTAGCAGGCTTGTAGGACAGTCAGCGTATCTTCAGGTCCATGTGGGAGTTGGCATCAGAAGCATCTGACCCCGTTTTGACTCCAGCATGTTGCTTCATTCTATTTATGTATTTTTGATCCATAACCCACAACAGAGGGTTTTGGCACTGTTGCTGGAAGGTCAGGGAAAGACCACAGAAGAACAAGTCCCAGGCACAGAGCCCTTGCAGAGTATAATCCATCAGCTGCCTCCACCAGGAATTTGCTATGTTTTGAATTCAAGGAATCTCTTTCTAAAACAAAAAAAGCCCACTCAGGCCTTCATGCCAAGATGGCAAGCTGGTGGCTGCGAGCTGGTGGAATAGCACAGGGAGGATCCCAGGTTCAGCCAGGGTAGCCAGCCTTATAGAGATGACTGGCCAAAAGGCCTGTGAGGATGTCCTGGAGAGAGTGGAGGGATGGTGTGAGATGGGAAAGGCAGATTCGTGCAGAGCAGGAAAGTCCTCTGAGAATGGGCTCTGCTCCTGCCGGGCACTAAGCACACTGCTGGGAAACCAGCTTCTCAGCACTCCTGCCCAGAGCAGGAGAAAGTGAGTGCAGAGCTGATGGGGAGCTAAGAACCATTCCCAGGAATTCCTTCTCCCATCAAGGACTGTAAAAGACATTTCAAAATTTTGACCCTTCTTCCATTAGGTGCCAGTGAACTGCTGATTTCTGGCACTGTCTTGTTGAAAGATCCAGTAGGAGAGTCCAGGACATGTGCCAGAGGACAGGAGGTTCAGTGGGGAGGTAAACTTTGGTCCTGAATGCCTGTGACAGTCACGTGAGGCTGAGGAATGGAGACAACTACATGAGAAAGCACCACGAATATCAACAGCATGGGAGAAACCACATCAGATGACAACACCAAATGCACCTTCTCATCAGGAACTCCCAAGCAAACTCACATATACATGTTGCATGTCCTAGAAGAGACTGGGGGAAGGGGGAGGAGACCCAGGGGGATGGGTTTTCAAGCGATAGAAGAGCACAGATCTCGAAGAGATGGCACTTAGGAGTTTCCAGCAGTCTTATTTCTGAAGACTTAATTCCACATGTCTGAAGAAGGTCTAGAAAAGAAGATGAATGCAGAGGCCAGGAGCTTCCCCTTGCACAAAGCAGGCAGATATTTAAAGAAGCAACAGTAGAGAAGAGTTGGGTTGTATATTCCCTGCTGGAGAGAAACCACAGCATCCTGTTTTTCAGGGCTTAGGTTTAAAAAAAAAAAAATCTCCCAAACCTGACACTTCACGACCATTGGTTTCACTAGAAAGTACCACAGGATTTTGTAATTCCAGATATTTTACCACAGGATTAGCCCTCTTGCAGCTTCACACCCCATGCTGGGAACAGCCTTTCCTGGGAAGCGACAGTCCCCACAGGATTAGAGCATTTCAGGGAATAAGCACACACTACCAACTACCTCCCCACCTTCTCAAAGCACACTGTTTATTGAACAGGTGCAAGTGATGATACAAGAAATCCATATGATGGTGATTTTCTTGGGGAAGATGACAGTGTCTTCTCCCCTCTGGACGGCCACCCGAGGCTGTGCTGGTATCAGTAACCAGGTGCTCCCCTGGCCGTAGCGGGTGCAGCATCACCACTCACCCACTCACATTCTGGAACGTGAATTTTTGGTTTAATAAACTTTCCTGCAGTTCATGTCTCTCAGTAACCCTGCACTAGTAGTCATGGTGACAAAACTGGGGTCCTTAACAATGCACTAATGACACTGCAAATCTACAATGACTAATTCTAAAAGCTTAATTTACAGAACTCATTTAAATGCTTAAAGATATGCAGGTCACCACAGGGGTCGATATAATGACTATGGCATATCTGGTGGTGAAGCAGTTGTACAGGAGGAGCAGCCAGGGAATCTTCTGGCCATAAAATTAAGTGAATTCTTAATGCTGGGTGTAGACTGAAGACATTTAAAGGAAAGCACAATTTAAACACAGGCACAATAACAAACCCAGCTGATTTCCAGTTAAAGAGCTGGTCAAAGCTTTCACTGTTCTAAATAACAATCCCACACAACAGTATCACTGATACAGTACTGCCTGGTTTATTTGTGCCTATTCAGAATGTAATGAATGCTTTTCTCAACACATTTTGCCTATGAGTGTGCAAAACCATGATGCAGCAGAGCCAACTCCGCAGAGTGGCTCCATTAAAGACACACAGAGGGTATACAGACTGAGGACCTTCAGTGCAATGGCTTTCAGCTTCCCAAGGCTGGCCCATGAGCTGGCATCTGCCCCACGCTGCCTGCCCCTGTGCATCTCCCCTGGGGCTCTTGTTACGTTGCAAAGTTTCAGAATTCCAGCTCTTTCCTAGCACTAAAATATTTATGGCCACATCTTCAGTTAATATGCCGATGACGTCACCGAGGGAAATGCACCAAAACGAGAGTATTTGCTCCCACTGCGCTCGGCTGGACAGGGAGGCAGCAGCAAAGCCACCGGCTCCTTGTTCCACAGCTTTTGCAGTTCTCCTCTCCAGCTATCTGCCACCTGGCATCTGACACACAGCCACAAAGAAATGGGGAGTGGTTTCAGCTCACACACCCCCCAGCAAAAAACCCCTTTGCATAGGCTCTCTCTCCCTCTTTAGACAAATAAAGCAATAAGCACTGTAGACAATATTTTACCCCACAGAAAGCAAATCATACTGGTCCGAGGCTATAGAGTCCTAAATCTGTATTCCAGAATGCTAAACTATTATCACCCACCTAATTTGTTGTGATTTTGAGTAAGCATTCACATCACTGTGGTAACTACCAGAGACAAACATCAACATACAACCAGGTTAAGACATTTGATCACATGTGATATGAGGTCCATGTCCTGATTCACTGCCTCAACCCACTACCTACTGCCCTTCCTACACAGGCATCTTCCAGCAGAAAGGCTTCTTTCATGTGACCAGGGGCTGGGGCATGAAGCACATTCATGTAGCAGAAAGTAGGCAGCTTTAGTTAAAATCAAGCAGACAAAAACACTTGTTAGCTAGAATTCTAGTTCTACTTACTTATCAGGATTTTCCCCTTATTAAAACTGTAGGCAACATCACTGCCCTTGTCGTCGTGGTTGACAGAGCCATTGCATGCACAAAGAACCTTTGGTTCCTTTCGTTAGTTTGTCAACATTTCTGTTCCTGCAAAGGCAATAGAATTTAACCAGGAATTATGCGCATCCACACTTCATTCTGTTGTGTAATAAAGCAATAGCAACAAAAATAACTGCTACGGGTACTAATGACTTCTGCACCTACAAGAGCAAAATGCATCACACGATGTACGTAATGCTTGCCTGGATGCAATTACAAGATGCTTCTTGGGTAAATTCATGCAAAACAAAGACTCTGTAAGCCTTGAAGACAGACTCAACCTTTGCTCTTCTGAAAAACAAAACTCCTTGCTGATCACACTGGGGATCAAACCAGTGATCCTGGAGGGCTTGGACAACTGATTTCTCCTCACCTAAACAGGCAGCTATTAGTCCTGCAATGAAGGCATTAGTCTCCGTGACCATTGTTCATTAACAGGATGCATCCACTATAGTAGTAACAGACCTGAATATAGATTTATGGCATTGATACTGACATTGCAGTCTTAGTGCTTGGGTATAGAACAGTACCACAACTTCTCAATAACGAGGAACAGAAATGGCAATGCTTCACATCAATTACAGCAAAAGCTGAGAATCCAAACCCTGCTTCTGAGCCCCTCTGTGTGAAGTTGCTTCAGCCATGGCCCAGCTTCACCTCTGGTGGTAACAGGTCTCCTTACCCTCTCCTGGTACTACCATGAGGCTTTAATTAAAGCACTCACACAATTTTCCGACACAATTTACAGTATTGTAAGGCTCTATTCAGACTGGAATGGTGGATATGTGGATATAAAGAGGTTTTTTTGCTCATGGCTTGTTCAGCCAGGGCTGTTTGAGCTTCTCTTGTCAAAATAATAAACCTTGCAGGGTCCCTATCAGTAGTGCAGCTCACTGCTGCTGCCGGAGTCACCTCCCTGCAGCTCCTCCCTTTCACCAGCCTCTTATGTCCCCTTGTCTCTAGGGGTCTACGGCTGTCACACCCACCCTGTCTAGGGGACCACAGCTGCTGTCTACTACTCTGCCTTCGAGAGGCTGCCTCTGGTCCTAGCCCTGGTCAAGGCACTTGCATCGTGCAGCATGGCTCAGCCCGGGCTGCCCACCCTGGCTCTGGGAACGCTGCTCCAGGCTCTGCACAGCCACATGGACGTCTTGCCACAAAGAGGAAGGGCAGACCATGGCCTGCATGACACCTCTTCTCCTGGGCTGGGTACGGGCACCTTGGGGGTTTGCTCCACTTCTGCCATTGGAGCTGGGCTAAGCATTTGGGTACCACGGCAGTTCAAGGGGAGGCTTAAGGATGGGAAAGGCAGTGCACTTTTATCTGCAGCTCAGCTCCAAGACAAGGGCTCCCTATAAAACACTGCCTATGAAGCTGTCAGGTTTTCAAAGGCTGCTGCATGAGCAAGTGAAAAATCTAATCCCTGCCGTGCTTTATGCTCAGCTTCTCCTGAAACCCAGTGCCTGCCACGGACAGTGAAAGCTCAGGTGAACAGAGTACTAAAAGTAGGGCTGTGTGGACCGATGGTGCTGTCAGTGTGGTGTGCAGAGAGGTGACCTGAAGAAGCATTTACCATTTCTAAAACTCCAGTTAGAAAAAAAAAAACAACAGTGGAGAACAAGAGGGATAAGAGACAGAACACATTGCTGTGCAACCTACGGGACTTGTAAGCTCTTCTCAGAATCTGCAGAAGGGGTTGAATCCAGAACCAGAAACCCTGGGCTGAATCTAGTTAAATGCTTCAATGAATTGGAAGTTATCTTCCAGTATATTTTTAGTTGGCACCAACAGGCATTACATAATGGCTATTATATAACAGCACTACAGCTACAAATACTCTCTTTTGGGCTTTTTGTTTGTTTTCTCTTTCTTTCTTTCTCTCTCTCTCTTTTTCTTCAAAATCTTCTCCTTAGTGGGGCATTGATCAATAATTGCATGTTTCATCAAATGAGGAAGGCACAATCTTAGAAGAAAAACCAAATGGAGTAAAAAATATTGTTACTAAGCCTGTGAGCACTTCTCTCTTGCCCAACCTCAAACAGAATTAACTATTCCCAGAATAGAAATTCCACTAAGGCTTCTGTGTAGTTTAAAGGGACAGGCTGTGATTCTGTGCAGACATTAGATTTCTCAATACTGTTTCTTTCTCTGTCTCATACTGATGATAGCTCAGACGACAAACTTAAGGGAGTGGGGTGAAGCACTACAAAAGAGATGCTGAGGAAAAACTGAAGATTTTTTTAAATCTGCTGGCAAGATCACTGCCCGTTGGGGCTCCTTTAAAATCTTCCTTGGCATAGAATCATAGAATTGACTGGGTCAGAAAAGACCTCCAAGATCATCAAGTCCAACCCTTGGTCCAACTCCAGTCCGTTTACCAGATCATGGCACTCAGTGCCACGTTCAGTCTCAGCTTAAAAGCCTCCAGGGACGGTGAATCCCTCACCTCTCTGGGCAGGTCAATCCAATGACTGATTACTCTCTCTGTAAAGAATTTCTTTCTAATATCCAACTTAAATTTCCCCTGGCAGAGCTGAAGCCCGTGCCCCCTTGTCCTATTGCTGACTGCCTGGGAGAAGAGACCGAGCCCCACCTATCTATAACCTCCCTTCAGGTAGTTATAGAGAGTGATGAGGTCACCTCTGAGCCTCCTCTTCTCCAGATTAAACACCCCCAGCTCCCTCAGCCTCTCTCCACAGGACTTGTGCTCCAGTCCCTTCACCAGCCTTGTTGCTCTTCTCTGGACCCGTTCCAGCCCCTCAATATCTTTGCTGAACTGAGGGGCCCAGAACTGAACACAACACTCCAGGTGTGGCCTCACCAAGGCAGAGTCCAGGGGAAGGATCACTGCCCTGGTCCTGCTGGCCACGCTATTTTTGATCCTGGCCAGGAGACCATTGGCCTTCTTGGCCATCTGGGCACACTGTTGGCTCCTGTTGAGCTTCCTGTCCCTCAGTCCCCCCAGGTCCCTTTGTGCCTGGCTGCTCTCCAGCCACTCTGTCCCCAGCCTGTAGCGCTGCATGGGGTTGTTGTGGCCAAAGTGCAGGACCCGGCACTTGGCCTTATCAAACTTCATCCCATTGGAATCCACCCAATTTTTTATCTTTGCTTCTTAAGAGCCATACTGGCAGAGCAACAAACACTTTTGCTTCCAAACTATGTGCTAAGTGGAAAAATAGAAGAAAGTTTCCAAAACCCAGAAATATTTCCTTTCCTTTATTTCCTATCTCTGAACCTAGAGAGTGCTGAAGCAGGCACTCTGCCTCTGAATCTAGAAATAAAAATCAGTTCAGTGGCACACCACGAGCTCCCACATCACATTGCCCTATGGGCTCAGGTAAGGGCTCTCTGTTCTGTAATCTCAACACAGAGCCTCCCTGACAAACACAGCACTCTGAGGACTTCTGGCCTTCTCATGCTGATCCTCTAAAGCAAATGAGCTGATTCCAGAAAGAGAGAAATCATAATCTGGCAAACAATCTCCTCTTTGCTAGTAAGCTGCTCCCTTCTGTTGTTTCTCCCTCCCACCTCCCTGAACCTGGAAATGCCATTGATGCTCCCTTGATTTGCAGCAGGTTTATAAATAAACCAAACCCTGGGCTACCTAGATGGGAAAGCAGTGTGCTGAGCCCATCACTGTGTCACACAGGAACAAAAACAATCCTGGGAGAGGGCAGAAGGAAGAAAACCCAGGTGCTTGGAGACCACTCAGAGATCCAACTCAGAGAGAGACTTCTTGGCTTTAAAAGCTGTCCTGGCACACAGCAGCACTCTGAAAGCAGTGACTGCAGCCCACTGTGGAAGGACAGCCTGGCAGGGCTGCTCCTGTGAACATGAGCAGAAAAACACAGGAAAGCAGGACAAAGAGGAAGCAGAATTAGCTGGCATGACAGTGCTAGGTTTGGACTACAGTAGTGCAGCCAGGGAGAAGGAATAGCACACAAAAACTTACCGAATGTACTAAGTTATATTATTACATGGGGAATACTGCCTTATTGTTTTGTGGGCTTCTGCCACCTAGCTACTATGATCTTCCATGATGAACTTCAGAAAGAAGCAATTTGCTGGAAAAGCTGGCTTGAGAAGTTATTTGAGCTCTGAAGACATGAATGCATGAGACTTCTGCTCCACAATGCTCTGCAAATGGTCCATGCTAACCACAAAAAATGTCATCCAGGACTGAAAATATTAAGAGAAACGAGTGTCAAAAGCACTAAGTTTACTTGCATTTGTCATGGATTTCTCCTCTAGACAAGTCACCAAGGGATTTTACAATAACCAAACACTTGCAGCACTGGAAAACAGCAAACACACGCTTAACTGAGACAAATGTTCATAGTTCTCAGGAAAAAGCCTCCTAATTCATTTCAAAGTTCCTCCCTCCTGAGGCTCCAGCCCCAGGTTCTTAGGATAAAGGCACTGGATATTGGTGGCAGTGCTGCTGCTGCTGCTGAGTGCCCTTCTCACGATCAAAGCTCTGCAGGCAAACATGGCACAACTGCAAAATCCCTTGTTAATGAACCTTTTGACAAGGCTTTCCTTAGACAGTAGTAACTTGCTCATGCATGTATGCAAATGGCGGGGAAAGGCATCCTCAGGAATCCCCAGCTGAACAGATGGAGGGGCACTGTTTACCCAACAGCCAACTGCAGTTGCTGTCGCAGCCCTTGCGCCGGAGCCGCAGCGAACAGTCTGTCCCCAAACAGTGCGGCCACAATGGGAGCGCGCCTGGGGGTCTTCCTGCCGGGGCAAAAGAAAAGGATGTTTAACTTAAAAGGAAGGGAGCAGCACACAGACTGTGTGAACTTGAAAAATCAGGTTTCACTCCAACATCCTCAAAGCCTGGCCAAGGGAAACCAGATGGCCTCTACGAGGTTGTCTCAATGGACCCAAACAAGCGTTTCCATTCCCACCCAGCCTCCCTGCACACACCTTTGTGACAGTCTGGCAACCCAAACCTCTCTCCTGTGGGAGCAGCAGGGTTACCTTTCAGAGCCTTGAGGCATAAAGCACTGAGGTTCAGTTCAATGGTATTTCAGAGCTCTTTGGTTTCTTACTTTTAAGAGACTTTCAGGGAAGTGCATGCAACAGGACTGTGAAGAATCCTAACTAAGGAGCCTCTCCAAACATGCTGTTGCTGCTGCTGCACAAAAAATAAAGCCAACTTCACAGTAAAGATTGTTCCACTGTATTTAAGACGGAATTTAAACATATTTAACTTGTATAAGGAATATGCAATAAATTTAAGAATAAAATAAAAAGCCTCAGATCTGCAAAAGAGGAACCATTAATCCAATAGACACTTTGAAAGACTTCACAGTGAAATCTCTAGTGATTAGCTGTGGGCACTCAGCCAAAGAGGCTTGCGAGCTCTGTTTCACTGATATGTATTTTTAAACAAGCTCCGGCAAGGAGGAGCTCCATTTGGGGCACATAATATCAGCTTTGGGGGCTGGGACCAGTCCCCACCACAGACTATCCTGCAAAGCATCTCAATGGATTTCAGTTCTTCATCTCCAAGACTGGAATAATATGCCCTCCTTCTAATTCCTGCCTAGCTTTTACAACTGAATCTGGGCGCATAACCACCTCTTCCTACACATACATAGTATGCAATGCACTGCTGTTACTGTCCAGTGATAAGAGCTGTGTACACCCCTAATATACACTATGGAGACAACAAAAAAACAGGGTGGAAAGATCTGCAGGCAAAATACATCCAGTCTATGGCAGGGCCAGCTAGCCCTAGATCATTCCCAATTCTATTTAATGCAATATTTGAAAATCACCCAGTGAGAGAGAGCCTGCTGCCTCTTTAATAGCCTATTGATTACATGTATTGCACACTCCATGACACAAACTGCTACAAGCATCTCTCACACTGCATTAATGTCATCTGCAGCTCCAGGTATACCCAGGTAGCCTTCCTGGGCTAGGTAAGGAGAGCTGACCTTTCGTCACCCTAAGGGCCCCTGCCTACTTGTGCTGACCACAATATGTATTAACTTCTCTCAGGTGGCAAATCGCCCAGAATGCTACTGGGACAAGAGGTTACACTGGCAACAAACACAGAATTAAGCTGTTAGTTTTAAAAGATTAGCAAAGTGTTGCTTTCCATTCAAATCAGGTAGAACAAATGATTATTTATAAGAAAAGAACTTCCCCCACAGTGTCTGCTCTCTCCTGAAATGCAACAAGAAATATCTGCATTACCGCAAATCCTCATCAACAGAAGTGCAACTGTTTAAAAAGAGGGAGAAAAATAGGAAGAAGATGATGTGTTCCTTCCAACCCAAAGCCATTCTATGAGTTTGGAATATAATGCCAGTTAACGGGTTTTTCAGACGGGTCTGTATGAAAGAAAATGGGTAAAAAGTGCTCATCTAAACTCTGCCAAAGCAATAACCATTTACAGGGTGTAAAAGTCCTGCAGTGCAGGGGGCCAGCACAGGGCCTTTGGGCAAGCTCTGCCCAGCGCTGTTTCCATGGATCCTGCTTCCAGCTGGAGCCCAGAGAACAACCACTGCTTGGCCGGGAGCAGGAGCAAACTCACTCTTCTGTCTGGTCAGAGCCACCACTTCTGTGCCTGAAAGCCACGGTGGGGACTGAACACCACATTCACCACTGCAGCTTATGGAGAACAAGGCACAGCCCAGAGGGTGGCTGCGAGGGCAGATTCCTGAGCCAGAAGCACTGCGGCAGCACGGCTTCTACCTGCCCACCCTGCAGGACACACCAGCTGGGGAAGGGTTTCCGTTTCCCAAAGAAAGCTGACGTGCTAATCAGAAAAACAGAAGAGACCAAGCAGAAAAGCAGCCACCAGGATTTTCAGTGTGCCTCACAAGCTGGGAGCAAGTTGATTTAATGTGCAATTTGGTTATAAATGCTTGTACGACGTAAGTTTTTGATCTAAGTTTTACTGATCACTTGCACCAAATGGAGCAGAGACAGCAGTACTCCTACGGGCCTTGCACTTGTTTCCAGAAGAGGTTTCTTGCCCCCATGAGTTTACATTTCCATCTAATAAAGAGAGACAATACATGTAAGCAAAAATGCACTCTGGCTGCTTTCAGAGTATGAGAAATGTTAGGAGAGCAAAGAAAAGTATAGACAAGAACAGTTTAAGTTCATAACTTAAATATATATCATAACTGACATATGCAGTCATAATCCAAGAAGTGTGAAGGGGAACTTTGCTGTACATCGCAGGCAATCAAGAGCAAAAGCAAGTCCCATGACAGGGCTTAGCAGAAATTCAGCACAAGCTCTTGAGAAAAGAAATAAAACTGACATCTTCAGATAAACACAAGTTCTGAAAGAACTGAGAGAGATGATGGATGTCCCAGAGAAGGAGGCTTACAAAGTGACTCAGACTAAAACCCACTCCCCTGCTTTACCCTCTCCTTCCAAGCTGGTCAGTCTGTCGGCAGACTGGCACAAAGCCCCACCAGCAACCTCACAGCTCAGCATGCCTTCAGCTTAGACTCCCACCATCAGGCTGTCCTCCCCAAGTTTGTTCCCAAAGTGCTGCCCTGACACAGCTAAACTCTAATTCATAAGGATTAGAATTGGACCTACAAATCTTGGGTCCTAAAAATAAAAGGATAGCTAACTTTTTCAGCTCTGCTGTGCCCTGCTGTTGTTGTGAAATGCTGTGGGACAGCATGGTATGAAAGAAAGCACAGAAGAAAAGCATCCCACAGAACAAAGCTGTTGCATCTGCGCTGGACTCGCATGACCTCTTCCTTAGGGTAAACAAATGTGGACTTCTTCTGAACCAGACACAGTCAGAGATGACCCTCCACTCCCAGGACTCCCAACTGATCCTGAAGATGAAAGAGAGCAAGAAAACACTACATGCTGGCTGTTGCAGCCCCATCTCTCTCTCCCATGTGTGGCAGAGATGGCCCTTCAAACAGGTAAAAGCAATCTGCACCAGAGTTAATAATTGATTAACTATTTACTTGTCATTTATTAAGCTTTTATAACTTCCCAATACATGCGCCCTTAATGAAAATGGTGATCCTTCTCAATATAGATGGACATTATCTGCAGAGTTTCTCCACAGGGTCAATTCACTGCAGAGCCCATGATAGCCAGGAATGTGCTCTGGAGGTGGGTGGCTGCCAAACTGAGGTTGTCACAGACAGGGACACAATCCTATTTACCATGAGAACAATATTTCTATTCCTGCCATTTGCTTCATTTAGTCTCCAGCTTCCCACAGTGGGAAGGACAGGGATGTGTGCAGTCCCAGCCACATTCACCACAGAGCCAGCTGCCACTCCAGCGTGGGAGCTCTGGACACTCAGGTACCAGATCTCAAGGATGACGTCCCTAAAGAGGCAACTGAATGACTGTATCATGAGACACACAAGAGGTGGTAAATTATCACAGGCAAACTGAGTTTTGGTATCAGCCTTTAATAATCCCAGGCACTTTTAATAATAGTTAAACAAAATGCTCAGAAACAAAACCCGTACAACTACCATCTTGGGCACGGAAAGTTGCTGAAACACAGCAATTGTGTCTGAGCTTCGTCATGTGCTGCACATGCTGCTGCTTTGGAGCCAGCCCATCCTGCTGCCCCTTGCACTGCAACTGTGCCTGGCCTTTTCCACTACCCTGAGCTGGTGCAGAATGAGACACCCTTTGTTGCCTGGCAGGTACTTGCTGCCATGAGTGTCTTCCTGGGAAGCGGGAGAATAGAGCGCTCTGGGTGGCCAATTTCTGCTCATCCACAAACCCAACATCCAGTTCCTCTTTCTTCTCTTTCCTTCTCCCACCTCCCCACCCAAGTCACTCTCTACAATACACAATCCCCATCATCTTCCATTCTCCTTGTTCTATTGTTCATCCTTACTCTTTTTCATATCTTTTTGTCCTCCCCACAGGTCCTCTCTTCCAAGACACTAGCTCTACTCCCCCACCCAACCAGCCTGCCCTTATCTCCATCACCGCCACCCTCACTTACAGATTTCTTCCCTACAATCTCAAACTCACTATTTATACCTTTATTCTGCTTCTTCCTCTGCATTTTATTGGTAACAACAGGGCCAGAAACCTGTGCATTGCTGTTGCACACCCCCAGGGTCCCTGCTCCCCACTGCACCACTAAGGCCTTACCCACAACCCAGGGGTACAGCATCCTCTTGTCAGCATGGGCTATGTTATGGACTGCAAAAAACTACTACAGACTCGATATCCCTTCTGACGCTGTGCCTGAAACACTCCAGGGTGCACAAACCTACACCTGGGCAGAATGGCTTTAATGGTGAAGGTACCTTCTCATGCAAAGAGAACTCCCCTGCCAAGGCATGAGAGGATTAGAGCCCTTCAAAGAAGAAGCTGTCAATATTTTCCAGTATTTCCCTGCGATCTGCTCCAGAGAATGCTTTAAACAAAATAAAAAATAATTGAAAGAAGTCACAGCATAGAGACCCTCCCCCTGCCCCCAGGTTGCCAAATCTCACAGAGAGTCAGGCAAAGACCATAGGCATTCTACTGGGAAATGCTGGCAAAGTTGCCAGAAATCTGCACTGTCAGCCCCACCTACAGCAAATGTTAAATTTTTGCTGACACAGTTCATTATCTTACAAAACAAATTGCTCCAAGTGAACTCTGACATTAGTGTGTGTGATTCTCTGCTATTGATGTTTAAGATGTAATTAGAAGTAAGAATAGAAAATAGCCTTTGCAGAATATTTTTCAGACCATTAGTTGGCAGAATTTTCTACACAATTTCACTCTGGCATTTCTGAGTACAAGGGCCTTTTCTTTATCAAGTGCTCCCCACCCTGCTAAGTTGATATGTTTTTGGTGGTCACACTATCCACTCAAAGTACATCAGTGACTCCAGCTCTTATTCCACAAATTCACCCAACCAGAAAATATCAGGTCAAATAAGACTTGTATTGACAAGGGGCTGTCTTGTTTCACTCCCCTCAATGGAAAAAGGCCGAATCTATCTTACTCTCTAATCCACAAGTAGCCAAATTGTTGAAGAATTGCAGAAAGAAGCTGGGAGAAAAACAATACATTATTGCACATCTATGGGCAGCAGAAATTACACTGTTGTCACTACTTAGCCACAGAGCTGCTGTTCACGTAGTCACACACAGGTCAGGAAGGGAGACCTTTTCTACAGGGGAAATTGGTCACATTAAGCCTCTCTGCCTTCTGCTCACCTTGGCAATAAGACCTTCAGGGTTTTAGTTCAAACCTTTCTTGCCACCTAGAACCTTCAAGCTGTGATGGCTGCTTGGAAAAAAATACTCGGTAAACACACAAAAGTCTTTCGGATTTTTGCCTCCTGAGCCACATGACCACCATCCTTTATGTTGTGGCAGAGGCTAGAAGACCTGGTCACAGACAAGAGACCAGCTGCCTTGAGCTCACTGGAGAAAGAAACCCCAAAACCAAGAAATTAAAAAACATGAAAAGCAGCAGATGAACAGCAGTATTTAACTCTTCCTTTTTCCAGTTTTCCACTGAGTGCTTTTAAAGCATCACCTTTCCATTTTCAAACAAGGAAGCATGCTGCACCCTACGTCAGGAGCCCAGCTAATCAAAACTGACAATAAAAGTGTGCCCACCTAGAAGAGCCCATCAAAACCATACCAAACTAAACCACAGGAACCTCTGCAGAACAAGCTCTTTTTTCCTACTAAATGTCCCTCCAGAAACTTTTCACTTGGAGAGACTTTTTAAAGCAGATGGAGAAGGACTGAGAATCAGTGACAGACACGGTCTGAAACACTGCCATGCCCTGCAGCGAGAACTTCAGCACACACCTTGTCTTCTGTACGGAAGAGCCCTGCTCAAAATCCAGTCTTCTGCACTGCAAACACACCACCAACACCCCTTGTCACAGAACCCAAATTAGAGCCAATTGCAAAACAAGACTTTAATGCAAAGAAAACCTCTGCTGACGCCCTCCTCTTCCATCCCTACTGTGAAGAGCTGGCCACATCCAACTGTCTTGCCTTCCCCTGCTTCCATGGGGCAGAACAGGAAGGGGTCTTTATCTTTTGGATATTTATGCCATGTTCAGCACACAAGTGGCTTGCTAAGACCCAGCTTAATATGCTTAAAATTAGGCAGGTGCATATGCCTTAAAGATTCAGCCATTGCTCCACAAAGAGCATTGCTATTAAACCTTTTGTTCTCCAGAGCATTTTTTCTTTGGGGCTGGTGAAGTTCAGTTCCTTTGAACTTCATGTTTATGAGATGCACAGGTTGCACTTTGGAAAGCAAACTGTTTTCAGTTTGTGGTTTCCTTTCATCTGACTGGGTGGCAATCTGAGACAAATGGAGAAGTTGGAATGGATTGTCCTCAAGTCTTGGACTCATAAATACATTTCCCTGTAAAGGTACATACAAGCCACATGCACATTGTGGCATATTGGGAGCATTCAGCTAGGTCAAGAATTTGTTTATACAAATTCTAAAAATGAATTTTGTGGAAAAACGATCTCTGCTCTGTTTAGAGCATGAAAAGCCATGGTAAACATTCACCAGAGCAGGCACTCCTGTCTGCTGCAAACAGCACAGAGCTTGTTCAAGAGGCTGTTTTATTTTTGTTCACTGGCTAAAACGCACGAACAGACATTCACCAGAGGCTTATCCAACACGATGACCCACATAAATCTTCATCTCACATCTCCAAAGGCTCAATTCTAACTTTTTAAAAGAAACAAAACACCTAATGCACCAAACTAAAACCTGGTATCACTGAGGATTTCAGCTGGAGGACAACAGTACTCAAGAGGTCAGGACATGACCTGCCCTGCAGCTCCTGAGGATGCCCCACTCTGCTTGGCTGCCCTCAGTTATGGTTGTTGGTGTCCATGTGTGAGCTATTTAACTCACCAACTACAAAAAGTCTTGGTTTGGACCTGGACTGCTGGGCCCTAGCAGACACTCTTGGTAGAGGTATTGAAAATACAATATACTTTTCAGTTTTAAGCTAGAGTTTAAAGACAGGTTTTCTTCTACATCCCTGAATATATGCCTACATATACAAGTATAGGTACGTACACATACATACACAGACTTCATATATATATATTTATATACATTTAACTTGGCAACTCTTAATTACACAAGTTCAGCTCAAAGCGTTTCAGTAAACAAACATCTTAACCAAGTCCAGGGAAGCAGAAGAGAAAAACAACTGTGAAACAAATACCTCGCAGAAATAAATACCTCAGCAGGGCTCCAGAGAGTAACAGTTACTCAGCGCTTGCAATCTGCTCAGTGATGTGAAAGACTCAAAGATAAAGAAATCAGGCTTTTGGGGACCATCCAAAGGCTCATCAGCCACAAGGCCCATGCTGCTGACACCTCTGCCCTTTGAAGTCACCTCTAAAATCTTACGTAAATCTTCAATTTCATATACTCCAAAACCAACTCAATAAATGCAGACTGTGACTGTGGAGATACAGTTCATTCAAATTGCAAAAATTCATTAAATGTGGAAGTAGAGAAGCTGGAACTGAAGAGGGGGTGGTAAATCTTGTAAAATAAACTTGGACAAGCAGAACTGGGCAAATGTTTACTTCTGTGCCTACATGGTCTTGCAGAAACCTTGGAGAGGAATTATGGAGGAAAATAAACTTGAAGCTTTATGTTGCTCTGAAGGAAGTTAAACCACTGCACATTGCATCTTACACCTAACTTAGTTCCTAGACATTGCATCTTACACCCAACTTAGTTCCTAGAGTCAGGATTTTTGATTTATACATTATGTGATTCAAACTGACACGCATACTCAGAAAGAGAGAGAGGGGGAAAGAGACAGGGAGGTATGAACCCAAATATATTGTGACTCTTCTAATTTGTCCTCTGGGGATGAAGTGTTCCTATTTTAGAGTTTTATTCTTCCTATCATGAGAAAATCAACTGGATTTTTTCTGTTAAGAGTACTATAGCTATAATACAGTTGTCAGAGACAGGATTTTAAGGGAAGATATACTGTGAAATAGCCCATCAAAAGGCAGAATCTCAAAAGAGACGATCCTCTGGTGGACTTTTAAGAAAAACATACATAAGCAGTCAGTTCTCAACGGAGGAACATTTGCAGGATAACCTGATTACCTATTTTTTTATTAAGGCTCTGTTCATCCTCTTTCCTCAGAGTCTTGAAGACACTGTGGACAGTTCTTTGAGAAACAAGCTGATGTTCAAAGACCTTCAAGAACTGTTGGGAGGGAAACTGAGTAAGACCACAGGCATCATCATGCTACAGTGCAAACAGACAACACCTGAGACCAAATGAAATTATCAGGAATGCTCACAGAGGATGTCTTGGAGACCAAAAGAATGAAGATGCTTCATAAGGGGTTAAGATAACTTTGCAGTGGATTTTTATACTGATAGCTATGAAATATGGTAGTGTGCGTTCAACTTGTAATTCAGGAATCCGTCAGTTATTGACTGGTGGGCAACTGTAATGGGGAAGGAAGAATAAAAACTTCCTGCTCATCTCCTATCCTTGCCAATCTTATACAGAGGACAACCCGTGGGCACTGCTCACACAGCCACAAGCCAATCCAGGCCAACATCCACTGTTCCTTCAAACAGACCAGAACCTCAACAGAACTGGGTAAGGCCACATTAACAGAGACAGTAAGTTTTCATTGTTATTTATGCATTGTTATTACTGCAATTAATGCAGTAATCTGTCTTTCATCGTTTTAAGGTGTCTGAACAGGATCAGACCCCTAAAAGCAAATGGCTATACAGAATCCATTCAAAAACCTTCCAAAGAGCCCCCTGGTCAGTGGTACAGGACACGACACAGCGTGCTCATCTGAAAGGCAGTGATAAATTCTGAATGCAGATTAGCAAACACCTAATTAAAGTTGTAAACTTTTAAGTAGGCATCTGATATATCAGAAGAGCAATTCTGTATCACGGTTATATGAATAAGATCCTAAACAAAGAACTTACAGCTCTGCAATGATGAGGAGTGGTATGGGAACTGTCAGAACTGTAAACTCTGGAAAGGAATTAAAGAGGCACAGACTCCTCCCAACAGCCACTTCTTGTCACAGGAGGGAATTCAGAGATTACCAAATTGTACAGCCTGATGCATAAAGCTTCCACAAGCACAAATAATTTGTCAGGATCTCATTAACATAACCGGATGCTAACACCCTTTTCAAATTGAATAAATTATTTGGAAGAGCAGTTGACTTGTATGTTTATTTCTATCACTGCCTGATTGTGTACTAAGTGCACAAGCCACAGAAACAACGTATGGGCAGCTCCACAGTGTCATACAACCCCCAAGAAGCTACAAGCCTTAGCTGCAGGTAAATCTCATCTGCTTTCCTCTTGCCTTCATGGCCCTGAAATGCTCTGTAGTTTCAGCTATGTCAGTCCTCTTAGTCCTGCTGTGCTGATAAAACATATTTGTGGAAGGTGGCTCCAGCTGAAAGGCAGATTTACTGATGACACAGTGCAAAACAATGAGAGGCGTCTGAAGTGCAGGGGGAGAGCAGCGGGCACGCCTTCAGCACTGTGCATCACAGGAGAGACACAGCTCTGCCAAAGGAAGCTGGAAATGCAACTTGCTCAACTTTCTCATCTCTGAGCTAAATCTCTCTAAATCTCATCTCTCACTAAAATATTAGTGTCATGGTCAAATAAAATATTCTACCATTTTAGGCACATTGCCTAATTAGAGGCCATTGTTATCTGAGAGGTCTGTTTTTGCAGCTGTCAGGAAATTAAACAACCCAAGGGTAACTTGGAATTAAATGAAGCTGTACAAACACATAGCTCAGCTTTGAAATCCTGACTCTGACAAATATCTCCTCTGCTTTCCAAGGGACTAAACATCTAACTAGGGCATGCAGCTACGCTTTACAATCAGGCCATAGGATAACAAACACCGGTCCTTCTTGAAGGGCTGAAGCCAAAGTGCCTTAGAGATGGGGAACTTGCTAATCCATACATTGCACAAACACTGCCTTCTCTCCACTGAAATCAGCAGCACCTCCTGAGGAAAGGGCTCCAGTATAACTGTTCATTAGGAGAGCAATCAAGAACTGATAAAAAGAAATGCTTATACAGAAACCCCTGCTTTTGTCACATTTTCAACTACTCCTCTTGCAATCCTTGTAACTTTAAACTTCGTTAACAATCTAAAAACTAAGCTTGTTATACTTTTACACCGACTTTTTAAAAATTAAACAAAAAGGAGAAGTGTATTTCCAATGAGATTGGTGCAGTCATGTGAAATGTGCAAAAATGTCAATTTTGAAAATCTGTTTTAGGTGGCCTCCCTTCTTAGCTTTCGACTTGTGATTCCTGCTGCAGGAAACAAAAATCTCAGACTAATATCAAAGTCTGAGTCTTAGAGAAAGGTACCTTATTGCCAGGCCAGACACTGACTTAGCAATAAACGGAATTGCACAACAAAGTCAAGTCAACATGCAGAAGTTGTTATAATGAGACAGCACAATTTCCACCTGGCCATGGGCACAGAGGGATGACAAAATCATTACGGACTATTGGGAGGATCATAAGGAAACTGTGGTTCTACAGCAGTGTCTTAGCACAGATAATCAGGTCTTTGGAATACTGTGGCAAATAAAGTCCGATCTTGAAATGCATATAAGTAGATGTCAGTTTAGGCTTCTAGTTACGGCAAAATCTGATCTGTCCCACAAAGCATGTATGTGACCCAAATCAAGGCATTTGTCCCCTTTTTTATCAGTTTTCTCATACATGGGAGAAAAAAATTAATTCTTACCTCACAGGGGTATCATAAGACAGGAAGTATGAATACACTCCAAAAACAAAGCATCGTTATTATGTTTGGCTAAAAAATGTGGAACATGGTAAGGTAGATTCCAAAAATAACCACTATGTCCACTCTCACAGAGCTGGGTTAAGAAGACAAATCCTGCTTAGGGTCTGGCCAGCTCTTAGGAAATCAGGCTGCTCTCTTTCTTTCTCTTCACAGGATAACACACCACTCACAATGAGCAAATCTGGAAAATGAAAACCAGATCCAATTTCCAAAGCTAACATTTGCTCATGAAAAGGAAGAAGGGAGCAGAAACTGTCTTTTTTCTTAAGTGACAAGCAATGAGGATTAAAAGCATGGCTGAAGACGTGTTCAGCACATGGCTATGGGTGCACCCGTCCTGTGCAGGATTGCCTCCTGAGTGCAAAGACTTTGATGCCCTCTCTGTGCCACAATCAAGAGTTGGGTCCTTCCCAACCTGTCAGCCATGGCTTTCTGCTTCCAGGCAGGAAATCATTGCCATGAGAGCCACTACTCACCCACTCGCTGCTTCAAGAGCAAATGGGATCCACAGTTCGAAAGAACTGAGGATTTAGTCTCTGACAGTCCAGTAACAGGAACCACAGAAATCAGCAGATTTCCCACTTCCTGATAAAACTTTTCCTGTGTTTCAAAAACTCTTGGCAAAGGCTTTGCTCACAGACTCTGCAAGCCAGGGGTGGGGAGGACGTAGCTCAGACAGTCAAAGGCAATGCTGCCAGCTCTGGTTGCTGCCGGCAAGGGGACACAGGCAGCACATTCCACTGGAAAACCAAAACCACAGAAATAAAAGACCATCAAAAACAGAACCAATGCAGTTGGACCCACCGTTCCAATTCCTTCTGTATTTTCAAACAAAACAGCACAAGGAATCTTTTTTTTCCTTTTTTTTTTTAAAAAAAGACTATTTCAGACAACATTTCACTGGGGTGACAGAGAAGAGCAAACAATTACATTTCAAAAAAGACTTGAAGATGAAGCCACTGAATTCCTAACTATATGACTGTAACCTTGATGTTGTGAGCCTTACTCCTGTTCAAGATTAAGTGCCAAGACAGGAGATTTTTAAAAGATGATATAACTTTTCTCATAAAGGGTATTTTCCCCAACATAACCTCCAATCTGTTCCACTAGAGAGATGACTTGATCTGCAGGCTGCAAGTGCACCCCTTGCAAAAGGTAATCCTGGGGGACAGAAGCTACCTTCATTATTATTATTTACCATGGCCCTTGCCAGTTACATTATCAAAGCATTTTCACATGTTTACTAAGTAATCTTTACAAGGCCTGTTACGAGGTGACATAATAGGATTATCCCTATTTTTCAGATGAGGAAACTGAGAGAGACAATGAGAGACTTATCTGAGGTCAAGCAGAAAAGCCTGCAGCAGACCTGGGAACTTCACCATGGGGCTCTGGCTCCCTGTCCCTTCACCTTTTGATTGCAGCAGCAAAGCTGGTCACTTGAGAAAGGCTCACTTGCCCACGGGGCAGCTCTTCAATGGATCCAAGACAGACTGTGACTGTCCTGTCAGGCCAAAAGCCTGACGATGATAATTGACCATCAGCTTAATACTGCATACAAAGGAAAGAACAGCCCCTCTTTGTTTTAACTGCACAAGAATTAGGTCAAAGCATCAAGTTCATTCCCCTCAAGAGAGAACAGTTGGAGTTACACACATGCATCACTCCGTTTCCAGAGTTAGATACAAGGAATTCAACTGATTCTAGTGAAAACGAAACAACTAGACACATTGCACTGGGATTATGAGAGCTACCCTTGATCCATCATTAGCTCTGTAGACTTTGTACCAAGGCAGGCAGAAAGTTGGAAAAGACTGATCACTGGTACCAGGAGAAAAGAAAGTTGAGGAAGTTTTTGGGCACAACACGTGCCACCTCTGCTTGAGAGCCCCTGTTTGGGTACGGACAGGATCTAACTCTGTTTGGCTTTCCAATCTCACTTGATTAGGAGAATCCTCCAAGCCTGGCAGGAACAAAAATTTTCTCACCTCGATGAATGACTGCTGATTCCTGGGAAACCTGAGCTATCTCCTGCCCTGATGAGAACAACTGGCAAATCTGCTCAGAGACTAGTCCTGGGGAGTGCCACGCGCTGGCATTTTGCAGCGGATTACCACAGAATAGATGTTTTCTCTGTTTGCAGATTATGTCAGACTGGTTTTTTTTTAAGGATTATTGGAGCTTCCACTTCTAGACTGAGGTCACTGCATTTATGAGACTCCAAGGTGGAGGAAATCCACTTCCTGGTCCAGGTCATGAACTCAAGAAAAGTAAGGCTTAAACTTAAAATCACATAAAATTCACTTGAAAAGCAAGGAAAGATGAAAAATTACAGTCTTACCAGCACTTACAATATATAAATGCTTCAAAAGGTCTTACAGAATGTGTTCGGCCTTGCCATGGGGTGCATGGTTAGCCACGGCGGAATATGGCCAGCTCCAGTGCAAACAAGGCAAGCCACCCTCTCCCCTTAAGCCCCACCCTTCAGAACAAAAACCAGAAATGCACTAGTGGAACAGCAAGAGGGTCAAATGCTCTCTAATGAAACACATAAGCAGGGCTGATACTTCTATGTTGAGCTGCATCTTGCTCTTAAGAGAGCAACCTAAAATTTCAGTGAATCACTCCATCATTTCGGCCAGAAAAGCTTTTTAAGTCCTGCATTTATGAGAGGGGTTGATAAGAATAAGCCCTTCGTATCTCTCTGCTCATCTATCTCGGACTTTGGAAAGTGCTCGGAAGCAGCGAAATGTAATAAAATTTAAAGGAGGAAATCATGGCCAGCTGAGTGATTCAGGAAGAGAAGTCTGGGCTTTCTCACTACAGGCTGTGAAACAAAAATAGATATCAATACACACCCATCTGCTGGAGGAAACAGTGAAAAATATGTATTATTTATGCAGTACTTCTTTAAATACGAGCAAGCAGAAAAACTGAACCAAAAGACTTTATGTGGCAGGTTACAAACATAAGGAATATTATGTGCTGTCAAGATTTGCAAACCCATTCACACACAAGCTCTGAAAAGAAGCTAAAATGCTCCTTTCCCCAGGTGACACAAACCAGATCTTGGAATATTACATATTTTGCGTCCATCCTTCCCTTCCCCTAAAAGCTTTAACCATCAAACCCTACTGCCTTTTGAACAGGGCAGAAATTCCATGTAATCACAGACCCCAAAAATGTTTATTGATCTATATCAACAGACATACATTGCAGGAAAAACCTCCTCAACCAAGCACATACTTGTAATTAGGCAATAGTCAAAGCCCCATGTTTTAATTTGAATTTAGTTAATTAATACCACACTAATAAAAAACCCCGAAAACCTCAGCAACAGCATTGTCTAGCTAATGCAGAGATTCAAAAGAGAGTGATTGTACACGTGTTTAGTAGAGAAAAACATGTTCTGCCTAGCAACCACAGGCTCTCCTGGCTGTCCGGGGGAGGAATCTAGCACTATAAATGTCAGCAAGCAAATTACACCACTGCGCCTCAGACACAAAGGCCTAGTCACTGGGCAATAAAAAAATTAAAGGAGAGATAGTTATAGAAGCAATATTCAGAAAACTACATGCAACTATTAGATTATTTAAAGACTCAGAGGGAAACAAAGTTAAAGATTGCTCTTAGCTAGATGCATTCTGTGCTTGGACTTATTTATAAGCTGATTTCTTACACATTTTATACACAGGATGAGAGAGGGGACGCTGAAAGCAATTTACCATTTTGATATTATTGAAACAGGAACTCAGTGCAGTAGTAAAGCATATGATGGTACTTGGATGAATCCAAGGTCAGTCAGTGAACATGTTGTCTGAGGATGATGGTTATCAAAACAAAGCACCGCCAGCAAGATGGCTTTTTTATTTTCACCCTTTTTTTTATTAGAATGAAAATTCCTCTGCCATTCTAACTAGCTGAGATTTTTCAAAGATTTCCATTATTCTTAACGTACTGAGCAATTTACTGTGAAGTATGCACTGAGACCAGGAGCCTCCTCCTTCTGGAAAACATGTAAATGAATGGATTTCTGGCCTCAAAGAAGATGTGAGCTGTATCAGGCTGCCAAAGAAGGTTTAAGAAAGGACTGTCACGTTCATCTTGCAGATGAACCTTAGTGTGGGGAGACAAAGAGTCTTGCTCCATGTTCACATGGGGAATCTGCGCCTAGGTGTAAAGAGACATTTCTACCCCCAAACCTTATTATTTCACTCAGATGACATCTCCAGGAAAGGACTGCAATGCTAGCGACCGCTTCCCAGTGGGCATAAACAGTTTCCAAGAGGATGGCTATTTCCAGGTGTGCTGGCATGTGCTTTCCTTTCAGTGTGTGAAAGCTGAAACCTTTGATGAACAGAGACTATTGGGACCAGAAAGACCACAGGCTAGAAGCTCTGCTCATGCAGCTGCCCAGAGACAGGGAGTCTGTCCTTGCTGCCCTTAGAAAAAGGGATAGGCTATGCAAAGAGCACAGGGGCATATCTCCACCAGGTACAGACAGCTCCTCCTTTCAGCCAAACCTTGGGGAAAAAAGCAAATCAGCCAAACAAATATTCCTGCATTTCAGGGAGCAGCAGCTGCTTCACTCTTCTGCCATGTGCTGGCTCTGCAACAGGGGATAAATGCCAAGATTGTACATGGCTGTCCAAGCACCCCAGTAGCTGAGACACTTGTCCTCATGCAGGAAGGCCCATGACCAAACTCCTTCTGCTAATTCATCCCAGTATCAGCCAGGAAAAGAGCTTTCTGTGCACTATCCCCCTGCGTTATTTGCGGAATAAAATTCTTCCTCATTAACAGGCCAAAGCCCAAGAAACAACCACTGGAAACAACAAGGTTCTGTGTAGATATAATCCCCACCTCACCACCAGGGAATTAAAGCACAGAATTAGGCTGTAGCTGTTCCCTTTCAGCACAATGAATGTTTAAGCAGGTTACGGCTTTGCACTGCAGACCTTTTCTGGGGAAAAGAAATCATGACTTCTTTAGCACGTGCTGCTCTCAGGGAAATAAGCCTAGGAATTATTTTTTGACAAAACAGTTACAAATGATTACTGCATGCCCGTATGTTTGAAGTGTAAATCTCAAGGATTGCTTAAAGTGCCAATATTTCTTCCACCTACTTTTTTCCCATCAAGGATGTTTGTGATGTGCAGAAGGGACTAACATGGCTAACATGGGAGATGCCAGCTAACAGGACGGCCCTCTCACTGCTGCTGCAGCAAAAATTCATACAGGTGTCTGAGAAAGAAAGGTCCTGATTTTCCACACAGAAAAACCTGTCCTTCAGAGACTTACATTGAGTTTGTTAAGTACTGCAAGAATAACAGTTACCTGGAAAGAAAAAGAAAGATACTTATTACTGGTCTTGCTGTCTGAACTGCTCATCAAAGGTGAAGATTTACCCTGCAATTCTTGAATGTGGCACTTGGCTACTAAGGACAAGCAGCAGCTGACGCAGTCCAAGCAGACATGATTGGTGCTGTTTTGCAAGAAGGGGGGATGATGGAAGTCTTGGAGATTTTGATTCTGTTGAACCCACTGGGCTGATTACAGTCTATACAATGGCAAAGTGAGCTTCCTCCTCTCGAGACATTTACAGCTAGACTGTGATGGGAAGCAGGAGTGAAGCAGAGTCCTTTCACTGTTACAGGTCATCCTGTATGTTAGATCCTGGACTGCTCCAGATCATGAAAATACTGAATTGAGGGACAGGGACGGAACAGCTGCAGACAGGGCTAAACCTGAGAAAAAGTTCTGAATGTGGTGGTGACAACTCAGAAAGAACATATAGAAACTGAAAAGATATGGGGGTTGTGGTAGGAGAGTTAACAGGATGAAGTGCACACATGTCTTGCCAGCACATCACCACTTCCTAGGAAAAAGCACAGAAAAAGAGATGAAGCTGCCAGCGTTGTGACACTTCCAGGTCACATCCAGGTTGAGTTTTGCACCTTGCTTCCATGCCATACTGCAGCAGAGGATGACCTCAGCATGCTCCCTACTTCCCTGAGCTGCCTGGAAGATGGTATTTTCTCTTGCAAATCCCTGCTTTAACACACCAACTGCACATGGTGTATTTGTGAAAACAGGGATGCCGGAGGCTGCCAAAACCAAAGCCAAATGGAAGGTACATGGGCACTGTGACTACCAGCATAAGTTCAGGTGCCAGCGAGGGCCAAGGTAAGAGAAAGTCCAAGCAGAGGGGACTGCTGCTTTGAAGTGCAGCACCACTGCCTGGTTCACAGAGATAAGCTGGGCACCAGTGGGACATGCAGCTCCTCGAGGACACTGGTCAGGCTAGACCTGGGATTTGCTGTGATTGAATTGAATTGTGTTGTGCCAACAGGGCAGAGAAACAAGTGCCATGGATGTCAGACAGACGTCACGCTGGAGGTGAGCGTGCCTCCAGCATATTCCACTGGCAGGGACAGCATGGTTCAGTAACACAGGCTGCCTCCTGAGAATGGGAATCCAATCTCTGGGTTTCCTGATCTACCATGTGCTGTGTCCCTTGGAAAAAAAAAACAAAACAGATTTTCTCCTACTTTGGTGAGCTTTCTCTTTAAATGAAGCTCTTAGAGGGAGACTCTATATTCTACTATTATGGCAAAACCAAATTTGAATTGATTTTCCCCAGATGCCACTCATAACAATAAAGCTGATACTACCAAGAGTAGTAAAATTCTTGTGCATATGTCCCTTGAACAAATGCAACAAGGGACACTCTGGAAGCAGAATGGTATGCCACCTTCTCTTTTAGGAGAAAAAGTACATGACAAAGACTTTCAACCAAACACCACAACACCCAAATTATGAACAGCTATAGCTGTGAAGATCCATTTACCTATTTTCAGCCCATTGATAAATTTATTAAAATCTTTAGCTCCCATTTTACTGTTCAAAAATGTAGTTTGTACTATTACATGTTTATGAGTATTCCTGAAACAGAAAAGGGACTAATTCAGCAAGACTACTGATCACAAAACTTTGACTCTGTACTAAATAAAGATGGTGTTGTTTCAAGTTTTCTCCTTGCATTTTGGATATGACAAACCCACTGAACATTACATTGTCACACAAAGGTTCTCAACAGGTAATTCCTATTCAGGAAAGAAATCATCTTTCATATTTTAATGAATTTTCTCCAGTCTTTAAATTGGGTAGACTTTTAATTCCAACCACAGAAAGGAATGACTGAACAATAATAGTAATAATAGCTGCCCAACATTTCCTCATTCCACCACCTCAATAACATTGCTACAAACAAAACTTCCGCACATGATAAAAGTTATTACAAACTATTTCCATCTACAAGGCCAAGCCATTCTCTCCATCAGCACTTGCAGATCTCAAGCACATGCCAATCACCTTCTGTGACACACAGCTGTCTCCACCTTTGACCCTTTCAACCACCACAAGCAAAGATGGCACATTTAGTACAGGGAGACCAGGGTGTAGGAGAGGGGTATAAATCACTACTTTTGGTGATGAGTCAAAGGAGCTGATTCACAACTCCATAGCATCATGCTGGCTGTGGGGATGATACAAACTACTCATCTTCAAGCACTCCTTTGAAAGAGAGGTTGATAGAAGAAGCTAGAGATGCAAAATGTGGTGTGCTTCTGGAGGTTTGGGGACACAGGCCAGCTCATTCTAACACAGAATCCGCATCACAGAATCAACTAGGTTGGAAAATACCTCTGAGATCACTGAGTCCCACCTAAACACAATAATACACAGTTTTGCTTTTTCAAACACACTTAAACTGCTCTTTAAGACTTGTGTGTACTCCACTCTCAGCATTCAAATATATTCATATTCAGCGTGTGAATCACCTTGTACAGCACAGCAGCAGAGACAGTGTGCTTAAGTGATCAAAGCACCTTTCAGAGCTGTACTGCCAGCACTGACAAACAGACCTGTTTTACAAGCACTTTGGTTTATAATCTCAGTGAGATGACAAGTTTTCCTTCTCCCCCAGGCTGGATATGGAAATGGCACATGCTGACACTCACCTAGGAAGCCCTCTTCATCCACAATGATGGTGTAGTCCTCTGGGGTTTCTGTGAGGCTGAAGAACTTGCACCTGGCAAAGGCAAACAGCAGGAGAACATGATTAGCTGCTGGTGAGCAGAGCCTGGTCTTTCACCTAAAATGGAGGTCCTTTCCCATCCAAGCTGTGCTGGAGGAGAGTCATGGTCTGGTGTTTATGGAGAGGCCTGAGGCCTTAACAGACCTGGATTTTATTCCTGGCTAACTCATACTGTGTGACCCACATTCCCTGCTGCCTGCCTATGCACAGTAGAGCTGGTAAAATTCTTACTATTTTTATGACTTAGTTCTTAGCTACTTTTCTCTAATTACCATATCCCTTAAGGCCTCCTATCCCAGCCAGGCCATGCTGTGTTGCACTGACAGAGCAAAAAGCTTTGCTCACTGACTGAGAGCACTCCAGCACCCTCCAAAAGCCCATGACTCACAGATGCACCCATCTTCCTTATTTGTCCACTGAAATTTCTTGCCTTATCAAGGTCTGACATCTTGTCTCTCAACCAAGCCCCAGTATCTCTTCTTAGTGCTTCAGAGGCTTTTCACACCAGCAGACAGCATCCCAATTTTCTATGCTGGTCCTCACCCCTTTCCTGGGATGCTCCAGGTGAAGAGCAGTGGTAGCAACAACCAAACCCATGGACACAAGGCTGAGCTTCCCCCACCTCCAACACCTATTGCCCCTGTTATGCTCCATGCTCATGTTCTGACACTACAGGTCATGCGCAGCACAGCATCCCCAGCTGGTTCAGCACTGATCACAATGTCACCTCTAACAGGAGATACAAACCAAATGTGACATGGGATTCTTCCACTGCAGACACACAAACAAAAAAAGCCTCAGCCTTAAGGTTTAACACCACATGTTTTACAGATCAAATCTGAGAATTCAGAGCTGCCTGCACTATCATTCTAGGTTTTCTCGTGTGATTTTAGGACAGTCCCTGCTCTGTGACCTCCCTTACACATCAGCCTCCGAAAAAAAGTTTGAGAAGGACTGGCATTACAACACTTCGCCAAATGGCACAGAAGCTCTGGTGCAAACTGAGCGGGCTGAGTGTTGTCAAGGATGGATTCAACAAAGTGGAGCACAACCACTAGAAAAGAATTAGAAGATCCTGAAGTTTAATTAAAAGAAAGAGAAGGGAGACCACACTGCAGAGAAGCACATATATCCTGCTGAGCTCAGCCCATTCTAACAGCCTCTGACAGCCTGTTTTTTTCAAGAGAGGAATTGCAGGGATGCTAGACAATGAGGAGAGAAGCAAGGACCAATTCAGTCAAAACACAGAATGATCTTTATAATCACTCGAAAGTCCAATTTACACAAAATAACTCACGTGGTAACGCAGTAACCCTTCCCCCAAGCCAGCGATTCAGATTGTGGGGCAGAACTGAATCCATCCACAGTGTTCATCCTTCTGCCTTCCCCACTCGCAAGGGACAGAAACTGAGTGCCTGAACCCCCTTAAGGAAAGAATTCAGACCAAGAGCCCAGATCTCCCGTAACCAGATCTTTACCCACATGCTCACCTTTCACAGCTAAAGTCACTGGTTTAAGGAGTAACACTGCCAAAAGCATAAAAATCCAGGCTAGGCACTATCATGCACAGAAAAAAGACTGGCTGTGTTTCCATGGGGATGGTGGTGAGCTCATACTGAGTGGTGGAAGATTAAGGCAGCATGCACAAGGAGCACATCAATTCCTGGAGGGCACCACAGCCACCACATCCAAAATCCGGCACAGCCACGCAATGACAGACGGCAGATCTCCATTCAGGCCGTAATGTCAAGGCAGCATTTTCTGCAGAGTAGGAGCTGGTGGAGAAGGTTCCTTCTAGTTCATGTCTCCAGATCAGACAAGCAACACTTTAACTCCTCCCCGGATTTGCTGCTTATAGAAATCCCAGTGGAGGAGGCCTGTCTCATCTGAAGAAGCACAATTCCCATGACTCCTCCCTCCAGTTTCAAAGTGCCAGAAAACGTCATCAGGTCTCACAATTTACATGTGAGAAGAAAAGGCAAAACATAGGGGCTGACAGAGGGGACACAATGTAGGGTCTTGTGGCAGACACAGACAAGCATCCAGGATGGTGCAGGAAAGGAGGCTGTAGCAAAGGACCAAGCACTGCTTACTGCAGCGCAAAGCACTGTTTTCACACTGAGCCCCCACAACAAGCTGGGGGCAGACCCCAGATCAAGCGAACACTTACACAGCCTGCAGGCAAGCCTCCCACTTGAAAACTGTGCAATACACAGCTGAAAAGTCCTAAAGGGAGACAAAGCAAGAGAGTTTCTTGCTGACCATCAGGGCTGTCAGGGCTGCAGGGCAGCAGCTACCTCCCAGCACCAGCCAGTGACAGGAGCAACCCCAGAGCAGCCAACAAAACCTTCTTGAAAATACGAGATGTCAGGTGTCTGTTTACGCTCAAAAATAGAATAAAGGTCTGTAGCAAAATTAATAAAAAATATAAAACTTTTTTATCAGCTGAAATCCTTAGAGGTTACTTCTGCACATGTTTATGTCAATAGTTGTCCACCCAGACAATTGGGAGGCATGGAGACACACTATCCATAACACTGCTGATTCCTTTGAGAATGCATGCAGAATCAGTCTGGAGGAGAACTACTTCCAAGTCATCCTGAGACACGCAAACCAGCCAACTTACCCCAAAACATCCCACACCTTACCCACGGGGTACTGGTGCCTTCAGGCAGAACTGCAGCAAACAGGCCCCTGTTGAGAGCCTTCTCCTTCAAGACAGGAGGGCTCTAGCAACTGAGAGAGGGAGAGAGCAGACAGGAAAGCAAGAGACTCCTATACATTCATGAAGAAAAAAAATCTATTTAGATAAGCATTACACCAAAATGAGGGGAACCTTTTTAAAGAGCAGGGGCCTGCTGCACAAGGGCTCCAAAGTACATCATGAGGTGACTGCCGGGAACAGTATGACATCATTATTGTTATTATCATCATCGTTATTATTTGGGGAGGACAGACCCATACCTAGTGCATCAATATGGATATGGCTATGGACTACGTCCCCAGCACTGTGGCAGGACATGGGCACTAGCAGGCACATCCCTGGGTGAAGTTCCATGAGGACCAGGAGTCCCCAGCACTGGTGGCAGCAGCACTAGTCCATTGCCTCATATGCAGTCAGAGACAGCAGATAAACTGCGAAGCTGGAGAGACACCAGTAAATTGATATGTATATTTAAAGGTACAGGCATGCAGCTCCCAATAAACTAAAAGCCATCTTCAAGTTTCTGACTATGGGCTACCTGTGCTCTTTGCCCCATTGGCCCCCAAGCTCCCAGAAATGACTTCTTGTAGAAGGAGTCAGGACAATGTTTTCATTCACTGGGGAGAAAGGAAGGGAGCATGCTGTCCCAGAGGGAGGGGCGCAGAAGGTAACAGTTGTGCTCTTCTTTCTCTTATTTTACCTAACTTTCAGCAAGGCCTGTCCACTTTCAAGCCCGGTTAATCAAGTATCTGTAAGCACTGGAACGAATCTGTACCTTCACAGGCAAGAGCATGAACTGCCACTACACTAAAACATTTCTTAAAACAAAACAAAAAAATCCTCTATCGGGCTCTGTGCTTTCAGAACTAAAAGTTCACAAAGAGACCACACTTTCTCTAATATTATCAAAAACTCAGCTGATACAAAAATCAAGTTTTCTTCAAGCTGATCTCCCCTGAGAAGCCTGCTAATGGATTTCTGCCAACAGGTCTGTAGATTAATCCACATCTGCCCCTGCCTGCAGCAGGCAAATAAAGGCTCACACAAATCAGCAGAGCAAGATGCTGCACTTGGCAGATACCAGAACTGCACATACTACAAAACACAGCACAGACAAATGTAAAGGTAAGGGGGTTGCAGATTAAAGACCTTTTTGTTATGCCCTTTTATCTTACAAGATACTCCAGAAATTAACTGCTAGCACAGAATGTTTTTAATACCATTTCATTTTCAGGTTGCAGCTCAGATTATCTTAAAGCAAAAGTACCACAGAAAAATGAGCATTGCCATTCGCCTTTGCAAAAGGGTGGGAAATTAATTTAAGGTCAATAAAAGCAGAGTTCACTGTAGGTATTAATTTCCATCTCCAAGAATTTATTGACAGCCATAGAATTCCTCAATTTTGAGCTGTGCCAGCAGCATAAAGAGAGAAAGAAGCACAGCACTTATCCTGGCACACAAAGCAATTGAGCAAGGTCCACGCTACACTGACCTTGCCATCTGGACATGTGGCAAGCCCAGTGAAGAGGCATTTCCAGCATTATCCTCTATAATCATGTAAAACTGTATTCTGATGAGAGAGGTCAAAAATCCCACGCTCCAAAGATCCAGCCGATAACAGCAATCAGTCGACCCCCTTTTACGGATGCTAGATCACACACAGTGATGCCCATGTTACTGCTTCACAAACATGAACTAATTATCACACTTCCTGCATAAAGATATTTTTCAAGCCACCAGTCCTCCAGAGTGAGAGAAAAGCAGCAGTTAAGAAGCTGATCCTGTGTCCCCAATGGAAAACTGAAAGGACTTTGTTGGGGCCTGCTCTATGTGTGGGATTAGGCCTGAATGATTTGCAATAAATTGGTTGCTGAGCTAAGAATAGAAGCCAGGAATCCTGGTTCCTAGCACTGTAGTCACTGCACAACCGCTGCCTTCTCCCAAACAGGGCACTTGGGCACACAATTGGACTTGGATGTACCAAGAGGACACTGTGCCCTTGCAGGGCTTCTCTCAGGAATCTTCCTCCAGCTACACTGCAAGAGTCCTGCTATCAAATGGCTGTAGCTTCAGCTCCTGCTTCAATATTACACAGTGGTGTTATTAGGCTCCTTCGGTCTGCCAGGAATTCTGCAGGAATTTGCTTACTGCAGCCTAAAGAGAAAGAAGAATGAAAAATATGATTGTGTGTGTGCGTGAGGGAGAGTGGGGTAGGGGGAGAGAGGGAAAGAGAGAGATGAAAGGCTTTGTCATTACATAGTTTAACCTTCTGAAAAAAATTGATGTAGTAATTCCTATATCAAGCCTGTAATTTCTATGTAAGTTTTCTCATGGCATTGATCCTGCCCACTGTCCTACCACCTGCATTCCAGCCTCTTGCACAGTCTCTGCCTCAAGGAGCATCAGCTGCATCAGACTATCCCAGTCTTTCAGCCACAAAGACTTTAGCCAGCTGAGCACAAGAGGCATTTCTTCAAAACAGCACATTTCATGAAGAACCAAATACCTCCAAGGCCTGAGGTATAAAAGATAAAGGACTCAAAATGAGATTCCGCCATCAACAAAAATATATACAACCCTCTCCCACACACCCTGACATAACAAGACTCTAAAGGGCTTGAGGGAGCAAACAAAACAGTTCTGATATGTTGAAACAAGTACAAGACAAGGAATGAGTGACAACAGATTGAGGGACTGTCAGCACAGAATCTGCAGACTTTTACAAAACGCAGCAAGCCAAAGACAAACTGTCAGCAAAGGGACCAAAATCATCCTCTGAAAATGAGTAAACACAATCCGTGAATCCCCAAGCACTCTGGACTCTTATAAAGACACAAGCACAAACCAAGAGAACAAATCCTGCTATGAGTCCACAGAGATGAGTCTGTACATATTTTCTAAGCAGAAGAAACTGTTTTCATGAAGGATGCAATTTATTTAAGGACCAACAATCCAGACAAAGGAGAAGAGGTTAATTATGAAAGAAAAAAGACCAAGGGACATTGGGGTTTTGAGAAAGCCAGCAATGAACCAGTTAACCAGAATACCAGATAATTCAACAAAGACACTTCCCCATTCTGGATGCGGCCACTACATTCACTAGTTGGGTGCCATGTAACTGTACTGTGGCTTCAAGGAGGAAACACGCTCCCAGTTTATCATCTGCAGAATGGGCAGGATGCAAACATTTTAGGAGGAGGCTCCTTGTAGCCATACGAATGAATGGATAAAAGTGCTAAAAATGACATTATAGAGCTTGTTGCTTCAGATCTGCCAGTGTGCAAGCCTGGACTGAAGTCTAGTACTGGTTTAATAGCACTGTTACATGCAGTGAAGGTACACAGGCCAAGGTGTAGCAGTTTTCATAGATTTCCTGGGAAGTTCCAGTGCCAGGATACTCTCTTTGTAGGGAACGGTGTTACAACTTCATGGAAATCAGCTCACACAATGTCAGGGTGGTTTGGTGTTTTTTTTGTGCTGAGATGAATAAATGGTGGGAAGAGGGGAAAAGAATCTTTTAGATTAAATCACAGTCAAGCTTTTACCACAAGAGAAATCTGAGAGTATGCCAAGGTTTCCAAACCAGTCACTATTGAGCTGTCCAAAGAAGTGCTGAAGCACAATTTACTGGATTTCTGTAAAATAAGTTTCAGTTTCATCTTAGCCTGCAATAAGCAAAGCTACAACTGCTGTGAAGTTTCAGTTGGCGCATGAAGCTCCATTCTAGAGCTGTGTGAACAGTGGGCAGCATCTTCTACTTTAAAAACTAAACATAAGTGTATTGGAAAAAGAAAGTAACACTTGAATCTATCAACAGATAAGGAAAAGGTCTGTCTGTTCCAATTACGTTAATGTCAATATGGCCACCACTTGAATAAAGATTTCTCCTATTACACAGGCTTAGCTTGCTCATTGTCTATCAAAAACCATCCAGTGTTGGGCCATGCTCCTGTCAACTTCTTCCTTGTCTGAGGGTATTGTCTGGATTGCAATAATTCTGTATCACTGCCAACTGCAATACAACCATACAAGGTGCCTGAAAAAAGGACAAAAAAAGGCTCCAAAATTAGTCAAGGTCCAATCATTTTATCTTTACCAAATCCCTGCCTCCAAAATGAGGCACGATCATTTGAGCAGTTGAAAACCTCAGACTTTTCTGCTCTAAACAACGGCAGTGTAAAGAGGTCAGCACTGCTGTCACCTGTACGCAAGGGGTCGATCTCCTCACCTACGCTTACAAAGAGAAGTGAGCCTTACATCCTTTCTTGCCTGCATCCTCCCTCTCCCAGCATGGCAGCCCACCACTGCCAAGCAGCCAGAGGGCTGTTCTGAGGCATCACAGGCTATTCTTAGTGCGAGACATCACAGCTTGCTCCTGAGCAGCACTGACAGCTGTAAACAAAACATCGATGAAAGAGCCTACTGAGGGTGCAGACCTATGGCTTAAATGGGAAAAAGAAAAATATCTCTCTGTCCAGACTCCCAGGGCAAAGGTAGTCCTGTGCCAGTCACACACTTAACCAGCATTTTCATGCCCAAGGAGCAAACTAAGTTCTTTTTAAACCTCTCCATCAAAAGCCTGGTGAATAGTTGTTCTTTGAAATGATGGCACAGAGCTACGATGGATTTTTTTCTTCAACAAACCAGCACTGAACAGAACCTTACAGCCACAGAGGTAGAAGGGTAAGAGGTAACAGAGTAAGGCTTAGGAAACCATCACACTGAGTATCAGCATCTTCACACTTCACAACACACAACAGCTTCACACCATGGTGGCGTTGCCCTGCAAAAAGGCTGGACTACTATAAACATCAGTTAACCAGAACAAAGGGACAGGAGTGCCTTGGCAAAATAAAAGTTTAAGCAGCAGAAACCATACAAATGAGTCTGGAATATGATGCTAGGGAAAGAACTATCAGCAATCCTGTCACCTGCTGAATTTCCCAAACTGAGAAACCACCAACAAAATGCCATGTTGCTTCCAATCTGCGCATCTAGATCTAAATGGGGTGTTTTGTCCCCTAGTACAGGACTTTCAGCATTCACACAATTCACCAGAGATAATCCAGACCTGGCTTTAATATAACATGAATTAAGCCAAGGATCCTAATGCATTGTACACACAGCATCATGTACCTCAAGCATATTGTTGTCCAATTCACAGGAACAGGGTTTTTCAAAAACATTTCCTCTCATGTGAATTTTTCAGCCTGGGCTCTAACTTACCCACATCAAAACAGAGACCAACTCATCGACTTTGCCAGGCACAGAACTGGGTTATCAGGGCATCCCAAACACACTTGTAACAAAATCACTGGCTTTTGTATTGGCATTTCCACTCTTGCATCTGCAGCCATAGTAAAGAAAGAAAGACTTCTTGCAAGGAAAAGCTCTGGTCACGCATCACCAAGTCAGACACATTTCAAAACACAGAGTAAGGTAAATCACTGCACAGTGGTTATGCTGTATTAAAGAATACATTGGCATTATTTAATAGAAGGTTTTAGGCTTCTCAATTCTATTCTAGTCTATCTTTTCACCTGGCAATGCCTTTCAACTTTGCACAATGCAAAATACAGTGAACTGGTAAAACACTGGAGCTTGGGCTGAACGCTATTTGTTGGCCCTACAGCAAACAGAGCCAATAAAACAGGACAACTTGCAGCAGGGAACTATCTGAACAATAGTATTCAAAGAAAGATGGCAAACTCCTGGAGAAGTGGGAAACATTCCCATGGAAAAGAGAAAGTCACACCTGTAAACTTCAGGTATTTTATTATGAAACCTGATCTTGGGGCCAAGATATACTTAGCATTTTTCTCACTTCTTTCTGCCAGAAGTAGGTGATGTATTTGAACCATATGCAAAGGCAAATCTCTGTAGACATCACCATTTTATAACAACCTGATCTTTTCTGTTTATTAGCAGAGGTTAAACCTAAATTTTTCAATACAATATACAAAGACCTACATAATTTGATACAGAATAATATTGCTATAATCGACAAGAATAGGTGCAGCCAAAGGTTTTCTCATGTGGTTCAGAGATACCACAGTCAGACAGTGTGTTCCCAAAACGAAACATGACACTTCATCAGACAATGTAGATGTGCCAGGCAATAAATCTTGCAGCAGAAGGCTCCTTCCTATTTTAATTCTGGTCATCATTGATCAAGAGATACAATTGTCTTTCTCAAGGCAGACACAGGAGAGACGAAATCAAAGCATACAATTACAAAAACAAAGAAATGTTCAGGGTTTCATTTAAATCCTGTTGTACTTGTTCCAGTCTAATAAAAATAGCCCATTGCACACTTTGCAGAACTCCTGAGATCAGGAGGTACTATCCTACACCTGCCTGCACTATTCAGAAGAGCAAGGAGGCCTGTTTCAGTGGAGCACATCCATCTGTCTCCCCCTCCTCTCTTAACAGACTCACCATTGCAGTCCTAAGCATGGAACAGGTTGGAGATCTGCCCCCATGACTTGCACGTCTGCACACTCCCAACCACAAAAAGGTGCCCCCACAGGTTTGGTACTTTGCACTGTTCTAGGATCCTTCATCTCAATATCTGCAAACAAAGCTGTGGTCCCTTTCCATCAGAAAAAATGCTACAAGGCTCCTCGAGTGGCAGCAGCTCAGAGCTCTCAAATAACTCTTTGACAGGAAGCCAGAACACATTCAGCATGGATATGCAGCCTCCTGGGATCAGGAATCAGACCAGCTTGCTTCTCCATCTTGTTCTTCCACAACTCCATGAATGCCTCTGGGTAAATCACTCAATTTTCCTGCGCCTAAATTTGACATTTATATAAGAGGGATAATCATTCTTCACTACTGCAGAGGGCCATTGTCAGGCTACACTTACCAGTGATTGACAGGAGCCCAGGTGCTAAAGACAAGCACCACAAAAAAATCACCCCCTGACGCAAATGCTTTGTGAAAAACAAATATTCCTTAAAAACCAGGTTTCAGATTCAGTTGTCTAGTACGTATCACAAAAAAACAGCAATTTAACAAAAATTCTATTGATCTAAAAAAACCTCAACACAATTTGACAATGCCCTTTCAACCCACCATTTAAAAAAAACTACAGGCACGATTAAAGATGACAAAGATAACGACAAAACAAGTGAACAAAAAGGGTGGGCAGCATTATTCCTCCTAGGTTAAAAAAAGAAAATTATAGTGCACTCAGTTGAACAGGTGATCAGGCCATCTTGGGACAATTTAAGAACAGAATGATTAGTAGTGTATGATGACAGTGATCACTAGATGGTTCCTGGAGAGCTGGTAAGTTATTAAGCTAAACAATGCATCACTATTATGAGCAAGTCAGTGCTGTAACTGTAATTTCCTTGAAAGCTGAGCGGTACATGATTATACTTGTCCACTCAGGCTGCCTGCTGGCAGCTCTGTATTCCGCTATAGAGCTGTAGAGTCTTCCTAGTGCCCAGGATACAGCCACAGGAAAGTGTATTTTTCACATTCAGCCTTTGCTGTGGCAGCTGTCCTCTGAAGGATACCAGGAAAAGTGACCTTTTCTGTTCTGAAGCACAGCTATCAGAGCTCCTAAAAACATGTGGCTTTATTTGTCAGCAGGAACTACCTCTCATCTCTAGCTGAGGCAATTTCCATTTCAAGAGTGTTCTGACTTTGGAATGACACATATACAGACCTACATACGCATTGTACACATATGTACATGCGTATGTGTGTTTATGTGTATAAAAAAGCTATACATACATATGAGTACATTGTTGGTGGTTTTCTTTATGACTCTCAGGAACACTGCTGGTACTACTGGAAGCTCAAATGGGTGTCCGCCAATTCACATTTCTCTCTCAAGGTATAAGGAGGGACAAAACAGCACATCTCCATTAATGAATCTACTAAATCTAAGGGAAAAAAAGGTAAAAGAAAAAGAAAGCAGGAGCTGGATGACAAGGACTTCAAAATGGCTAATAATACACACATGGACTGAAAATATGACCTTCATCTGTCCTACCAAAACGTGGTAATTCTAGTGGTGAAGACTATGCAGGACCTGGAAAACAAGAGTCAGGTCCTACTGCAGACCTGCTGTGTGAGATGGGTAAGGCACTCGCCTTCCTATGTGCCTCAGTTTCTTCCACTGCAAAGCAAGTCAGCAGTGTCTGGCCAGCTCCCAGAGGCACAGCCAGTACACGGTGTACAGGCTGTCCCTGGAGCACGTGGGGCCCAGGACTGCAGTGACCACTGCTGCACAGAGGGGTCTGATGCTGCTGGAGACATGGGGTCAAGACAGCCCATAACCCACTTGGTTATGTGGAGAGAGAAGAACAAAGAGGCCCTCATTCAGATTCCCTAGTCTCAGAAATACAACTTCATTCTTGCCTGCATGAGCAGCCACACTAAGCCTTCCCCTCCATTTGGTGCATTTTTACCTTGCTCCTGTCCCGACTGCCACCAGCTAGTCTGACCAGGAGGCAAAATTGCTAAAATCCTTAAATGTCTTCCCGTCCAACAAAAACGGCCATTTTGGAGTGTTAAGCCCCATTGGCTTCCAATGAGCCTTGGGGTACCCAAGAGCCTAAATCATTTTTTTTTAATGGAGCGTCAGTGATTCTGAAAATATTATCATGTACCTCACATTAGATAGAATATAATGTGAACATTAAATGGGAAGAAAACCTGACAAGTGCTTAAACGGTAGGTCCTAATTAATTTTAAATTTTATTTTATGTAAGAGTCATCTAAGGAACACCATGAAATTCTTTCATTGTCCTTTTCTCTGTGCTGATCCTGCAAGGAATGCATAATCAGTAATATGTTTAAAGAGGCCAACCAAAACTTACCGCTCTATTTTGAATCTGGGAACTGTTCTATTCCTGTCACTGAGTTTTTTCAAACCCAAGTAAAAGGGAAAAACTGTTACTGAAAAATAGAAAATGAGAAAATGTAATAGTCAAAGTGTGATACTAGTAACACATACATGAAAAGCCTTTCCTATAGTTTTGAAGAAAGGTTAACACATTGCTACTTACACACTTCATACCTTTACAAATACATTATTTCTCTCCCTACAAAAAGATCTAATCATCTGACCATTCATTCTCCTGGGCAACAAAGAAAGGTTAACAAGGCAATCATTTCCACTCCAATTCCAAATTAACCATCCCTGTGCCATAAACATAAACAAAATTATTTGGTGTCAAAGTGTAGGTTTTGTTTTTGTTTTTTTTTTTTTTCTCCTGAACTTGAAACATACTCAGCAAGTAAACAGCAAGTTCCACAACACTGGAGGTGGGAACCGTTGACTCAGGGACAGGAATTTCATCAACTCCTTTGCTGTGAACCTCCAAGTATACCCTCAGTTATCCAGCCAACAGAGACTGCACCTAAAGACGGGGCCATTAACTGTTCTAAGTAGTGTGGCCATCTACAAATCCAAAAGAAAAGCACACGGTTATGGCAGTAGGAAAGCTCAAAAAGAGATACACAGCAATAACTTGCCATGGAAGGCTATCAAACACAGATTAACAGCCACGGATGCACCAGCCGAAAGTCTCATGATACACTATAAATATGGAAGAAAACTAATGACAAGCATATTCTCATGTACATCTCCAAAGGACATAAACTTCACATGAAGCATAGAACTGCACATGCACATACTATTCATCACTTCTGACTTTGTTCCTCTTTTTCCCCCACCAAAATTAGGTCATTATCACCTTTATAATGAGATAGCCATTCAAAATGCACTGCATCATAAGATCACTAAAAGCCACTGGATAACCATATTATTTTGGGACTACTTCATATTTAAATCATTCCCCAAGATTACAATTCAACCACCATCTGAATGAACAAAGCTATTCAAATGGGTACAGAACAGACCAAGTCTTTTTAGATTAGTCATTCCAGGCTGATTTCACACTCTTGTGCCAGCAAAAAGTATTTCTGGCCTGTTACAGCATAGGAGCTACCAGGGCATAGCTCAGTGATTCCATGTAAACCCTTCCCTTATAAACTTACCCTTCTGAGGACACGAAGTTTTCCCTGCATACAGAGCACTTTTCCTGGGGTCAGGCCCCAACAGTCCCCAGAACACAGCACTGGGATGGGTAACATGACAAGGCATAAAGCAAACAAAACGACTGTACATACAGGAATTATGAGAACCACTCAGACATTCTTGAAGTAACTTGATACCAGTAGGAAGAGTACAGAGAAGACTCTTCCCTACAGCGTGATTCCATCACATGACCACCGTTACAGTGGGATTTCAGAAACTGCACAATAACTAAAGCACCACTTTTGCTGCAGGGCATGCACCACACAACACTGCAATTTAAAGTCAAACCGAGTCACATTTGGACTTCATGCCATTCTAGTACTTTCCCTTACTTACACCAAGGATATGAATAAAATTTCTGTATAGAGGGCTTGGGTAGAAGTAGCTTCATTAGTCTTGTACATCTATCTAACACCATTACAAATTGTAATTAAGCTGTGTACACTGGCACAGAAGTGATTACATGCCCTTTCCCAAGGCAAGCTTTGCTCTTATCCAGCTATGGAGTATTTCAGCGTCTAGTTTGTTTCAAATAGTTGTTCACAGTTTATAGCAAATAAGTTTCACCTGAAACACCCACAGAGCAACACAAAGGACCAATGAACTACTGTAGTAAACAGTCTCTCATCCATACCAACAGTTCTCTCCATAACTGAGTGTACAGTCTCACTCTTAAGCTCAAAATACACATTGTCAGGTTTAAATGAGACATTAAATTAAACATTACAATGCTATCTGGAAAGTAATGCCAAAAGGAGCAAAGCATTAAAATGTCAAGGAGGTCAACAACATGTTAGCCCAAGAGAGAGGAAAGCTCTATGCATGGCTTTAAGCACAAGATCCCACTGCACAAAATCCTGAGCAACCTGCTCTAAACTCTGCTTTCAGCTGGGAGGTTGGGCTACACAATCTTTAGAGATACTTCTCAACCTCATCCATTCCGTTAAGATTTGCTATTTTCTAATTTCGTGACAGCATACCAGGAGTGGACTGAAAACTACACAAAAAGGTTTAGGCTTCACTGCAGCATTAACCAGCAGTCCCATGGGAGGCTCCCAGGCCATGAGCCAACCACGCTCATTCACGAGGCCAACTCTGGCCTTTGTCACTTCCCTTCCTCTCCCCCCATTAAAGCATAAAGCCTGCTCTGGTCAAGATGAATTCTTGCTAACTTTACTGTGCTTAGCCAACATCACACTGGTCTAGCAAAGTGGTTCCTGGCAGTCATCAAAATACTGTTACATCTGCATGTCAAGAATACTGAAGAGAAAGCAATCATTGGGGGAAAAAAAAAAAGGAACTGTGTCCAAATGATGACCTGTTCTTAAGGAATCCAGTCATTTTGCAAATCTGTACATACCGTTACCTTAACTGCAATGCAGGTAACTCAGATCCGTTTTGTTTTCCAGAATAACGTACTCATTTAATTTGCACAGAAATTGCTATAACCTATCTACACTGCTGGGTTTTGCCTGAAGAAAGGTCTCTTAACCAAAATAATCTGTGACAATTTGTGACCTCTCAGTTCATGTCAAGGAGCTATCACAAAGCACAAAGACCCACCGCTCCCCACAGAAAACCACTAACTAGTTCAAGAGCTGCAGTAAGCTCAGGGGAGACCAAGCCACAGGCATGTGGTTTCACACCTTGCTGCCTCAGCAGATGCAAACAAGTCATGGGCATTGAAACTCTACTGGGCTTATGAAAATGCCAAATGAGCAACTCAAAACACATCTCAGTGTATCATAAGCTGTCCTAAGTCTATTCCCAAAGCAGTGAGAGAAAGGTCAACCCTAACATGGCCCTTTTGCAACCGAGTAGTTTGAACATGAAAACAATTAAGAGCACAGTTTCATTTGAACATCAGTTCATCTCATATAAGGATATCTAAAATCCAAAAACTTTTGGAGTGATGGCATCCTAGATGTCAGTCAGATAAACAACGCTTATCAAAAGATGTTTGTTGGTGAAACTCCAAAGCAAATGAAACAAGTCAACAGAAGAGAAATCAGTGACAAACCCATTGGAACCAGTTCACTTACACAATACACCAGATTTTGACAGCAACATCATCTTCTGCAAGATGGGAGAACATTTTCCTTCTTTCAGACTACTCAGTTTAGTTCAAAATAATCACTAGTTCATTCCAGGTTGAGAAACAAATTAGGAACTGAAAAAGCAAGTAAACTTGGGTTTTCTTCTTCCAGTTTGCAAATAAGAAGTAGGCGTGGGAATCTGAGACATCCCAGTTCCAATGCCTTGCCAAGTACAGTCTCAAGTCACCATCAGCTTCATTTGTTCAGTACAGGTCACACGACACTGCTCAGTTACACGCACAAAATAGGCAGAGATTTTTTTTTCCTAAATACTTAGTACATTTAATATTGTGGAGTCGTTTACAAGGAGCAAATGAAAGTGTTCTTTTTCCAAGCTTCAATTTCCACCCAAAAGCAGCTTGAAAAAGATCACAACTGAAAGACTAATCATGTGATAAGTCATCCATCATTTTCAAAAAAGCATAAAAATAAAGACTAGTAAATCTATGTAAATGTATACAGTTGCTTAGATGCATACAGAATATATCCTTCGCATTATTAAATACTACCTTTTTTTTTTCCTTTCTGCCAAGACTACATTTATTTGCAATTGAGCGCCTTAGAAGTTATCAAGAGAGAATAGTCAATCTTTCTTTGGCAAAAGAAATGAAAGCTACTAAAGTTAAACAAGATTAACATGGGCCATTTCAATCAAGGTCGCCAACTTGTCAACTTCAACCAACTCACCCTGTAAAACAGGATACATGTGTGGCATAAGAAAGGGTTGAATGCCAATCTTTTAACCACGGAACTAGGATAAATATTCAGGTATTACTAAAACCAGTGCTTATCATTACCCAGATTGTCTGCACATAATATTTCTAAAAAGCCTGAGTAGAAAAAGACAGAGAGAGTCACACCTACATTTTAGCTCTTCCACCCATGTCAAAACTTGTAAATTTTCCCCTCTCAGCTTTAGAAATTCCCCCTGTAACAACTTCTTAAATTCATCTATTTGAATACTTTGCATAAGACTTACAGCTTGCATATTACTTTTAAACAGCCACACCTTATGGCATGTCTACTATCCTCTGTAACTAAAACTTTGCAGGCAAAGAAAATGAACTTTTCCTTTACAGTTACATCTTAGTCAAACAGACATTCACACTTACTAGAGGTTTGGTTCCTACTTTATAAACAATTTGTATTGAAAGAATTTGGGTCAAGAACAGCTCTCCATCAAAACAGCCTACATCTCCCTAAATTATTGCCAGTAAGTAGCACAGTATCTTTAAAACATTTATTCTATCATGTTAACAAAACTTAACTGGACCACAAAGGTCTGAAAAAAATCACTCCGCCTAACCAGGTATCCCCACAAAAGCATCCCCAAAGGATTAACAAATGGTTTTCTGCTACCAAGCAAACTTGCCACTTTTCTCTTTCATGTGCCAATTGTGCTAAATAGCAGCTCTGGTACCTCAGAATTATCCCTGGGAGCTTCCTAAAGCAGGCTGCAGGTCAGAAGTAAGCTTTTTATTTTAATTTCTAGTAAACCACATTTAACAGACCAAAGTAAGGTTGTTCTGGTTGGTGAGGACGTTTAGGCATTCACTCCTTTTCTTTGGATGCGAATATAAAACTTTATCAACCAGTACAAAATGTTTATTATATATCAGACCACAAAAATGAGATCAGATTCTCTGTTTCCATGGTCAGCACAGTAAAACTTCGTGCAGAATGTCTGGCAATAACAAGGGATTGTATAGTCATGAAACAGCTTAATCACTCTCCATTTCTTTTGTACCAGAATAAAGTATTTTTGTCTGTTGTTTTCTCTCTTAACAAATATATCTTATAGTTAGGTACACAAAACTATAAAGAATGGACTTATTTCCTCACATTCCTGCTGTATAATGCTTCCTTTACCAGCCTTCACCTACCAGCAGCTCAGAGCTGGAGTTTACTCTGGAGTTGGCAGTAAACAAAATAACAAATCCGCACTGTTTCCTTTGAAAACAGAAATTTCAGCCCTTGTCCAAATATATTAAAACTCTGAAACATGAAGGGCAATTAAGAAGTTGTGTGTTGGATAAACGAGGAAGTGTGCTCAACAGATTAAAAAAAAGGGAATTAAGTGGAAAGATTTACGTATTTATCAAGCACAAACAAGGCATCGCCAAACAGTTGAGCTATCAAATGGAGACTAATTTAAGTTATAATTCAGTGGAGGAGTAGCCTGTGGATTCTAACTACCGTGTTAATGAACAACTCAGCTGTCACTTCTTGGTGATAAATGCACAATACTCATACTTTCCCTGAGCGGACCTGCATTGGCTCTACAGCTGAAGCATGAGTTGAAGGGGAGCCATCTAATAACCAATAAAATCAATATTTTTCATTTAAATACTGACTTTCATTTCAAAGTAATAAACACTGTTCAGCTGAAGTGAACTTTAATGAGTTAAATGATTGAAGATAAATATTTTTTCCTCTGTTTTTATTTCTCAGCTCAACATAAATGGGCACGACTGACATTTCTTCTACATTACTTATGCTGTTTCTTATCCACAGAACATGCACCTCATCTATGCAACAGCTCTGCAAATGGACTGAAACAGTTTAGCACAGGCAATAAGGACAATCATCCATCCCACTACAAACTACAGGCATTTATTTTTTTATCTTAAAAGTACAATATCTAAGTCAACATTTCTCCACCACTTAGTGCTCCCTAGCATTACAGTGTGGGTTTGATTCAGTACTTCTGTTCCACCTTTTGAATCCCAGTTAGTTTCTAAGCACTCCTGTCAGCTTCTGACATGGCATCAGCCTCAGCATGATGGGACCACATGGTAGGTTGAGGACTACATGACAGAGCTGTCAGGCAAAAAATCAGGCAGTGCCCCACTGGTCATCTGTGTGCCAGAAGCAGAAAAGAATGGGAAATAACAAAATTTGTAGAAAAACAAAAAGAGATCATCAGGAAGGAAACCTGTTCTTTCCAAGGCTTAACATGTTAGAACACTGCAGCAGCTGAAACACCCGGCAGCCTTGAACACAAATCAATGACATGCACAGTTAAAGAGCTTATGTCCTTCCTTAGCCCAAACAAGTAATTTCTATTCTCTCCTTTCCAGTTAGCTGATTCTTACTAGCTCTACTCATTCTGAACATCCATCAGCAAGTTCAGCACTGTACATGCACACGGTGACAAAAGCAAGGCAGCAAAGTGCTCTGGGGAAGGGCAGGCAGGCAGCTTTAGCCATGACGCTTCCCATCACTCCAGCCTCCCGTGGTGTCTGGACATCGGCACTCAGGCTTTCTGTAACAGATGGTCACCAAATCAGACTGAAAAAGAAGTCCCCAAACCTCAGAAACCACACACAAATATTCAAGACATTTGAGAGTCTGACACACCAAAAGAAAATGTTTTAGATGAGCAGACACTGTCATATAAAACTGGCAAAAATCTTTACTCAGTGGTCTTCCTAGGATGCACAGCATGGCAGAAGCCAGAGGAGAACAAAAAAAAAAGGTTTTAACAACAGGAATTACTTGCCTTTGCCAGATAATCATGCAGTGTTGCAGACCGATCTCTATCTCATATAAGGGCATAAACGACACATGTTTGTCTGAGTTCATACCAAAGGAAACAGACTGCTGATGTCTTGAATGTCCTTAAATGATGCATGGATATATTTTAAGCACTTGTTTGTGCTATTATTTTCTGAAATCCAGAATAGAACGTTTATTACACTATCTCAAATTTCAGGACACCTAGACAGCAAACAAGTGATCAGGGAATAAGAAACACTTATAATAGTAGCAACAGCACACTGTTCATAAGTAGAGGTGTCAATTACCACTAAACAAAGCAGACAGATTACCAAAAATACCACCACAAATTTAAAGATAACAAATCTGCTTCTATTTTTTTTTTTTTGTTCAGAAACCAAAGAAAAAAAATTCAACTTATTCCGTACAGTTTATCATGGTTTTCACTTCTTGCTACATTTTTAGTAGAATGAATATTCTTAAGCACATCTCCACACTAAGAATACCTCCTGCCTCTGAGCATCCCATGGTAGAGGCTCTGTGACAAGCAGAATGGAAGTCGGGGCAGAGCCAAACCAACTTCTCTGGAAAGCATCCTGCTCTCAGCCAGCCATCTGTACTTAGAGCCAAACCTGTAAGCTTGCAAGGTGCCTGTAATTCTCCTTCAAGTCACCAATATACACAAACTGTACCTCCAGAAGAAGATCACAGAAAGAGAATCCAGAGTGACAGATGCATTTGGAATGGCTGTCTTAAACATTTCTGTGACCAAGATCTCATCCTTTATGCAAGGACTTGTTACTTCTCTTCAGCATGCTGAAATAATGACCATCTAAAACCACAGAGTAAACCCTCAGAGATTTTAAAGTTTGTGATGCTAGACACATGACCTACAATTATTTTAACCACCCAGCCCTGTGAACAAACTAACTGCTCAACTTCATTCTGGTTATAACTTAACAGCATTACAATTTAAATAATACTTTTCTCCCTCAACTACTTTATTTCACTGTTTACTACCAAACCTTTATATGACATACTGGAATAGACAGGAAAGGCTACTTGTTAACTCACTAACTCCAGATGTTCAGGGGTCTACCAAAGCATTTCCCAGAAACCAGGTTAATTATATTATATAGATACAGTGCTTGAAGAACCCTGACCTCACTTTCTTCTCCTGGACTCTTCGTACATTTTTATATACGCTCAAGAGACAAGGTCAGGCTCCACCTTCCCTCTCCCTACTACATGCACTGGTGGCTCAGTGCAAACCATCCCAGACTGTCCTTCCCCTCCATTCAGATTTAATTTCTATGCACTAAAAGGAGACACGTTTAAAAAATATTTTGCCATTTGAAAAAAAAAAATAAAAATCAAGGAACATAGCAGCACATTAGTATGTCTATCAAGACATCAAGCAGGTCACTTGTGCCACCTCTCCCAATAGCAGGAGACAGTTTAACTCTGACCAAGGAACCAGAGGCAGTTTTGGTGTGAGAGAAGCAGCACGATCTGCAGCACACAGGGAGCTGAAGATGGGTGTTTCCACATGAGCACAGTTCTCTGCCCCAGAGAACTAACATTTACAAAGGCATGTCCAAAAGAAAAAGGACGCAATGATGAAGCCACACGCAGTTGTTACATTTACATACCTAAGCACACTGCACACCTTCTGAATAGGTGAAGATCCTCGGCACCAAGGAAGTCTCAAGTCAAACAGAGAGTAACACAGTACTCTGAATTGGAAGGGCCCCGCAAGGATCTCTGAGTCCAGCACTTAAATGAATGGCCCATATGGGGACTAAATCTGCCACCTCTGCATTATTAGCAGCATGCTCAAAGCACACTATCAGTAGAACACCAGAATGATGATGACAGCAACAGCAAAAAGATTAGACACATGTAAACCTTCAGTATGCAACTAAAAATGACATGGATCTGCTCCTCCACTGGGGTGCCTGGCAGAGTCTGTCGGGAGTCGGTAGGTCTGCATTGACACAAGCAGAGCACCGTGAGCACAGTGCTCAGTGTAATTGGTTAGGAGTTCCACTATTATTTACTCCTGGAGTACCTCTCTTAATGCAACTTTACATAAAAAAACCCTCATGCCTAACAAAGTTATGATTAGTAGTGTTTTTCTTTCAGCTCAGTTCAGCTCACTGTTTTATTCACTACTGCTCTCACCTCTTCACCTTGTTAACTGCTGTCTTGCTTCTGGCCATAGGAATAGTTTCGAAATTGCTGTTCTTTATTCAAAAAAACACTATTATTGTAACAGAAGCTAAATTAAAAGGCTCATGTCATGAACAAGGGCAGACTGAGAGTGGCAAAAAGCCAAATAGAGGGAGATTTGTTACTTTTCCTTCCCAAGAGGATAAAGAAAAACTGTACAAGATTTTAAAACTGTTTCAGCTCTCTCCCCTGATGTATAAGAACATAAAAGAGACCCTCCAAATCACTTCTCACAGGAGGTTATTTCTTGCACGACTACCGTAAGAGTATTGATGATATCATTGCCATCCCTTTGGGTCAGAAATCATTGTTTCTTATTGGTAGTCTTGCAGCACCAGTAAAAACTCCATTTAAGGTCTCACTGGAAAAAATGCAGGTGGTGTAAGTAACTGGCATCTTTGCTATCTCATCAGAAGAGTTTAGCAGGGATGTGGGCCACCTTCCCCTTTTTACCCTCCAAGGGGTCCTTTCACATGGAGTGGTCAGGAGGGAAGATCTCTTTTGCACCCCTATAAAAAGCTGTCTCCTGGGCATATTCAGTTTCTAAAGGAGGAAAAAGAAACAGCAGGATCAAAAACTTACGGAGTTACATCTCCCAGAGACCCTCACCTTCCTCATACACATGGTGCTCATCAGAGAGAAGATCAGTGGGGCAGGGACCTTGTTTGCCTCAGGGCAGGCAAAAGTACACAGGAAAAAGCAAGGTTTCAGTGCTGTCAGTTGTCTTAAGAATGACACAAACAAGCTTCCCGTTCTCTCCCCTGCATGTCTACTGTCTGCAAAAATAATAAAACAAACAAAAAGGAAATAAATAGAAGTTTCCCATGCCAACAAACCTGTCCACCAACATTTGCTGCTCCAGATCAGTGAGGTTCCATGAAAGCTAAGGAAAAGATTGATACTCACAGTGTATATGGAAAGGGACAGACACCCCAGCAACAAGAAACTGTCAAGTGCTGCACACAAATATAGGACAAGGTATCAGACCCCAAAGGGGTTGTCTTACTGCCCTGATCTTTTCACAGCTCTCTAACATTGAAGGTGTGAAATGTAGTGTGAAACAAAAAGACAACTGGACCATTCCTGAAGTTTAAAAAAGAAAAATAAAATATATTAATAACACCACAACCAAAAAAACCCCAAAACTCCAGTCTATGCATTAGGAGTGACAGACGTAAAGACTTCACTCTTGATGTTAACAGTGACATTTTAAGCATGGGAGGGGGAGGACTTTTAAGTAAGTCCTTCAAAAAATCAGCAGCAACTTTCAATTATAATGAAACAACACATTCAAACAGAAATTTAAGACTGAAGAGCCTCTAATGTCCTGTGGAGTACTCAGGGACAGCAGTAAACAAGGTGCTGACTGACTTTACACAGCAAACGGTGTTAGTGGTGAACCAAGTGGGATGAGTCCAAATCAGAGTGAAATTTCAATGCATGAAGTTTAACTGTAAGGTAAGGGACTGCGATCAAATTACACCACAAATAGCTCCATTCATCCATAAGCATTACAACAGAGAGAGGACTGAATTACAGATTGGAATAAAACAATTTAAGAACTAAAAAGCGAATTTATTATCTATTTATTATTTTCCTACTGCCAAAGAAAACTTCCTACCTCCATATGAGAATGCTATTCAAGATGAATGTGGAGAGAAAACTGAAATACTAATTACCAGGCTGGAAAAACAAGAAGAGTTTGAGTTATGTTATTTACATTCCCACTTCTTTTTCTGAAGAGACCAAAGTCACCAAGCTAAGTGAAGACAGAAGAACATGCGATTGCAATTTAAGTTGTTTTGTGTGATAGGCCTAGCACCTTACATACTTTAAATAAACCGGCCACAGTATTTTAGTTTCCTCCCACTAAAAAAAAATAATTAAAAAATGTCACAGTGCCTTCCACTAGGTTTTTCTTTTTTTTTTTCCCCGAAAGCTATCACAACCCGTATTACTCAACACCACAATGTTTAAGTGCACGGCACGCACTGCCCCTCGTCCTCCTCCAATCTGGCAGCATTGGAAAAGCACCTTTTAAACAAACCCGCGTGTGGAAGATTCCCTCTTTCTGGCAGGTACTGCGAGGAACAACAACCAGGGACGAAGAAAATACCACAAAACCCCCCAGAGAACAGAGAGAGCGAGAGGCGCCCCCGCCGCGCTCGCCCTGCCCGGGGCCGCCGCTGCCTTTGTTGTGCGCCCGGCCCGGCCCGGCCCGGCCCGGCCCGCACCTGTTGGGACCCTCCCGCACCCCACAGCGGCTGCCCCCGCCCCACAGCCCCGGCTCCTCAGGGGGTGCCCCCAGCCGCACAGCCTGCCCCAGGGAGGGCTGTCCTCCAACCCAGGACCTTTTCGTGTTTGTGGGTTTTGTTTTTAAGGAGAGCAGCCCTGAACCCACCCGCCGGGCCCGGAGCCCCTGGCGGGGCAGAGCCCCGTGGCAGGCGCTGTCCCGCAGCAGCCCCAGGCCCGGGGCGCCCCCGCACCTACCTCGTCTTGGAGGAGAGAAAAGCAAGTTTGATTAATCCATAGGTAAACAACTGGATGCTCTCCTTGGCTATGCTGGCCACTCTGAGCCTGTGCTCTAGGATGTGCAGTTCCATCTTTTCCTCTTTCTCATTTGTAGTTCATCTATCCCTGGGGTTTATTTTGTGGGTTTGAATGGGGAGGGGGAGGGGGGCTGTTATTGTCGGCGCCCTTGTTTTTTTGTTTTGTTTTTTTTGTTTGTTTGTTCCCCCTTCCCCACGATTCCTGTTGCCCCTTCCCGGCCTCGGGGGGCGGGAGCGGGGGGATGCAGGAGCAGCCGGTGTCCAAGTTGGAGCGGCGGGGAGGCCGCCGGGGCGCGGGGCTGAGCCGGGCCGGGCCGGGCCGGGTAGGGAGCGGGGCGGAGCGAAGGGAGGCAGCGGAGCCCTGAGAGCCGAGCACGGCCGAGCAGCGCCGAGCAGCGCCGAGCACGGCCGAGCAGCGCCGAGCACGGCCGAGCACGGCCGAGCAGCGCCGAGCACGGCCGAGCAGCGCCGAGCACGGCCGAGCAGCGCCGAGCAGCGCCGAGCAGCGCCGAGCACGGCCGAGCAGCGCCGAGCACGGCCGAGCAGCGCCGAGCACGGCCGAGCAGCGCCGAGAAGAGCCGAGCAGCGCCGAGCACGGCCGAGCAGCGCCGAGCACGGCCGAGCAGCGCCGAGAAGAGCCGAGCAGCGCCGAGCACGGCCGAGCAGAGCCGAGCAGCTCCGGGCACAGCCGAGCAGCAGCGACTAACCTGCCACACAAGTCCGCCCAGTGCGCCTGCGCCGCTCCCCTCAGCGCGGCGGGCCTGGGGGCCCGTGAGGCGGGATAACGGGGCGAGAACGGGCACGGTACGGGAATGGGAACGGTACGGGAATGAGAATGGGAACGGTACGGGAATGGGAACGGGAACGGGTCGGGAATGAGAATGGGAACGGGAACGATTCAGGAATGGGCCGGCCCGCCCCGAGGAGGGGACTGTCGGCCTCAGACCCCACGGCCGCCTCCAAGCGCGGTTTTGACCCAGTCACTTAAAAACCAACCAAACAAAAAAAACCCCATAAACATGGGAATCATTGTTTGTAAGCGCCCAGCCGGCTGGGGTGTTGGCTTGGTTTGCTTAATTTCCTTTGCACCTATCGGCCACCTAGAAATTCTTTCCTGACCCCAAAACCAGGAGAAGGGAGAGCCTCAGAAGTTTTCATTAACAGCACGGACAAACTCAAATCTTACCCGGTTTGTTCGTTCATGAGGCGGGCGAGGAGCGGTCGTCCATTGCCCCGGGAAGCAAAAATAAAGCGGGAAAACTCCCTCTTTGCGTGGAGGTAAAATCACAGCTGTCAAGGACATAAAACCAGCTCTGTGTGTGTGACCGGCGTGGTGCTGGAAGGGCGAAGGGCCTGCCCACCCCGGGGCTTGTCCCACTCCCCAACATCAGGAGGCTGAACAAAGGTAGGAAGGGCTGCATTTTAGGAAGCTGAAGAGGATTTTTAATCTGCTTCCACCACCAGTTCAAGGTCTGGGACTTCAAAGTTCTGAAGGTATCTGCGCCCAGCCACAAAAAATGCCTGTACCTGCATCTACGAATCCCAGAGGAATCTGTGTTCTTCTGGGACAATGCAAACCACAGAGTCAAGAAGGACAAAATAAATACACACCACGTCAGTTGCTGTGAGCTTTCAGAGGAAATCAGACAAATGTAGCCTGAATCACTTCTAGGAAATGCTGCAAATCTGTCCTCTTTTAAGAGATTTTTCCATCGTAATCAGGACACCATTCACAATATCAACTCTTCCCCTTCCCACTTAGAGGGAAATACGTTGTCCTCAAGCAGAACTTTCTCAACCCAGAGAGGCCAGACACTCCAGGAAGGCCACCAGGGATTATGCTATTAGGGCCTAATTACCACAGGGAATGCTTACAGGAAACAATGAGAAACGGTAGAACAGACCCAAAGGTGAAATCAGTGCAGACCTTTTGAACAAGCAAATCATGGGAGACTTTGTTCTGCCTGCAGGATAGGAGAAAAGAGGCCCTGAGTTAGTCATCTGGATTTACTAAGGAAAGAAGAATCCAGCGAAAAAATAAAAAAATCCCCCCGAACACAAAAAATACAAAAATATTTCTTCGTTTTCCAAGTTTACATCTGGAGCTCTCCAAAACTGCAATTTCTTTCCAGGGCTAGTTCAGCTGCCATGGCTTTCCAAGGCTTTCCAAGATGGCCTGGAGGCCTTTGAGCTGGAAACACAGATCTCATGGCTACTGTGAACCTTCAGACAGCTGACCATGAGAAACATTAGGAAAATATAAAGCCCTACCAACACCCAACCTAATTTTCTGTGCATGGAAAATACATCTAGCTAAGCATAGGCAAATTTTTAGAAAGTGGGCAACCTGACAATTAGCCAAAATACTATTAAGGAGCCCCTCCTCCAGCTGTCATTAGTATTCAGATCTCTCTCTCCCTTGTTGCCACGTATACCTGGGAGATTTCATGCGGGGAGTAGCCTAGAATGTGTTGTTATTATACCTAACATGCTATAATAGTTTTTGATTACTGCAATTTAAAGTTTTCTCTATTTTTGCAGCTCAAGAAGAGGACCCACTTGGCCCAGCCCACCCCAGCCCCAGAGCAGGGACATGTTGCACAAGATAATGTAACTGCACATTTTTATTAAAACCAAACCCCATTCCTTGCCCACACGGTGTCCAGGGTCAGTTACCACAGCACATGCTGGGCAGGCAGAACACAGGAATGGGGAGACAGGATAAGAGCACAGGACGAGAGAGAGCAGCAAAGCAAATCTCACCAGGCCCCTTGAATCATCTCCTGCCTGAATGGTGAGCAGACCACTTATGAGCTCTCATAAGTAGATGAGATTTCTAAGTGCTCTGGGTCAGACAGCACCCCCAACACCAGCAGAATGTGCGTTTTGAAGCCTTGAGGCCAGAGGTGGTGGGGTTTGCCCAGTAGAAGAATGCAGACTGTGCTTGGACTGACAGGTTCTTAGATATCTTGGCTTCTGCTCATGATCACAAGGACTTTCTAACTGGTGAGCTTTGCAAGAACCATCTCCTACTTGCCCTGGAGCACTGTTTGTCTGGAAGTGAGGTCCACAGAAGCAATGCAGCGTTTTATGAAAAGCTTGAGTTCAAGGAGATGGCCCGCATTTTTGCCTTGAGGATTTCTCTCAGTGGCAACCAAGGTTCAGGTCACCAACTCTGGGAGACTCTGCTCTTCTGAGTCTGTATTTGTCTGAGAGGAAAATTTCTCATAAAGCACACTGAAGTCCACCACCTAAGTATCTGCATGCAGATTTCTTCTAAATCAATCTGAAACACTCAACTACAATCAGCTTCAGGAAACAGAAATATAAAATATGTAGAAACGGTTTAGGTAAAAAGAATGTAATTATGCACTGTGACAAACAGTTCATGAAGATCAGCGCTGCACACAGAGGAAAAATAAAGGAGAATTTCTAACCAGGTGAGTCATGGTTTATGCAGTTACTCCAAATTACAGCAGGATATTTCAGTATTATTTTATTTAGATCGTGGAAGTTTGTTTTAAAAACATTTTCTGGTCTTTTCTAATACCATCAAAAAGCCCCAAATTACCCTATTTAGTTCTCAAAGATGAAGGTATGGTAGCCTTTTCCAGATGGATTTTAACATGCAATATCTATATTTTTTGCAACAAAACCTTATTTTAAAAAACAAATATAATTTAGATTGCATTATCTCTCATGATTTGTATGACATTGAACTGCTGTAAATATAACATTGCTCTGCTGTTGGCAAAATTGTGCTCTTCTTTGAGAAAGATCTGAAGTTCAACAGCATCTTGACCTCTGACTGGGGCTTATAACAGCTTCTAAGATCTAAAATAGCAGATAATAAAGGCCTAATGTGAATTATGTAATGACAATGCCCTGGATAAATATCCCCAAGGCAAAATGAATCCAGTGTCACAGTTGTTTGTACTCTCATTTGCTTCTCTTCAGTAGACAGAGCATATGAAGTTCTTAGCACGTCTGTAGCTCTGGTGTGAAACCAGGCTCAGTGTACATTTCTGGGGTCCCTTTCAGATTCAGTACGTGAGGATACTGCACTCTGGTTCAGCTCCTAAGCTGTGCTTTTGAATGCAGAGTCAGTTTAAGGGTTTGAGGATCAGAGGTTCCTTCAGGTCAGTTGCTGATTTTGACCAAAAGGGAAGCCACCACATTTCTCAGCAGCCTTAACCAGTTTGGTCTGAGATGAAAGTTACTGAGTAACTACAATTATCTTCGAACTCCTTGCTTAATTTAAACAGGACTTTTTGACCCAGAGAGGTTAATGCTTCTTTAGACAAAAAGGTAAACAAAGGCACAGAAAGGCAGGCAATGAGCCAAGGTCACACCATCAGTCATTATCATTTTGGAAGTACAATTCATAGGCCACTACTTGATCACGAGACCACAACAGGGTTGTCTGAGGCAGAGAAACAGGATGGGTTTACAAGCTGCTTACACTTCAGGGGCAAGTGGACTCTTCAGACAAAAAAAAAAAAAGTTCTTTAAAAACAATCACATGTAATATATTAGAATAAAAATGAAAAAAGGAGGCAAAACAAGTTTTCCAAATGGCAGCTTCTGAGCTTGCTTGTGAAAAATTACCCATTTGTTTAATTGCAAAGAGCGATTCATCAGGGTAATTTCCTTCTAGCAACCAGAGACCTTTCAAAACTTGATTGCAGTTAATGTGCCAGTGTTTCTAAGCATTTTATTCAACTATCAAATATGCTAATGAAGACCTTTAATTTACTGTTGAAGTACAAAGTGGACTGAGCAGGTCAGACACTTCCATGCTCCCAAGGCAGCAGAGCTGCAGATGAGACTCTGCTGTGCAGGAGCTCCTCAGAGGTGCCAGGTTCTGCAGGAGAACTGGAGGAGGCCACAGCAGTCAAAGGATGTGCAGAGGCAGCTCCCACTATGCACAAAACCACATTACCCCTGACCTGAACAGCAGCAGAGAGCTCCAATTAAACATTTGCATGCCAGCTTGCAAATGGAGATTGTCCAGCTAAACACCTTCGTCAGGGAGGGTGAGACCTCACAACTCCCCCACCTATGTTCTGTGTTTTGGTGACACCTAACAGCCACTGTCCTAGAACAGAAAATGAGGGGACTCCTGGTACTGGCCTTGGTAAAGGAAGATTATAACTTTGGCATGTTATGTAGCCTCTGTATAGAAGAGATGAAATTCCCTGTGCTTGTCATGTGTAGCTGGACACAGCAACTTCCAACTGCAGTCCTCACCAACCTCACCAAAACTCAATATACCAAAAAGTGGCAGTATTGTCCCCATTTAAGGCAAGCAACATTTGCTCAATTTTATTCAATTCCTCATTCTCTTAGCTAGTGTCTGGCAAAGCTTGTTCCCATCCTTGGAACTTCAAGGGCTACAGCCACTCCTATTAATCCCTCATTCTCATTTAACACCTGGATGCATTAAGAAATTGAACCTATGAATTTACTGGAAACATTTTACTGGGAGGTAAAGTCATTAGTACTAGAAAAGAGAAAAGTAGTGCACATGTTGCTGAACCAAAACATCACATGAGACAGAAGCTGAAAGTTTTCTAGCCAAGATGCTGATCACACTGTTTTGCTGATCAGGTGAGCTACTTAAACCTGTTTGCTACAATAAGCATTATTGAAACAGACCCAGTCCGGCTCATTAGCTCCACACAATGCCAGATGAAATGACTGAAGTCATATCCACTTTATGAAGGCTGGAAGGCATTGTTGATGCAAAACTGAGACAGCACTGTTCAGGATGTGGGAAGAACACCTCCACAGCTAATAGGAGGTGTTAAAAATTACCTCACCTTCTCATTTACTTCAGATACTGAAACAAGCAGTTGAAGAAAATGCGCCCTTCCCACCCCCCCATCCCCCCCCCAGCCTCCTAAAGATCAACACATCTGCAAACACATTCTGCAAACCTCAGGGAAGAAAGCCAGATTGTAGCCTGCCTTATCTCTTCTGACTGGCTAAATGTATTTCATGCCTCAAGCATCACATGACTGTCCATAACATGTGAATACAATAACTAACGTGGCTTTTATAACGGATCAGCAGGGATCAGCACTGTTGAACAAACACCCTTATTTGCAAAAGCACCTTCCCAGCCTATGAAGCAGGTGACCTTGTCTCCCAAAGGTTACACCACAGAGTTAATGATCCGCAAATTAAGGATCTGAAATTTATCCACAGCTCCCCCCTTAACTGCACTGTTTTGCACCAAATCAAACAAACACTGTCACTTCTCTATGGAAACCCAGCAAGAGGCAGTGGACAGAGCATTTTCTGCAAGAAGCCATCCACTGGTGGGGACAAGATTTCATGAGGAAACATAGGTCAGTATCTTCTTCAATGTCCTTTGTTGTACTCCCACTGAGGAACATAGTGCATATCTCACAGTCTACCATGTGACTAGGTAGGGCTCCATAGAAGCCTGGGGATTCCTAAGGACCAGTCCAATCTATAACCTATTAGCATTTTCCAGAACATCTTTCTACACTCTGGAAAGTTATTATTGTACAGGACAAAATCCTGCATGCTCTGTTGGACCATAGGCTTCAAGTATTCACAAGATTTAATTCTGCATGAAATGCCATACGGAAAAATCCCCTGCATGTTGTCTCTCACGTTCTCCATATACCAATGGTGAGAAGGCTTTATTTGCTCGTATGTTTATAGAGTAACCTTATGTGCACAGAAGGCAGTACAGGTCTGACCACACTGTGCTGCTTTCACAAGTGGTGCAGCTAAGTTGTCCTCACAGGGTTTTGTCATTGCCCTCTGAGGACGCCCTGAATCTCTCAGTGATTATAACCTCTGGATGAGTCCTGGGGATTTTTGACTTTGTGGGCCTGGAACACCATGCTCTTTCCTCGCTAAGGAGTTTTGGCTGTGGCAGTGCATTTGCTGCTGTTGAATCTGGCTTTGGAAGTTGCAGCCTGCCCTAAGGGACTAATTCCTACACATTTGCTGTTCTAGTCAAAGCTTTTGTCTGGCCACAGGACTGACAGGGAGCTCCTGTGACAGAAATTCAGCAAAGAGGAGGAAACTGCATATTTTAAATCCGCTGTAAGGCCTGCCCTCTTTAAGAGAAGCTGAGGCCAGCAGGCAGGAATCCCAGTCAGGCAACGTGGCTTTGCTGGGACAAAGCAGGGCCTGTTGGTCATTCATCTGTAAGAGATAAAGGGCCTGAGCCAGCATGTCTAGTGTCTCTTGGCAGGAGTTATAAAAGTGAAGAAGCCTGGTCTCTTTAACAGCCTCCATTTCCACCAGCGCATTATGGATGTCCATTCCCTCCTGTTTGTCTTCTGCAAAAGGGTCTCTTTTACATGATAACTTTGATACAAATGTTCCCTTCTGGTGCAACTTAGGAGAGCCCAGATGTTCTCATAGTCTCTAACACACTTCCTTCAAGAATCCAAACCCTTTTGATTCCAGACAGCACATTCTAACAAATACTTGAAAAAACTCTCCTCCTCTTGCCTCTCATACCAGCATAAGATTTTTAACCCATTATTATCCCTTGAAAACAGGATACAGCAGCATGCACCACTACTCTCATGCACTCCATGGAGTTTAATAGTAGACACGGACCAAGACCAAAATGAAGGATGTTCTAAAGAGACATAAAAATAACTAAACAACTAGGAAATGCACATACATTTGCCGGTAAAAGACTTGCTCTTTTAACACTTGGGAGTCATGTATGATTGTTTCAGGCTCAAATTTGCAAGTGCAAGAATAATGAAAATGTCTTGTCTATTAACAGGATACCTCTACAGAGAACTAGAAATATGTTCTCACATCTTCAGATGTTCTACCTTGGTGACCAGGGAATACTTTTTACTTGGATAATACACCATATTTGTAGGTTCATAAATGCTGCAATGGAGGAGTTTCTGAAACAAATTCAGCAGTGAACATAATGAGTTGCAAAACTGGACCATTTTGCCTTGAATCCTGTTTCTGCGGTAGTAAATACTGATGGTAAAATGTAAGAGTGAGGTATTTTTTGTAGCCTCTACTGCTACACCCAGTCTAGTGTCCAACAAATGGAAAAGCTCACATCATTCTGAACCACTCAGCCTTTATTTTAAGAGTAAAATTTTAGTACTCACAGTCTGAGTGCCCTGAGGAACTAAAGCTGAAAAACAAGGGACAAAGGCAGGGAACAAGTAAAATTCAAAAAAACTGTCAAAAATAGCAATGAGACAAATGGTTTAGTAAAAATGCATTAATGTTGTTTTCAGACATCTTTTCTTCAGGAGTGTGTTCTTGTGGAAAGCTGTTCTCTTCTTCAGAATGTTCTAATCTTCCTCAATGAAATTTTCAGGGATTTTTCAAACATGATGCAGAATATTTTTTCTATTATCATTTTATAGGCTTTTGTCTGTGGTGGTGTTTGTTTTTGTTTTGGGGCTCTGTTTGTTGGTTCGGTTTTTTTAAATGAAGAAACTATTCAATATATCTGTAGTAAAATGTGTCTGCTCTGAAAAGATCTGTATGTGACTGCTGAGGATCTGGAGTATCATACAGTCCCTTTAAACACCTTTGTTGAAAATCAATGTAGCAAAAATCCCTCAGTAAGAATATGACTTTATTCAAACTGTGCTTGAGCATGGAAACAAACACAAACCTTGCCAGACCAGCAATTCTTGTAATGCAAGCTCTAGTGTTTAGTGGGCTGGTTTAGTTTCAGCCAGAATCAAAACCTCTGATTCCTGTGAATGAAAAGTGGTTGTGTTTGCTCTGGTTGGGCAGGACAATGACAGCCATGCCACCTTGTAGGTATTTGTGACGAGCTTCCTTTCATAAATGGAAGGCATGGATGGTTTGCGCCACTGACCACTGATGATCAAGGTGCCAAATCATTGGTGGCTTTTGGTTAAGGGGAAGTGGCACCGCCTGACCCCTTGGCTGCTGTGTCTGTAGTACTTGGCTGGGGAGGGCCCTGGGAGCCTTGGGCTGGCTGTGCCCCAGGCCTTGGAAGAGAGCGGAACAGACGGCACTCCCGGGAATTGGAACTCAGCTGAAAGGCAATGCCAGCCCTCTGTGGACCTTCTGCCCACTCTCTGTCCTGAAGGTGCCAAAACAAATAGCAGTTCTGGTTTTGTGGTTTAAAAAAATAAGGCAAAAGGAAGTCCCTTGATTGCAGGGATCCCTTGTAGCACGTGGTGGCAGCAATGCTCTGTTATTTTGCGCCCTCCTGCAGTTGAACAGACATGAAGTTAGAGCTGTAGAATGCAAAGCTGAGACTTTTTTTTTCCTTGGAGATTACTTTATCTCCCCCTTGGCCCCGCATTCCTGTTTTCCCCTGATGTCTGGGAGTGGGTGGTGTGGGTCAGAATGAGAAATACTTTGTGACCTCAGTTTCATTTTGGAGCCTCCCACCTCAAAAGCACAGAGAGCCAAATCCATTTGAGGTTGGTGCTGTAGGAAAATGGCAGTAAGTGAGTACTTGGATTGGTTAAATTGTGCTCACCAACCCTACTACCACAGGAAAGCCTGTGCTACCTGCAGGGCCCTCAGAAGCTGCCCAGGGGCAGCACCGTAAAACTGGCATGGGCTGATATCTAAGGGCAAGGAATACTCAGGCATACTACAACGTAGATCTAATTCTCTTACCTACTGCACAAAGTGCTGTTTTCCTCTGCTGGGTTGTCCAGAAATCTTCAGAACAATTGTGGATATTGACCTCTTGTAACCTTCGCTCAGGACTGGCACTGTGTTGGCCACAAACACTGACCAGCTGACACATGCAAAGGTCTTGGTGTGTGGATGCCAGGCCTGTGTCATTGTGGAGTTGCTCTCTTGCTCGAATGCCTCATCTTGGAGTTTCCTGCTAATGATTTGTTATTTCTGTTATGGCACCCTTCCTGAATTTGTTGATACTGTAAAATATATGTCCCAAATTATAACTTCACAGAAAAGAGGCTTTCATTTATTCAAAGCTAGTATTTATAGTCCTCTTATACATAGATTACTTAAAAAAATACCTGCATACTATATGCAGAAGGGGAAGAGAAACTCCTGCCGTCAGCCATTAGATACTGTGGCACAATCCTCTGTTCTGGGGGATTTCATGTTCCCTTGGCAAATTTGGGCAGGTGAGGTGGTAACATCTGACTGTAACGACATTACCTGTTGCTTTTCTTCTAAGTTCCAATCCAATAATGGGTCTAATGCCCAGATAAGAGGCATCTTTTGTTTGTTTGTTTATTTGCCTGTATTGCAAAGTTAGCAATGTTTGAAGGTCTTATGGCTTGAAGCTTTTTTAGTTTATTTGTTTGTTTTGTTTTGAAAATTTTTGTGTGTGTATGTGTTTGTGGTTTTTTTCCTTGTGGCCATCTTTTATGTTCCACTTCTAGGATGTTATCACTGTCCCTGAAAGTCCTATGGGACTGAGCTAGGAGGATTGCAATGAGTGCTTTTTGCCCTTTTACGTCAGTGCTTTTTGTATCCTTCATTGCTTTGAAGTGGACACAGTCATCCTTTATTCCTGATACAAGTGTAACTGATGCTTTTTGCTGCGCAGTTTTGATGTGATGTGCCACTGCTGAGTTGCATCATGTGGTGAGGTTCCTCTAGAAGCCTCTCGAGTGTGTGGCTCCCTCTGAAGTGCAGGCTGAGCACAGGGAGCTGTATGTGTGCTGTGTGTGTGCTGTGTGTGTGCTGTGTGTGCTGTGTGTGCACAGGGAGCTGTGTGTGTGCTGTGTGTGCTGTGTGTGCGCACAGGGAGCTGTGTGTGCTGTGTGTGCGCACAGGGAGCTGTGTGTGCTGTGTGTATGCTGTGTGTGTGCTGTGTGTGTTGTGTGTGTGCACAAGGAGCTATGTGTGCTGTGTGTGCTGTGTGTGCTCTGTGTGTGCTGTGTGTTGTGTGTGTGCACAGGGAGCTGTGTGTTCTGTGTGTGCTGTGTATGCTGTGTGTGTGCTGTGTGTGTGCACAGGGAGCTGTGTGTGCTCTGTGTGTGCTGTGTGTGTGCTGTGTGTGCACAGGGAGCTGTGCCTCTCCCAGCCCCGGTGCTGTCCGACTCGCAGGGAGCTCTGCTGGCCGCTCGCTCCGCGTTCCCGGGGCCGAGGCCAGCCCGCAGCCCGGCAGGTGTCACTGCTGGCTCTCGGGAGGAGCCGTCCGTGGGCATCCCCCGCCGTCCGTGGGCATCCCCCGCCGTCGCAGCGCTGCTCTTCCCTGGCGCGGCTCTGGCACTGCCCTGCTGTGGCTGGTCTGTGTTCCCTTACAGTGATTTGCCTATGCTGGAGGTACTGCAGGAGGGAGACAGGATGGTGTTCCTGTGGCCGAGTGTGCCTCGTGTAAGTGCCCCACATCCCTGACACCAGGGAACACACAGTTAGTGTGGACTGCTGATGTGGATGCATCCACACAGTGTCTGTGCAACAGCATGCCATGGCTTAGAAAGCATCTGTGACTTCCCTGTACCTGTTTGATTAACTTTTTGCATAAGCAGTTGCATTTCTACAGGGTTTTTTGTGTCCTGGCAACAACATTTAATTCATGATGTGTTTCAATAGGCGGCACCTTCCAAGTGTGCACATGATGTTGTCTTCATCCTTCTGGCTGGCACAAACTGACAATTAGACCTTGGGTTCCTTGCCTTGGGTGTTATCACCAAGGTTTAGTCGTATCTGCCTAGTCTAGTTAGTAACAGTTTGTTGACTGAAAAACACGAAAAATTGCCTCTTGTCCTCCAGCCTCTACAGCTGTGTCAGTATGAGAGAGGTCTGGGTTATGGGATGGTGTTTTGGCCATACTGTGAGAGGACCAGAGGCTTACTGGGCACTAGTGGGTCATGGACGAACACTTTTCTCCTAATTGATTTTTTTATTTTATATTTTTTAAGATTTTGCTAGGTTCTGAGGAACTGGGGCACTTTTTACCAGCTTACTTCTGCGTTTTTTAATACAGCCTAAAGCACTGTTTGACCATGAACAATATGTTTTGCTGAGTAATATCAAAGCCTGCATGGGTATTTTTGACATACGTAAATGCATCTATATGTGTGTTTTTATATACAGTAAGAAAGTCATATCATTGCTCAAAAAAGCACACTGTAGCTATTAAACATATGCTAAAGCTCATGTTTCCATTAATTTAATATACCACGAGTAGCTGAAGAATAGAATGTATGAAGAAGAGAATCCTGCTCTAAGTGGAACTGGGATTTGGGATCTCATATGTTTTGTATCACTTCCTTGTCTTGACTCCATCTTAAGAGTTTTGAAGTTCTCTTTGGTCAAGTCCCTCCACTTGCTTATTTGCTTCCCCTCCAAATACTTTCACAAATTATTATCTTCAAAATTAATAACATGGTCCCTGATGTGCCAAGTAAAATGGGAGAACAAGACCCTGTGCAGGTGGTCTGAGTCCACAGCTGGGGACCGTGAACCAGGAACTGTTCATCGGGGTGTTCTGACTTAGGCAGATCCAAGGCTCCCCTGGTCACACAGAGAAGGCTGACTCGTTCTCTAGAGGAAAGACACCAAGGGTATGTCTGTGTCTTCAAAAGAGGGTCAGAATGCACATGTTCTGGAGCAGAACATGTCTACTGGCCAGCAAATGTGGGGAGGATGTAGAGGAAGGCACTCCTACTTGTTTAAGGGAATGTGTAGCCAGGTTGCTGGCTTGCTACTCTCTAGTCTTGTGCTTTATTGTTCTCTAATGTAACTGGTCACATTACATGGACCAAGTAGTAGATGTACTGTATGCTGAGATATGCCTGCCTGAGGCTATAACCACACCTGTGCTCCTCTGTGTGGTCATACCCTGGGAAGTCACTTGGCCAGGAAGCTTCAGGCATATGTGTGGTCCTTTGTACGCAGCACTGTCATTAAATGGAGCCTTTTAGGCCTGGAAGGTATTACAGTAACTCTGTTTCTTTGTTGTGCACTTGTCAGGCAGGGCATTTTCTTTCATCCCTGCCATGAAATATGAATATTGCCTCCTAAAACGCTTACACCACTCATTGAACATTTGACATAACTAACTTCAGCATGATGCTGGTTAAAAAAGTAAGTTCTTCTATGAATAGGTTCCTTCAAGGGCCATATTCACACAGCCTAAATTATACTCAAGTCCCTGTACTTTATATTTTCTAAAAGCAGACCATAGTTTAATAATATATTTCAGTCCCATGAGTTGTCTTTTTCAGCAGTTGCTCCATCAGTGGATCTGTAACCACTGACAAAATACAAGGAACTTAAGGGATTTAAATCCATCTCTTAATGAAGTTACATGATGGGATTTCTAAACATGATGGCCAATGGCTACTACGGTACTTCTGCCTACCTGCCTTTCCACAGTCTTCAACAAATGCATTTCTTAATGATTTCTTTGAATAACTGCCATCAAAAAGAAAGATGCATAACTGCATATCCCTTTAGAACACAATTAAGCAGAGCCTGTACCCTCTCGATGCTGAGATCTCAGCAGTGAATCTCCTCAAGTGTCACAGAGGCCTTATTTGTTGCATCCTAGGGCTGAATGGGGAGAAAATAATAATAATAATAAGCAACACCTTCAGCTTCAATCAGCAGTATGTTCCAAGATTGCAGGATCTGAAATGCAAATGTTCAAGATGCTGTTAGAAACATTAAAGATTAAGCAGATGTATGTTCATCCTGGTTTTGGCAGAGGGGGCAGGGGGTAGTAAGTGGGGGAAGAGGGGGTAGGGAGGGAATTATGGAGGCATTAACTCCAAAAAAATAGAGAATGACATGCAGTTACTGTATTCATCCTTGCACAGAACAGTGCGAGGATGAATACAGTGTCTCATTAAAAGTATACTTACTATCCAGTCTTTAATGTTTCATGTGGGCAGAAAATATTAACAATAAATATTCCCCATTCAGCTCTAATGACTGTTATTTATATCAATTAGTTTTACTTATAGGACGGAAGGCTACTCCAGAGTTGTCCCAATGCAGAATAACCTTCAGATGATTTTCTATTCTACTTGGACTGGGTGTACATTTTCCTCCAAGGGAAAAGCCCCTCAAGATTCTTTTGCTGCCCACACTAGCATAGCATCAGGACTGAGCAGACTGATCTTGTGATGCAGATTTTGCTATTTGTATTCTCCAATGCAAAAAGAGAACCTAAACCTATTTCTCTTCAAAGGGTATTTCTAACACTTATGGCTGCAAAGACATAAAAAGACTCCTTATCCGTAAAGCTATCCAACAAATGCCTATACACATGTGCAAACAACTCAAAGAACTTTCTTAGGATTTCTTTAATTTCCATATGTAGTCATATATGATCAGTGTCATGAAGGTTAAAACCCCGACTTTTCAACTAAAACTGTACATAGATGCTTCAATTTTCAGCCTGCAGACTTTGGGACTGTATTATTGTCACAGTCACATCACGTTATTTCCATCAAAACAGCTGGAGGTTTCCAGTGTAGGAAGCAATTATTATGAAAAGTGTCAATGTGTCATTCTCCCCAAGTCACATGTTTAACTTCACGCTAGAGCATTTGACAAGTAACCAGCTCTAAGCCACCTCCAAGAAAAAGGAAAATGGAGAGAGAGCACATGTGCAAATCACAAGAGAAAAGAACAGTTTGCCCACTGCTATGAGAGCAGATTCTGACATTGCTGACTGATGCCACAGTTGCTGTACACTTCTAGAGTTTAATTGCTTTGGTGGAAGGCAGGTTTAGGTCTGCACGTATGAATGAACAGTTTGCCTTGACCCAACAGTACACGTATAAAAAGTGTCAGTCTAAAACAACATGCTCAGTAACTATCAAATATCAAATCCAGGAATAGCTGACTTATGTCACAGTAGCCTAGTCTGGATTAAATTTTCTACATCTGTTTGAGGAAGACCTGGAATGTGATTCACCACAACAATTGATTTATTTTGACTTATGCCAGTCACCAGGGTATGTAGTCTACTTTCAGTTTTCAGTAATAGATACTGCACAGTTTCTTGTCATTTAGTGAACTTTGTGTGAGGTACCCTAAAAGGATGCTTTTTGTTCAGGGCAGGAAAAAAGGGTTGCAAGCCATTTGCAAAAGTGTAGTGGGCTGGGGGATACCAGTGAATCAACTGCAACATCTTCATGTTTGACTTTTATTCTTAAAAGTTTTATGTTAGTTAACTGTAGTAGGAAAGGCAGTCTCTGAGCTACAAACAAATATGTAAAATTCATGGTTTGGTATCCTGTTCCCAACTGAAGTTCTAGTTTGTTGTTTGTGTGACACTTGCACTTTGAGATTCCAGTGGAACTGGTACATTCATTGTGGGCATTGCACAGAATAGATCCAAAGCAACCTCTCTGGCACTAACGAGCTGCAGTCCAATGTTCAAGACAAGTGAAGGACTGGAGCCTGTAGCTGGTCAGACTTCCAGCTGGACACAGATCCTCAAGTCCAGCATCTCACGGAATGAAGTGTGTTCCCTTCTAACTGAGATAGCGGTGTACAGCCACTAATTAATGAAAAATCTGTCCCACCAAACCAACGCCATAGAGGATCAGTTGCTGGTGCCCTGATGCTGCATGTTTGCTGGACAAGAAGGGAAAGCCTGGTATAAACAACTGGTGTTCTTGGGGCAAGTGAGAAGCCAGCTGGCCCTTCCACACTCACTTTGCTCCGAGGTTCATGCAAGACAAACCAGACTCTGCCTGCACAGTAAAGAAGGAAAGGGAAGGAGGAGGGAGAATATCTCTATTGTATTATTGGAGTTGGAAATACAAAATTTGGATTGGGCTGGGACGTTGGAGCATAGTATGAATGCAAGTGCCACCTTTGGCAAAAATTATGGCATCTCTTAAGATACGTGGCCTCTGAGATGCCTGAGAACTGTTTTATTTCAGGTTGAAATTTGGCACTGGAAGTGCTAAGGAATATTTTTCTTCTGTGACTAATTGATGAATAAATTAATTTACTGTTAGCATGAAATGAGAACTGAATTATTCATACTTGTGGGTTTTTTTGTAAAGACATGTAAGTCATGAACAAATAGTGATAATAAATTTTGGTGTAAAGTCAATAACTGACTGAAGTACTGGAGCTAGATGTTTTAATAATGTGCCTAACCAACTGGAGTGTGTGTATTTTTAGGCAGGAGCTCCATAAATACCTAGAAAATTGCTTTTTAAAAGTATCCAATAAATTTTAATGCCTCTTTGAACCTGTTTGACCCAAGGACTTGCAGAGGAATACTTATTGTTTTCAGGAAAGCTGCTACATACACAAAGATTGTGAAATCACCATGGCTAAACTCACCTCCTTTTTGGTTTTGTTTTTTTTTTTGCTGACCCAGACCTTCAAATGATAGGCTGTGTCTCTTTGACACACCCTTCCCCATTTGTCATTGAAAAGAGAGAGCTAAAACACCTGCAAGTATTGATATGTGTTCACTTCCAAAGATGAAGATTTTTTTGTCATTAAAGCCATTTCCCCACAAATATATAAAAAAATTAAAGTACAAGAAGTTTCAACTTATTATGCCAAAAAATTCAGGCTGTATTTGTGTCACAGTTCAGAAGGATGCCAAGCTGTACTGAAAAGCATTATCCTGTTCAGAGGGAATCCATGCGGAGAGGAAATATGGTGCTGTGGCCCTGAGCTGCACTTATACCTGTCATGGGTGCACTGGGAGACCTTGAGGAAGCCCTGATGGAGGTCTCTGTTTCAGATTCCTACCTCTGTTTTTGCTGCTATCTGTTTAGGTGGTAAATATTCAAAAATTGTTCTGTCTTGAGATATATATACAGCAACCTGCACCTAGGGTCTTGCTCTCAGGGCACTGAGGCAATATGAATAATAATCTGTAGTCTGGGAAGCAAGGCACGTTTTCCCTTTGCAGCATAATAGCACTTGAAATTCCTCTGCTGTCCTGGGTTAGATGCAATGCCGACTCAGCAGCATAAGGAGACGCTACAGAAAGGTCTTTACGTATGCTATGAGTTTGTGACTGCTTCCAGGGCCATGTAAATCAGAAGTAACTGCTGAAATCAGTTTTAAGAACTGGTACATAACTGTGGGATTGAAGAACAGATTTAGTTTGAAAAATGGGAATGGCAGCTTGCTTAACATTTCTTTCCTTGCACTAAAAAAGCAAAATGTGTTGATGATGTTTTTCTAATGGGCTCAAAAGACTCAGCCCTTAAAATGAGCAGGTTCATGAATAAAAGAGTTGTTCCTGTCAAGGGAAAACTGCCAAAAGATATACTTAATTTATATCACTAAGGAAGAAATACTGATGTAATAGACAAATTAGTTTTGCAGCTAACATTATGAGTACTCTGATCTTAAAGTTGTTTCTAGTTTCTATTTTGTTTCCTTCCTATATCATCCAGATCCTGCAAAATAGTTTCTAGTTGAAAATGGGTGAGTCCTGTGAAAGGAAAACTTGCACCGTGCCATGCAAATGCAGTTGCCTGTCAAACGTGTTGGCTCCCAGCACACTGACCCAGCTGTCCTGGCTGTCTGTTCTCATTAAGTGATGTGGATAATGTCCACCAGGGAGAACGCGGCATCATGTTGACAGGTGCCCTTGTAACATGTTTCTCTAAGACATTACCTTCTAATTATAAAAGAAGAACATTCTCATGGGTTGTATTTTCCCCATCTAGTAATGTCTTCCTTTCGTAAGGTAAAGGACACTAGGTTTTCATATTTTGACATCAGCCAAAAAAAAAAAAAGTGTTTAAGGGCCCAAGGTTCTTCTGACTTTGTAGTGTGTTCTGCTGTGGACCTGAGCAGTCAGCATCAGCTCTTAGGTGGCATGATGGCCCAGAGTACAAATGCTGGAGTTTTCTCTCATTTTGAAAATTAAGAGAACTGGGAATTTGGACCAACAGATTTCATGATTGTTATAAAACTGTGATTGAGAAAACAAGATCCTTGGCTGGTTGTCACTCTCTTGCTAATTACCTGGTTTTGCTTTGTTTTAAAATTGAAGTTCAGTGACTCTTTGCCAATATTTTGAAGGAGTGCCATCTACTATGAGGTTCTGATTACCCTCTAATCGTAATGTAATCTTACTATTATGTGCTTCTCAAAGCATGCTATAGCAGAGGCTGTATATATCTCCATTTATCATCTGGAGAAATGGTCTGAGAGAGAGGAACTGGTGGCCTCCCTGAGGTTTAAATCCATGTCCTAAGACAGAATTAAGAGAGAGAAAGTTAGCAGGCAGTGCTTTACCACGAGGTGTCATTCCTAATTCATCTGGTTGAGCACCAGTTGGATTCTGATGCCTGATATTATTGTCCAAAGTTTTGTGTGTTCTTACTGAAGAGCAAATCATAGCTGGTCATCTAGGACTGATTGGTACCAAAAGCTGCTGGAAACTGAACAACCTTTTTTCTTTCAGGAAGCAATATGTGTGGAAGGGATGTGGGACTGAGTCATCTCAGCCTCCGGGTGCAGCAGTACTAAAATTCAGAAAAGCACCGGGTGTAAATGAAAGATTTTCCTTTTAAGTGGAAGTGCTGTTTTGGTAATGCAGAGCATCTTTTTCTAAAAAAAGGTGTTGTGAAGGACTTTTGGAAGGTCTGTCTTTTTGGAACACTTTTTTTTTTCCTCTTTTTTTTTCTCCCTTTTTTTTTTTTTCCTTATCTCCCTCCCACCCCCACCCCACCCATCAGGCATCAGAGCAGTAATGTGGACATCTTACTGCTCTGTGGTGAAGGGTCACAGTGAAGAGCTGCTGAACAGGCACTGATTGCAGAGCAGCAGTTGCAAGCATTGATGTTCAGCCCCCTCACATGCCAAGAAATGAGCCCAGCAGTTAATTAAGTGCATCTTCCCCATGTCCACCCCAAGTATAGGTGTTCTAGTTAGTGATGTGGAAATTATAATCTTGTGTTTCTCCCATAAAGTTCCATTGTAGTGCATTAGTTTAACAATTTTGGTGAGGACATGAGGTTAAGAGGACAGGAACACAGGTAAGAGTAACTCTCTTGGCCTGTGCAGCTTACTTGCAACAGGAGAGAAAGGGAGCGGTGTGTGCAGGCTACACACAGTGATGCTTCAGTCCTTTATGGATATTTCCCAGGAGGAGCTGGCCTAGTGGAATTTCTGCCCATCCTAGAAGGCTGCACTTTGGGTGAAATGTGTGTACTGTGTAATGAAAAAAATCAAATTTGACAATTGGCACATTCCCCTGTCGTGAGGATTAACTTTACAATCTCATTCGAGTGTGGCACCTCTCCTTTTCTTCTCTCTCTTTTCAGGAAGAGGTTGTTAATGATTGAGATGGAGCATTTGCTGCATGGTATCACTGTCAAGACATAGTGTTTTGTTGGAATTTTATAAGGCTTAGTTATAAACTTTTTGAATTTAATTTCTTAATATAATACTCCCCCCTTCAGAGTGTCAAGGATAGTCTACCTTTTCCAGCCCTGGGTAGATGACTACAAACTACCTACTTGGAGGGGGGAATCAGGGGGTAAATGTGTTTGCCTTAAAGCTGCTGTACCTGAGTAAGATGCTGCTGATGCTTTTTTTGGAATTTGTTGCTACAGAACCAGTTATAAGTTTTTAATAAATTATTTATTCATTTAAAATGAGAGGATAAAAAATTCCTTCTAATGCTGGGGGAGACTTATGCTGGAAATACATGAAGCAACCATGCCCACTTCAAAACTGTTTAAGCTTTTGATGTTAATGTTTGTTGGACTACAATTCCCGAGTGGTGAAATGGTAGGTTTGGGTCCTATTTCAATGCTTTCTTAATGTTAGAAATATCTTCTTTTTTTAAAAAAAAAAAGGACCAAAATTCTTCCGCACCATGTAAGCCAATGGGAAGAGTACACACAGATCAGATGAGAACTATGATAAATTATGAGTCTGGCTCCAATCTGTAAGTCATCCCTGACTGGATTGTTTTGTAACACTAAGAAGGACTTTGAAGTCTTTTTGAAGTAGGCTGGTTTTAAATTAGTACATTTAGCAACGACCTGCTTCCTGTTTTACTTTAGATCAAAGTTTTGAGCCCAATGTTACACAGCAACAGGCTGTAGAAGGTGTCGTGGATATGGAGTGGGGACAATACGTGACTTCTTCCAGGTCTCTGCCATGCCATGGGCAGCTGGAAGTGCAAAGGTCAGTTAGGAGCTCTGAGCTCTAACCTTAGTGCAGCACTGTCTGTCCCAGCGGGCTGCCATCAGCTGACACTTGAAGTGGACATTTTGCTGCTGATGCTAATTACATGTCAGTACTAACCACAAATGAAGTGTGTGTTCATGCAAGAGCCTGTTCGTGCATGTGGGCCTGTGTGAACAGAAGTAGAGAAGGCAGAGATGGCAGCTCTTGTGGAGCAGAATCCAAAGTACCAAGTGTTGCACACACATCCAGGAGCAGAGAGAACTGAGGCCGTTAAGTTACGATTGTTTGCCTCCCTTTGCCTCTGAACCACAGAAACATTTTAATAATGTTGTGGTATGAGTAAGGACATCACTGCGCACAATTCTTTTGCTGACTCTAGCAATAAAGCATTCTGCCCTTTATTTATAGGACTGCCTCAAGGATCTGACAGGAGGAATTGAGTGTGCTGCCAAGATATTAAATGAAATTCCCCAGGAAGACATTCAGTGCACTAAAAGAGCCTCAAAGGCAGAGAGGGAGGGAAATAAGCAAGGTAAGTCATACATAATGATGTCGGTTGGCATCCATTGATCTCATCCAGCATCCTGTGAGAGTGGAATATCCATAAAAGTCTTTTAAAAGTCTTTTGGATATGCTGGACAGTGTTTGTGCTCACAGACAGCACCAGTAAGGTTAACTGTGACAAGTAATTTCCTTTTGACCCAATTAATTAAAATATAAAAATAATATGGTTGTCTCAGTCCATTGCTTTGTTAATCTGAAAAGTCAACAAAGTAAAACATATTTTATCTTTAATATCTTTAGCACTCTGCTAAAGATTTCCCTGGAGGAGAACCATCAACATGGGACTGTACTAGGAGAGATGAACAGTCCCTTGAGCTGGTACTGTGTCTCCAGCACAGCCAGTGAGGGATAGCTAGGTTAAGTACAGGAATGGGGGAAGCATGTAGTGACTGTGATGCAATCAACCAGGATATATATCAAACCCAAGAATAATCGTGAATCAAAGACCATCTGAATTTGTTGATAGCTTGTGGTTCTATTAACCAACACTGTGATTGTGAATTACATTTCTAATCCTTCCTATTTCCTCTTCTAGCACAAACATAAATGAAATTGAAGTTATACCATGTTCTTAAAAAACAATAGAACTACATAATGTTGTTGATGAAGTGCTTGGAGTTGTGCAAACTGTACAAGAAATATTGACATTATAGTGTCTGAATTGTGACAGCCTAACTTTGCTCTATTCATTGATTGGGGTAACTAGCAAAAGGGTACATCTCTTCTTCTTTTTCCTTGTTTCAACCCTTTAGCTCTCTTCTCCAATTTATATAAGGTAGTGTATTTTATGCACTGTATTCGCAGGCACTAGATAGCATTAGGCAGGCAGACATAAGCCTTATGTTTTAAGTCTCGTATTTTCGTTTCACTTTTTTTTTTTTTTTTGGTAGGCTCAGATTGCTCTGGAGTATAATAACAAAGAGTACTTCCTCATTTTAAGCAGGAATCTTTATCTTCCTTGTGCTGATTTAGTGACTGGTGTTTTTGCTGAAAAAATGGAATTTATCTGTCCCTTTCATTTAAATGTCAATTAAAAAATTAAATCAACAACTTTGAGGGACACCACCTTCTCACTTGTGGCTAAGAACTAGAATAGTCTGCATTCACATTCCCTTGGCCCAAAGTTATGGTAATGTTATATGAATTAGTCTTTTATGTAAAAGCTATTCAGGTTTTCCCTCCATTGGAAAACAATGTAGTGATGCCCTGTAAGACACTTTGCTGTGCAGAGCTGTTCAAAAGAGCCTAAAGCTGGCACTAAGCTTAATGCAGTCACTTTGTTCACCACTGAAGTGACTCGAGCTGCTAAGAAGGAAATAGAGCAGGGCCTCCTGTGCTGAACATAGGACTACTTTGGGGAATCTTTATTTTTTCCTAGTTATGGTGGCTGGGACCAGTTTATCACTGTTTGGGTGTAACTGGAACTGTGTATTCCATACCTTCTCTGCCATTTATCATCAACTGTTAATGATGCATTGTTTGCAGCAGCTGCCCAGGACACACCTGACATCTCAGGCTATGAATTGGGTGCCTGAGAAAACAGAGACAAGAGGATTCTCTGTCTTCACACCAATGATTCAGGTGTGATAACTCCCCTCTGGGAGTCATCAGCACCCTCACACCCAACCTGAGGGGTCATGTCTGCTAATGGGCCATCAAGTAGATCAAGATATCCTGTGACTTGTTGAGTAAATTGCCCATTGTGGAACCCTCACCCTGGGGGAGGTACTAGGCGTTCCCCTCTGAACCCAAGCATATATAAACTTGGGGTGGGGGGCTTGTCGCTCTTACTCATCAGATGGAGAGGAGGACCAGAACCTCAACAGGAGTACAACAGACACTCTTGACCAGACTGTGACCACCAACCTTTTGGAAGGAAAACAGGTTTTTCTTTTGCTTAGGACTCACGGGGACCATGTGGTGCTCAGCACGGGGGCTGGCGAGCACCATTCTGTTTGTGCCCCAGGGGGCTGGGTTGTACATCTAGGTTTTGTGGGATAAAACTAATTTTCTTTTGTATCAGTGTATTTATTGTAATCTTTTTATTGAATTGTAGTTCTGACTTCTAAACTCTTTTGAGCTGGGTTCATTTCTCCTGCTGGTTTACTTTTAAACCAGCACAACTTTTATAACTGAAACAACTTTGTCTGATTTGAAAATGTGACAAGTGAGGGTCTGGTTGGAATTTGGCCTGGTTGGAATTTGGCCTGGTTAGGCTTTGTCTGAAACACCTGTGTAACACTAAATTGAAAAATTCCCCTGAATTTTGATGATGAAAAGCTGTCAGTGCTTTGAAAATAAAATAAAAAAAATCGCTTTGAACCTGAACTACTTCACGCTTTTCCATGACTTTTTTGACAGACTTTTTATTGATTGCAGGATGAGCTTTCAATACTGGTGTTTCTAGCATTGGACCACTGCACTAAACAGCTGCACCTAAATTTTAGCATATGTTTCTCTATTTTAGGCTTTTTGAAACCTCTAAGGATTTTTTTCTATTTAAGTACATTAGGACCAAATGATGAATTACTGAAAGTTAAGAAACTTTTTGAGAGAGATGAAACACCCCTTTCTGCTCCTACTCGGTACCCATTGCTCCATTGTTAGCTGGGTGTCATGTCTGGAGTCCTATCCAGATGCAATAAACCTCCTTGCACACAATGTCTGCTTTTGCAGAGCTTTTAAGAGTTGCTTGTGGCTTGCTGGCCTTCTTAGCACATGGTGGGTTTAGTTGATACTTCAGTATTTGCTTTATCGAGCCTTTTGAACAGAGACATTTTTTGGTGACATATTCCTTGATTTATTCTCTACAGAAACCACTGGGCTGATTAGGAGTGGCCTTGGCTCTCTCTCCCCGACTGTGTAAGCTATTTTCATGCCTAAATGATTTAAAACAACCACCAAACATACTTTTTAAGAGATAAATCCCCTTATCACTGGCCTTCTTAGCACATAGTGGATTTAGTTGATACTTCAATATTTGCTTTATCAAGCCTTTTGAACAGAGACACTTTATACATACTTTTGAATGACTTTTTCCCCCCTCATCCTTCATCATTAGATACACTGGATTCATGTCTGATTTTGTGTAGTGTTGTGGTGTCTTCTGCACTCTGTAAGACTGTCTGTCCCCATCTCAGGCTGTGATATGCAGCTCAGCATGACTTACCTCTGCCTACTTTGTGGCACCAATGTGACTGTTCTGGGGACTCCGCTTATCAAAGTTGCTTGGGATTTTTTTGTGTGCACAGCACTAACCCTTCTGAAGAACACCACTTGGCAGAATGAGTCTGATTTTCATACAAGAAAACAGGTGTCTAGAAATGACACAGGACTCTGGAATTTGTTCTTCATGGCCTTTTTTTTTGTTGATGTTCATTTCAATTTCTAGTTTGGTTAATGTGATTAAGATGCTTTGCAAGGGTTTGTTACTGTGAATTGAGATGTTTTTACATTCCGATGTATGTGCAAACAGTTTCCTTTTCAGAGGGAGACTTGTCAAGCTCTGTCAGGGTAGGGCTCTGTGAAGGAAAGATGCCTGGCGGGGTTTCTGAAGCTTTTGTTTAAAAGAGGGTCACCTAAAGATCAGTGTGCCCCAGGTGATGGGGAAAGGCACCTCCCTCAGGTGGAAGGAAGACTGTGAAATGTTCAGCAACCAGGATGTGCGCTTGTGACTCAGAAGCACATCCAGTTCAGTCCCTGCATGACCTGGGACTCTGCCACTGGTTCCCAGAGTAGACATGCTTCCTTGTCATATGGGTATAGAAGAAGGAAGATGTGAATGAACTTTTTTGTTTTGGTTTGGTCAGTGGCAGTGGGAGGAATTTTCAGAAAACTTAAAAGGTCTCAAAGCAAAGTAGTGGGAGGGTGTCTTTTTGGAACTTGAGGAACTAAATTGAGTAGGGTATCAACAGACAGCAGTGCTGGAGACTCTTGTGCTTGCAGGGAAATGCCTCAGCTGAGATATTCCAACAGGCCTTATCTCATCTGTCTCTGCTATAATTATCTGTCTTGGAGGCTGGGGTGTGCTAAGACAGGATGGCTACAGATGTTATCTGCTATATGATGGAAAAACAAGCACTTTAAAAAACAAACAAACAGTGGTTACGGTAATCCTCTTTCCCAAAAACGTTTGCAATCATGCAAACATAAACAAATTCTATAGAATTCTGAGCAAGTGTCATCTGCTCCCATTCAAATAGAGCAGATTGCAGCTTTTTGCAGCTTTAGCTTATGAAATCTGCAATGTAATTATAGTGTAGAAATAGGAGGGATGGAAGGAATTCAGCTTAATGTGCAGCAAGTTTTCCAGTGGGAGATAAATACAGATGTTGCGGGAAACTTGGCACAAACAGTGCAACACATACCCTGAATGAAACAAATATTCTGACCCAGAGAGGGTGCTGACCCTTTGCTGAGCAGGCAGCATGGGAAGAACGCATTGGAGTTTTGCCACCTCTTTTTAAAAAGTGAGTGAAGCTTCCATGACTGACTTCTTGGCAGAGGTGGGTCGAGCTCAGCTCACTTGGTCCCAGCAGAGAACCTGGAGCAGAGCCGAGAGGAAGGTTGGAGGGGGGGGAAAAGCTGTGCTTTGCTTTCTTTACCTTCAGGCTCAAGAGCTCAGTTCACTACTGGATGCACCTTATGTGGGCCTCAGTGGTTTCTCTCAATGGACCTGCCAATGGCCCTGGAGAACTACTGAAGGACCTGGGACAGCCCCAGAGCCCTTCCCCTGCTGGCTGCCCAGTCAAAGCAGAAGAGGGTACTGCTGTGCTGAGGGGACCTCTCCGTCCCTCGCTCTCTTCAAGAACAACCAAGTTTCTCAGTAAGGGCATGTGCACATCCTTTTTCTGCCAGATGCAAGGGGCTCTGCAGAGCACTGCCCGTGAGTGCAGGGAGGACAGAGCCACAGGGATGCTGGGGGAGCACCAGACTGGTGTGAGTGAGTACATTTGGCCTGATGCCCAAAAGCTTGAACAGCTGTGGCAAGACTTGAAATGGTTTTTTAATGACTGGAGCTTCAATTATAAATACATTCTTAATATCACTTGTAGTTGTCACAAATTCCGATAGGAAGTGTCTTTCTATTGGAACATTTGAGGGTGTTAGTAATGCTCAGTTCTATGGAGCAAGGAGCTGAAATACAACCATAAATAATGGCAACTTCTGCAGGGCACAAACAAGGCATTGGACTTCTGCATGTAGTTTGCTAATACACCTAATAATGCAAATGCTGAATAGTTTGATATTTCACAGATTTATGGTTTCACAGCATATGCTGAGTTGGAAGGGACCAACAAGGATCATTGAGTCCAACTGTTAAGTGTATGACCCATATGGGAATCGAAGCTGTGGACCTTGCTGTTATTAGCACCATGCTCTCACCATTTGACATGAAATCCTCTGTTTGAAGGGCCAGCCCCTCTTGTCAGAAGGAGGAGGCCAACTGAAGTGCTGAGGCCTGAACAACAGGCCCTGAGCCAGAGCTGACCTCTAGACCCAACCTAATGTTACATTTAACCATATATCTGCTTACTAGCCAAAAGCATTAGTAAAATGCATAGTGTGATAAGACTATACGTGTGTAAACATGTATGCTTTTTAAGTAAGATATTTTTGTGTTCACATATTAATGAACATTAATATCTGTTCATTAATGAAATATGACTGTCTTTATCTTTCTGTATTTAGAGGCTAGTCAAGGCCATGGAAGAAGATGGCTGGCCTTGTTTGGCAGTAAATGGTCTGACTCCCTTGATTTTCCTCAGAGCCCTGGCCAGGCTCTGAGTGAAACCCAAGGAGAGAAGAAAGCCAGATGTTTTCCAGACTAGTAGTGATGTAAGGTTGTTTGCTTAACAATATGAAAGCTGGACCCTTTCGGAGCAAAGATGGAGACCTCACCCATGAAAGGACTCACTGTGTGGGCTTTCCCAGTTCCAGGGAGTGGTTCTCTGACCCTTTGCTGGGATTGAGGCTCCCCAGCTGATGTGCGGGTCTGGATGTTGGGATTGTATTAATGGGGTAACTGGTGATGTATCTTTCTTAATCCCTATAGACACTCTTTGTAGTAATGATTAGTGCTGAGCTTATCCTTTTGTAATTCTTTGTTGTTTTGCACTGTAGCAAATTTACACACTCATTCCTTAAAGTTGGTGTCTGTCTCTTATGCTGACACTCATCCCTTGGCAAAATACCAACTCAGCTGGTGGAATTCAGCATTGTTCTGTTCTTGTGGTAAAACTACTTGGAGTTTCATGGACCTCAGGGAACTTTATGTTCACTGGTGTTTCAGACCCTGTGGGCTCGGGTCAGTGTCTGTTTGGTGCAACAGCTNCTGACTCCCTTGATTTTCCTCAGAGCCCTGGCCAGGCTCTGAGTGAAACCCAAGGAGAGAAGAAAGCCAGATGTTTTCCAGACTAGTAGTGATGTAAGGTTGTTTGCTTAACAATATGAAAGCTGGACCCTTTCGGAGCAAAGATGGAGACCTCACCCATGAAAGGACTCACTGTGTGGGCTTTCCCAGTTCCAGGGAGTGGTTCTCTGACCCTTTGCTGGGATTGAGGCTCCCCAGCTGATGTGTGGGTCTGGATGTTGGGATTGTATTAATGGGGTAACTGGTGATGTATCTTTCTTAATCCCTATAGACACTCTTTGTAGTAATGATTAGTGCTGAGCTTATCCTTTTGTAATTCTTTGTTGTTTTGCACTGTAGCAAATTTACACACTCATTCCTTAAAGTTGGTGTCTGTCTCTTATGCTGACACTCATCCCTTGGCAAAATACCAACTCAGCTGGTGGAATTCAGCATTGTTCTGTTCTTGTGGTAAAACTACTTGGAGTTTCATGGACCTCAGGGAACTTTATGTTCACTGGTGTTTCAGACCCTGTGGGCTCGGGTCAGTGTCTGTTTGGTGCAACAGCTACCTGGGTGCTTGCTGTAGGTGACTTGACAGATATTGGTGACTGTATTTGGCAATTCGGGTCTTCAGTTATCTGAGAGCTGTACAGGATTTGGAGTGGGAAGAATGGAGGAGAGGTCTGGAGAAAGATGAAGTCATAAGGAAAAGTGGAGAGAGGGTAAATAATTTCTGATGTCTGAACAGAATATGAATGAGGTGTTGGGGTTGAGTTGTTTGGGTTTTATGTGTTTGGGGGGGTTTTTTGTATGGTTTACTTTTGTTTCAAATGGGCTTTGTCCAAATATGGTAGGATTCCTAGTTCAGGACTGGAAAGCATTTGCGTTGACTCAGTGTTCAAATGTGTTTCAAAATTGGCACCTTTGTGTGCCATATAACTGGGGAAATCAAATGTATTTACAAAAATCTCTGCCAAAAAAGGTCAGTCATATTTATATGTGCTGGCTGGATCTCACCTCCTCAGAGGACCTGTGTGCATGTATTGCAACTTCATCAGCTTTGCTTTTTAATGTTGTGTGATTTGATCTGTCCTGTGTTGTTGCCATTAGCCTTAAGGCTAGTTTTTAATCTGTGCTCTGCCTGTGCCAGCGATACAGAGCCTGGCTATCACTGGCGTTGAGGCCAGGCAGGGGTGTGGTGGGCAACGGGCTCGACCTGGTAACTCTCTGCTTCAGTGACAGCAGTGACATGAAACCTGGCACCAGGGCAAGGTCTCTCACTGTAATCCCTACCTCCTCTTCCCTGCTCTTTCCCTTACTGACTCCTAAACATGAGTGGAAAGTGGTTTATGGTCCTTTCTGATCCCATAGAAGTTCACCTACCTTCTTACTGAGCAGAACTGGCTTCTGTCATCAGCTGGGGGAGTTGTGGAGGTGTGTCTTGTCCTCACCATGGCCTGCGAGACCTCCCCAGTCAAAAGGTTGCTTGCCCAGTGCCAACAGTGAAATCTTCAATCTGGCAGATGGGGACAGGCATAAAAATACAGCAGCGTTGCACCAAGGCAGCGTTCATTCCTAAGGATTTTAAGCTTCACAGAAACTGAGGTAAAGAAGGACAAGTTGCATTTGTATCACTATTAGTTGTACTCAGGCAATCAAAGAGTTCAGTTTAAAGGCTGTCTTCATTGTGGAGATAAGAAAACACAAAGTTTCAAATTAATTTCAACTATGTATTAAATGTTAAATGTCTCTATACGGGCACTATGTCAGGGCTGGAGTGGCTTTAATTTGAGTTACATGTTTAACAGCATTTAGGCATTTTCAGTTTTAAACGAGAGGGTTCACTCCAGGGTTTATAACACTTTCCACAGAGAAGTCCATATGCATGTTTACAGCTGAAATGTTTCCAGGCTTTTGATGAGCAGGTTATTTTATAGTTGTTCAGCTCGTGACGCTCTTGTTTCACTTTAAAGCACGTTAATGACTTGCATCTGGAACGTGGGAGGACTCTGGATGGACTTCTGGTGTTTTCTTGTATGGCTGCTCTTGCCTTCCTTGAGATGGAGGAGGAAGGGCATCAAGACAAGATGGCAATAAATTAATATGCTGGCTGTGCAATTAAAACCACCTATTCCTGGCATCTGTGCCCAAGTAAAACTGGCACATCGCTGCGTCCCCGGGCAGTGTGCCATGTGCACAGATGGCTGTGGCAGCGAGCGGGCGGGAGACGATACATGAGCATCAAATGCATTTGTTGAGGGCAAGATTGCAGGCCAGGAATGTCAAAGTGGTTTTCAAGCTGGAGCTGCTGAACTTGTGTGCATCGTGGAGGCTTCAGCTCAGAGCTGCATCAGCTGGGTAAAGCTGGAATGCCCAGACCACAGAAAATGAATTTCTGGAAAGCCTTAGATGAAATTCTGCCTGCCACACGACCTAAACGGGAGAAGGCTGAGCCTTGTCCCTGTAGGAGTGACAGTAATGCATTCTGATCTTTCGTTAATTAGGTAAAGCTGCTCATGGGTTACTTTGTGATTTTTTTTTTTAACCTGAACAGTATTCCTGCGATTAGAATCCTTTGGCAGCCTCACATATTAATGCTGAGATATTAAATGATGGTGATAATGTCCAGGTTGTAATAGTCAAGTAAACTACTGATCAGCTTTGTCACGGAAATGGAGTGGCACTCTGGATTTCCTAATCCAACTCTTTGCTGATGGAGCACCACAATGCACGGAATTACTGTGCTTCATCTTCAAAATTGCTAGCTTTTGATGGAATGTGCTCACTGAAGAGCAAATGGTAGGAAACTTATATTCATATTTCCTTTTCTATTTGTATTTGTACTTACATTTTTATATTCTATTTACAAAATTAAATTTAAAAAAATAATTTGAAGCCCCTGAAAAACTTTACAGAAAACTCTAGTAAATCTGAAACACAGCTGGCACCTATAAAAGTATTTTGTGTGATGATCTGTGGATCTACAGCAGCTACTTTTAAACTGTGTAATTCATTGATTAGCTTTGTTCAGGCAACAGTCAGATCGGAGTCTGATAAAATGAGAGGGTTTTATTTGGTGGCATAAGGTTATTTTCGTTTAGTAGGTTTCAGAGTTTGCTAGCACCAGTATGCAAAAAAAAAAATAAAAAAATTTGCCTGCAGTCATGTGGGACTGTTGGAATACAGTGAGTAAATCTGTCTTCACACAGGAACAGATCCCACAGGGAATGCTTTAGCATGGATTGTCATGCTTTGCAAAGAAAATAATGGTCTTTAAAACTGTCAGTTTCTCACCTAAACACATCTTTATATTGGAGTGATACACAGAGGTGCCTCCCAACAAGGAATCTTTAATGCACAGCTGGGCTGAGCTCCCCCAGCACCTCCTGCCTGGCGCAGCAGTGGCATTGCTGCAGTCAGGATATTCCTCTGCTACCACTATGCTAATCTGCATTTCTGCATAGTGCAGTCTGAGAAATCTAATCTTTATGTTCTGTATCATGATCTTAGCTTTTCCACTTGATATTATATTATGGAAAAATGAAGACTGGAAAAAAAAAAACCACCTTGAAACTTGTTATAGTACCTTGAACTTTCTGTTCTGATTCTCTGCTTCCCTTTTACAAAAATCTGTAATTTACTTAAGGAACTTGGAAGATGCAACAGCCTCAGTAATACCAAACCCCAGAGTTAAATCTTCATGCCTTTTGAATACAGGCATTCATTATTTTGCTTGATGCAGTGACCTTAGCCAGAATTTGCTCATGTCCAAAGGGGTAAGCTTATAATTCAGTAACATGGTTAACTTTAATTAGTCAGACAGGCTCAGGCTCTCTGTAGCTTTGAAACATTTGAATTCTGTTTTGATGGCATTATTTTCAGGGAGCATGAAACAGATGTATGTAGTTCTTGTTAGCATATTACTTGATGGTGACTTCAAACATGTGTACATTGTAGTTGTTAGACTGCCTTCATCTACTGGGAATCCAATCTGCCTTTTTTAAACTTTAATTACTACTACTATTATTGTTTGTAACTCCCACCTGGGAGCCTGTACGTGTGGCAGGCAGGCCCTTTTTATACTGAGACCTGTATGGAAAAAAATTCTCTATGGTTTATAGTGTAAAGTCTCAGAATGTCTGTTTTGTCTAACACAAAATTAAGTTCTTTGAAGGAGATATTTTATTTTTATGTCCAATTTAATTTATTTTTTGCTTTTCTGTAATGGTGACAGCCATCTGAGTACATTCTCACAAATAAGCATTGGAGTACTACTGTCACTCTGTGCACAGCTGTCACCTTTGAGATACAGTCTTGTGTGACAGTTTGCTTGAAAGAAGGAGCTCAGATTTTGGCAGTTCCAATAGAAAGAGAAGCTCTCACGTAGGCAGTGTTTCTTTTTCCATGCTTAAATGTGTAGTATCATATCTGTTAGTCTAAATGACAATATTATGCAGTCCTTTTTATGTTCAGGTTCATATAAAGACGAAAGGATTCTTTGCTAATGTTGTAATTATTTTTAAGTCACTATTAGACATCTAAGTAAGAGCTATGCTGAATGTAAAGATGTGAATTTTTTTTCCTCAAAAATATTGGATGTTGGGGCTTTTTTGACTGCAGTATAATAGTAATTTATTAATTTCCCTATGCAGTCACTGGTTAGTATATTTTAAGTTTTTTTAAGAAATAGAGAAGTTCAAGTTTTCACAGTGGTTTGTGTTATAGCATAGTAAGACACTGTTTTCTTGCAGAGATGGGGTGAAAGGACTGGCTGAGTGTAGCATCAGTGCTATACCTTGCTGGGCTTGAGCTTTGGTTTGCAGTCTTGGCTGTAGTTCTCTTCCCCCAAGGTTAGGAAGGAGCTGTAAAGTTAACAGTCAGTTTTCTGCAAGATTTACCTCCCTTCTGAAAATGCTGGAAAACATTCTGGGGGTGATAGTGAGTATTAACACCTCTTTAGCTGGGGAGAAATAAGGTAGGCAGCCAATTTCCCCTGCTGTTCTGAATTGATTCATGCTTTGGATGGTACTTAATCTTGAATGCTTTCAGTATGTGTTTTTTTTTCTTGTAACGTTCTCATTAAATGTAAATGAGAGTTTTGAATTTGGTTATGTTCTCAATGGATTCAAAATACTGTAAGATGTGGCATTTACAGTAAATAAAATTGAGGAAAAAAATGCCAGCTGAGTTTGTGTGTAGTGACAGATGGCTTGAAGCTCAGGGAAGTCTTCTGCATCTAGACTTGCTACAGTCTCCCCCCACCATGCAAACACCTTTTATTTCCTTTTGTCTTTAGAGCTCTTTGAAGTGCAATCAATAGTCCAGTCCAGCCACCATTGACTAGAAATTTTGACCCAGTTGTTGGTGTGGCAGTGTATTGTTTGTATCCCATGTGCATGTGAAACTTTACAGAAAACACAGCAAAAATTTGTACAGATGTTTAACAGTGAAGATGTGCCTATGAAATTTCACCAAGTCATGAGACAGATGAAGTGCTAGTTCATGCAAAATCTGTCTTAAGCCGCATTGTTTTTATTCAGGACAGATTATTGCATTTCCAATAGTAAAAGCTTTCTGTAAGGATACAATTTGGGAGTCTTTAGTGGAATTTTCATTCCTTGATGTTTTGCACTTGTACCTGCGATGGAGAAATGACCTGTTTAGGATTATGTGTTGGACATTTGATGGTGTCCTCAAATCATGTGCCCTGTCTGCTCACCTATGGCTCTTGGCATGTTTGCAAATAGAAGGGGGGGGGCAGGGGCTTCTCTACCTGTGGTTTTGCTGTATGTGGGCAAATTTCACTGAATTTGATTACTGTGGTGTCTCAGTGGCAAATATACTTCACAAATGATCAATAGATAAAATACTTCAGTCTTTTGTTGTAAGAGAAGGCTTGGCTCTTGTTTCTTAGAAAGTATATAATTGAAGCAGAACAATATGCCTATTGGAGAAATTGAAGCAGAGTGTGCAAAAGACAATGAGAGAGCTAAGGATGTATCTCTGATGCTGAATCCAGTGCTTAAAGGGCCTCATGTGATAAGATGGGCACCTAGAGGTTCACTTTGCTTTGTTTTTTCCCTTTGTTTTTTTTTTTTTTGGTGCTTATCGTGGCTGGCAGTGCGTCAGTGTGAGCCACGTGCTCAATACCATATAAGAGACATGATTCATCTCCTGCTGAGTGTTTCTTCAAGGGACAAACTTATGTATTTATTTCTAAGTACCCATGGCACCTCCTCACATTAATAACTGGCTGTTGGTGTGTCTGGTTCACTTCTGTTAAATTTTACTGTGGCCTAAGCTAGCACTGTTATGGGAGGAAACTTTCTGCTCCATGTTATGTGCCCGTGAGCCACAGGACAAAGGGGACAGACCATCAGTTTCCCCTAGTTTATCTGCTTAATTTATTTTATTTCATAAGCAGACTTTTGGGACCACACTGGACTTCAAAAGACCTTTCTTCCCTGAAAAAGAAAAAAGTTTCCCTTGTGCATGTTGCTTTAGGCCCATATTTCAAAATGACACATTGGTACTGCAGATCGTAGAGCTGTGCACGTCGGTCATGATGCATTGCTCCCTATCCAGAGCTCTTCCACTTTAGGATCAAAATAAAACACTTAAAATATGTTCTAGTCTGCTGGGTGGGAGAGGGAACAGAATGCTGGAGGGGAACCTTTAAGTAGTATCTCTCTGGACTTATTTATAAGATTGCACTATTTCCCCCACAACCCATTCCCTGTTTCTCCTCCTCTTTTCCTTCAAATATTCTGACTTGTGCTGACAGAAATGATTATAGCTTATGAGTGATAATATAATTCAGTTTTCCTCAAGGAGAGATGCTATCAGAGAAGGTTTTTTTTTAAAAATATACTGGTTAAAAAGAGCCATCTTTCTTCCTAGAAGAACAGTTATTAATCTCTTACCAGCACATTTTCATATAATTTTGGACATTTATTTCCATGCTGTGATATTATAAACCCCGGCATTTGTGTCAGTTTTGATGCAGTGCAACATGCTGGAACATGAAAAGCCGTAATTACCACCGTGGTCATTTGAATTGCTAACCAGATCCTGACATTTCTAAATCGGACCAATTTCTTAGTGATCCAGAAGTAAGCCTGGGTACAACATGAGCTGCATTTCAATTAGACAGCTCAACATTTAAAGAAAAAACGTGGAGAGCTCACATCCCCAAAGCATTGTTAAAATGAAAAAGTGCTTCGATGGTTTTCTATTGCCTCCTCTACACTGAATGTTTTGTTTATGAGAATTTGTCGATAAAATTTTAGTTTCTGTTAATTTTGATGCTTTTAAATTGGTCAAGAAGATCTCTAAGAAACTGTCTGCAACCTTTAGCTCTTTCTAATGGCTATACCTATGGCAACCTGCCCAGAGGTTTGTGTGTGAATGTGCTGCATACCCTTAGAGATGGGAGCTCTCCTGAGGGTCTGGGTCACAGATTTCATTCTGTGCCCTGTCCAGTTGGGTTTGTTGCAGTGCTAGCCTCATAACTGAGTTTCCAAAGTGGCTGGAGAGGTCAGTTTTAGCTGTGGATGCCCTTGAGCCCACTGCTGCTTGCTGCTGCTGCTCTGCTGGCTGGGGTTGCCTGCAGGGCTTACTGTGTTGGAGCCCTGCACCTGCACGGGTTGGAAGGAGGGAACTGACACAGAGAGAAAGATGTTGATCAACAACCCTCCATGAAGGCTGGGACCCCTGTGACATCATAAGCTTTATCTTTGAACGAGTGATTCAGAGGTTCTCAGCATCCCGAATCAGAAGGGTACAATACGTATCATCTTTTATTGTAAAAGAAGATTCATGTGCTTTTAGCCTGTTGGACCTGAGGGATGTGGCATTAATGTGCAAAAGGAGTCTCTTAGACATGAGGCTGGAGAAAATCCTACAGCAATCATCTTATAAGTGTGAGGGGGAGAATGAGAAGAAAGGACATTTACTTTTATTCTGCAGAACAAGGGTGGCAGTTGCAAAAATATTTTCCACCTCAAATCAATAACTATGGAAAATACTAGACTAGATGAGGAAAGAAAGCAGGAAACAAACTGAAATGTGTTTAAGTTAGTGAGAAATACTTCTAAATGATTACCTTTTTATTATTGACTTGCAAAATTTTGTAGTTGAAAACCTGAAAAGTCTGATTTTTTTCTGACCCCTCTTCTTTATTTTCTTTGAAAAGTGCCAGAGCGTTTTCCACCAGAGAAAAGGTGAATTCTTGGCTCAGTCTGGGGAGGTCAGTTGTTCTCTTTCTCTTGTGAACAAAATCATTATTTTCCTTAAGCTTATTGAATCCAGGAGAGGAAGAAAGATGACAGAAGCCAGCTGCAGGCTCCTTTTAAAGATCAGACTTCAACCTTTTGTATGTAGGGATTTCACCTTTCCTGCCTGAAAATACCAGATTTGCATATATGTCACAATGTTTTTGTGTATTGAACTATGAAAATATAGCTGTAGAGAAATGAAGCTAAAAACCAGCTTATATTAACAGTTGTTTTCTGATTGTTTTTGCTTCTTAGAGGATGGAGAGAAGTGCTTTAATCTGTTTTTGTGAAAGCATTTGTAATACATAATTTATGTATTGCTAAGGTGCAGTATAGTAGCTGTTGGACTATTACTGTCAAAACTACTGTTCCCAGTTTAAAGACATCACTCTCCTCCAAGTGGATTTTTAAATGGGTTTGCATGGCATGTGAGTTTTGAAGTGACCAAAGCAGTGCTGGTGATGATATGATGTGTGGTCTTTAATGTAGTCTTCTAGGAAGTAAAGTTGATCTTGAGAACACAGAATTTGGACATACTGTGCTTTGCTCTCAAGTTGGCAGTGGATAATTTTCATTCAAAAGATGTGTTTGATTACAGCAACCTGGGGCATGAAATTACTTCTAATGTTAAAACTAGTGGGTTCAATATGGTGCTGGGTTATTTCCACTGCAGAGATGTCTGGACACTTCACCTGAGGAGCCAGAACCCCAGGTACTGAGCACTGTATGCCTGGGTAACAAAAAGCCTCTTCCAGCCTCCAAAACACTTGAAAAGCAAGCATTGATAGTTCCAAAATGAAAAAACCCCAAACCAGCAACAACTCCTTTAAGGAGGGGAAAAAAAAAAGAAAAAAGAAAAAACAAGTCTATTCTGGTTGTGAAACTCCTGTGTATGGCAAAATAAGAAAAATCTGTGTGACAGTGAGTCACAAAGTGCACAGCTACTGTTTGACTGGTTGCCTCTCTGGGTTCTCTCCTCCTGGCATGTCTCCAGCCTGTGCAGCCTGTTGTGGATCCCAACAATCCCCCAGGAACCTGCTCGGGGGGTTGGTGCGTGTAGGCAATGAAATGTGCATGTGACACAAAGAGTTCAGAGGGCAGGATTTTATAACAAGCTGTTCCTGGCCTGCTTGCTTCCCCTTCCACTAGTATTCTCTGGGTGACATGGGTTTTATGTTTGGTTTGAAGAAAAAAAAATATAGATGAGTAGCTAATAACATCTAGGTTTGGATCTATGAAGTCTGAAGTCCAGAATATGAAGCAATGAATAAACTTGTCATTTGTCCTTGCATCAGGTGCATCATTTAACCTGAGCCAAGTCAGCCTCCTCTGTAGATGTTTTCCTGGGCATGATCTGCTTCCACATGCACTGTGCTGCTCTCCTGAGTCAGTGTGGGGCTGTTCTGACTGCAGCACAAATAGCAAATTTCCTGAGGGTGTTGCTGCAGACGGGGTTCTTACTGCTAAGAAAAAAAAGAATGTGTTTGTGAATGTCTACAGTGTATTGTTAAATGAGAGTCCTGCTTCTGCAGCATTTTAGAAATAGTCTAGAGCATATTGACATGGATTTGTGTTTTAGTTTAGACATGGTAGAACACTGGAGGATTCTGACCCAGCCTGTACAAGTGACAAAGGCTGATGGCCAGAGCAGTGGTCACTGCCATCCATCACTTCCTTCCTCCTCTGTCTGACAGGGTACAAGGTGAACCCATCCCTTTGGGGGCACTTGGTCCCTTGTCATCTCTCCATCAAGCAGCAGTGACACCTACAGTGACAACACTGACATGAGTAAGTGGCTTGTAGGGATACAAGAAAGCATCGCAGGGAACAAAACTTGTCAGCTTCAATTAGCAGTGTTGAATGATGTCTTGAAAGCCTGTAGGTATAAACAGACAAATAAGCTGGTAGAATTAAAAACAGATGTTAGAATTTAACTCCCTTAACAGCAACAACCCTCATCTCCTCCCCATTAAAAAAAAAAAATCTAATGTCAGTTAATGCCCAATTCTATTTATACATTTTCATTAACATGTAGATTGAGCATAATGTGTTCAGGAAGACATCATGCTTTTTATTTGAATGGAGATGACTGTTGGTATTTGTCAAATCTTTGTTGTTCCCTTGTTCCTAGCCACTTGCCTAGACAGAGGGAACTTCACTTAAAAACTGGTCAGGCCATATCTCAAATTCCATAAAATCTCAAATTCCATAAACCCCTGATCTTCCAGAAGAGGGTAAAAAAATTCTGTATAAAATACTAGAAAAATGTCATCCAGACTACTAAAATACACTGAAAACTCTTACTGTGAAACTCATTCAATGCAATAGAGATGTTTTACTATGGGAACTGCTTCCACATGTGCTGTTTTCAGGGTCCCTGTGCCTTTCCAAAGCCAGCTGGTAATTGTGACCATAAGCAGCTGGAAGGTGGAGCAGGCCTAGTACTCCTGTGAAACAGCAGGATCACACAGGCTCTGCCCATGGCTGTGGCATTAGATGTAGGGGGAGGAAATGGAAAGAAAAGACCTTATGGCTCCCTTAGCCCTTAAGTAAATCTACATCCACTTTGGTTTGTGTTTGAGTTGTTTTATTGCTAAATGCGCTTTGAAATGCAACTTGAAAGTGTTCAAGGCCAAGTTGGTCAATGCTTGGAACAACCTGGTCTAGTGGATGGTGTACCTGCCCATGGCAGAGGGGTGGAGGTAGGTTGGGTCACTTCCCTTCTGGGAAGTCCTTCTGGGACTTTATGAATGCTTTATGTCGCTGTAAGTCTATAGAGCTTAAGCAAACTTAGGCTTTTATTTTTCTCTGAAGTCTGGATTTAGGCTGGAGGTACACATTGTTTTGGAAGGAGGATCATGGAGATGCACACAATCTTGGAACAAAAGGCTTTTTCAGTCAGCCTGATATGGAGACATGTAATGCTTCCAGGTTGAGTGAGGAGATCCTTGTGTTTTCCAGCCCATGAATGTAAGGATCAACACTCTGTGACAGGGTTGCCGAAGATGGCACCTAAGCAAGTTTTGAATGGCATTTGGCCTGTTGTGATGGGGGAAATAGCTGAGAGAAATGGTCTCATAATAGGGTGCTGCTGAGGTGCAAACATGGGCAGAGTGGGAACCTCATTTTGCACTACAACGTTCCTCTGCGTCTGCTGGCTCCACTGTCTCTATGCTTAACACTGGAAATGAGAACAGAAAATGCAGTCTGGCACAGGTCCTCTGAAGCAGAATGCATCATGTCCCAGCAGTAGGAACACAACCTGAAGCACAGCTTTCCCCCACCACCCTCCTTAGGGGGTTCAAATATTTGGGAACTTCTTGAAAGAGAAGTCTTCCTACTGGTATGTACCAGGAGAGAAATTTAGTCTCTGATCTAACTGCTATTGCTATTTGAAAGCGATGTATTTTTCTGGATGACAAATTTGATGTCAGACTTCCCCACTGGAGTTTACTGGGACCTGAGGACCAAGCAATGAGCATGGGTGCACTTCCTACTGACTAATTGGAACGTTTCTTTCAACTATTAGTCATTGTTTTTCCTGCAGGCTAGACCTGCATTTGTCATGAGCTGCAAATGCTCCAATAAATTATGAATAGGCATGTAAATGTTTAAATCTGTGTGTTTGAATGAGAGGCAAGACTGGAAAAATAAGAGCAATTCTTGATCTGCTCTGATTTTCCCAACGTGACAGACTGTCAAGGTTAAAAGGACCTTCACAGATTTTTATTCACTTTTATAATATTTGCTTGATTTAAAATGTAGGTGGCAAAACAGGAAAGTGTCATGGCAAGGTGTCAAGTTATTGTGACTTAATTGCTTCTAGAGAATACACAACTGAATGTGTACAGTAGTACGATATAAAAATAAAGTGCATGTTAAATAGATTGCTGAAATATGCAGCTTGAGGACACATCTTCCATTTTTGTTTTTGTCTTTCTGATGCTCACTGCTTGATAAGATGATTAGTCTCTGAATAATTAATATGACACTGCTATAAAACATTTCTCCTGTTTCTATTAATTTTACTGAAATCTGTCCTGCTGTAAACAGAAGAATGGGCAGTTATAACTGAAATCAATGCTGGGTTTTTTCTGTTCCAAAGAATTAATATGGTAAAACATAGCATATGCAATATAGATTCCTTCTCAGAGTTATGAGGGAAGTAGTTGGGTATGGAAGATGTCTGTGTATGAAGGAGTCTCACCTTTGTAAGAGAATTACTTTTCAACCCCTTCTCTCAAGTTCATATGCATGTGAGTTTTTAAGAATATAGAAAAGGAGGATGTGTAGGAAGACTTTTTGGGGACCTGAGAGAGATGGTGAGCAAAGATACACATCACCTGGGTTCTGGTGAATGGGGCTTCTTGAGCTGCACAACCCCAGCTCTGCAGCTGGTTGTGTTCTTTCCTCAGGCACTGCTTTGAGCTGGACCAGCAGTTTGACAACTGCTTCTGGGAGATTATTCTCATGGTTGAAGATTTTTCTGTTTTCAAAAATAACAAACACTAGCACAAGGCAAAAGAATCTCCCAGGGAAATTCAGATGCTGGTAATTAATATGGCCATGGTTCCACTCCTGAAATGGTTTTTGCTGTCTGCTCGTGGGCCATCAAGGATTCCAAAGCATCCTGTGACTCACAGGGTAAATCACCCATTGTGAGACTCCTAGTCCTGGGGAGGTCCTGGGCATTCCCATCTGAACTTCAGTATATATAATCTTGGGGTTTGGGGACTTCTGGCACCCCTTGTTGGATCCAGAGGAGGACCAGAACCTCATCAGGACTGTGGCTGCCACTCTCAACCAGTCTGCAACCATCATCCTCTCCAACAGGTTTTCCTTTCCTTTTGCTTTGGACTCAGGGGGACCACGTGGTGCTCAGCACAGGGGCTGATGAGCACCGTTCTGTTCATACCCTAGGGTGCTGGGTTATACATCTGGGTTTTGTGGGATAAAATAATTTTTTTTCTTCTGTATCATTGTATTTGTTATAACCTTTTTATAAATTGTAACTCTCAATCTCTTTTTGAGTTGAGTTCATTTCTCCTGCTGGATTACCTTTAAACCAGCACAGTTACCATGGCTATTGGTCCATAAGAAATTACTTCATCTGCCAAATGTGGCCAAATGTGTTGTCTTTGTAAAGTACTTTGGGTGTTAAAAAATGCAGGGTGCTGCATGACAGTCAGGGAGGTGCTGCAGCTTTCTGTTTGGAGTGTTCTTGGCCCAAGCCTAATATGCAGGACTTTTCCCACGAGGGTTTGAATCTCAGGAAGAAGGTGGAGAATTCACTACTTCACAAAGACTTGTGACTTCTACATAAAACATTTTCTTGGAACTAATTAAAATTTTCAGAACTTAAATGAATTAGTGCTGCATAACTAACAGCTTATGTTAAAAGCTTTGAACAAATATCCACAATGCACCAGTAAACACGCAAATTACTTTTTCATGTTGGGATGTGTCTCACTGCAGTGCTGTGCACTGATAAAAGGTTCCGTTGTGTCAGTAGCTTTCTGTACGTCTGAGTTTATTGGGTTTTCTAAACTCTCTTTCAGACCTTTTAAAATATGGAGAAACAGTCTTTAAAATTACTTACCAAGCAAAATTCACTGTGCTTCAGCAATAACTAGCAGTTAACAAAGTGTCTAAATTAAGGACTGAAACAAATCTGGAACCAGTTCAATCATGACTGTTCACTTTGGTAATCCCCTTTAAAGGGGATTATTGCAGCTATAAAGTAATTTGCCATAGTTGTGATGGCAGTTATAGAGAAGATTCATAACTTGCAAAACTTTTGTTTGACATAGTTCCCTCCTGGTTTCCTTAACGGATACTATAAAGTCAACTTTGGTTTGGAGAGAGAAGGGAGGGGTGTAATGAATGCTATACTGAAGATAATTAGTGACATGGGATTCTGTTTCTGTTAGTTTTTCATAAATGATGACCCCCTCTTGCTTGACCAGTTTCTAACACTGTTAGGCTTTTTGGATCACTTCTTACCTTGTGTCTGTGTGCATAATACAACCTAGCAAGCAATACAGTTATGCCTTTTACTTTTTATAGGATGGTTAAAGCTCTGCAAGTGCTGCCTGGCAGATACTCTTGGCATTGAAGTTTCTGTTCTCTACAGATCTCTGCAGCTTTTCCAGAATCCGTTTGAGTTTGTCACTGTTACAACACACCCCTGAAGACCAGAAGAGCTGTGGTCCCCTGTAGACCGTGGTGAAGCAGAATGTCCCTCTGCAACCCTCAGAGGCCCATGAGGGTGCAGGGACTCAACTTTTACTGCAGCCCATGGAGGAGTGACCCAGAGGGGTGGGGGAACTCACATTGCAAGTGGCAGCAACTGCAACCCCCATGGACAGAAGGAGGGGTGGAGGGAAAGTGCGTGTGGTGTGTGTTTTAAGTCTGTTTTATTTCTTGCTGTTTAGCTTAGCTTTTATCTTGTTAATAATAAATTTTAGGTTTTATCTCACTTTGAGTCTGGTTTTGCCCATAAAGGTGGTTAAGTGGATGATCCGTCTCCCTTCTGCCTAGTTGCAGAAGGATTTAATGAATCCTAGAATACATTCAGGGTCAACCCACTACACCTGCATTTGAGATTTTGGATGTCAAGTAGTTGAAAGTGAGTTTGTGTAAAGAAATGGCTATGGTTTGATGGAAGCTTGATGGGTTGGCTTTTGTGCAGGAAGTGGAAATAGAAAATATTTTGTTGTTTCATAGAGAATTTTCTTAAATTGCCTTTGTTTTGAAAAAAATTTTGTACTTAATTTTAATGAATTTAGCCGTTGAGTCCAGGTAAAATGAGGCATAGCAGAACATCTTTGCAGAAAAACATTGTTGCCAGAAGGGTGACTGTATGTTCTGAGATTCTGCGAATATCATGTTGGACTCCTTGTTTCATCTTAGCTTTTAGAATCAAGCTATTGGTTCCTCCCTTAGTTTGAAAATCCAAGTGTTAGTAACAAAAGCTGACTTAGCCACTTGATTCTGACAACTGAGTCCTGACTATAAGCACTTCAGATAGCCAAAATTGTAATAAGCTTGCCAATGCTGATATTGGTGCCCTGGTTTCTGCAACAGCTGGATCATGATTATGAAGGAATCTCTTAGTACTAGTCTGAAAGAATTCCAGTGTGAGATTTAGCAGAAGGTTGTCCATCTGTTTTGCTGGGACTCAGTGTGCAGAGTATGGGCTGTGGCCTGAATTTTCAGGCCCAGGCTCAGGGTATGTAGATCCTCCTCACGGAACAGGATGGCAGCACATCTACAGCATGTGACCACCATTAACCTCTGATCCTTGATGGGGTCAGGCTGCTCACTTCTGTCATGTGCTCAATGCAAAGTGCTATTCCAGAAACAGAACTTCCCTAGTTAAGGCTGTGTGTGGGACTGTTCAACTTGTCATGACTGTCAGTTCCCAGCTTCTTTCCTTTGCATTACGCTGGTGAACTGGATCTCTGATAAAGGAGTTATGTACGGTGATGACAAGAATTGATTTCCAATTTCCTGTGGAATGACTCTATCATTGCTTGTGACTCAGGCAATTTAGCTTATATTACAGTGCTGCCTGGGGGCTATAGATCACCCTGACAGTTGTCTAGTGACAGAGCATGCTGATTTTGACAAGATATTGAAAGAGATTGTACAAGAGTTTCCTTTGTGATACGGCTTAAAGTGCAATTTTTCTACTGTTGGATCATGTGTGAAGAATTTTGTATGAGGCAGAATAAAAGTATTAGGCTCAGTTTTTCTTATTTGCCCTTAACCTTTGTGCTTGAGAGCCTATGGAGAAATTGAACAGTCTTCTTGGATCCTATTTCGAACATGTAGTGTCTGTGGACAGGTCAGACAGAAGTCCCAGAGTCTTTCAGAGTGGAGATAGCAGATGCTTAGGGCAACAGTATAAAAAAGCAGCAGATATGAGTGGTCTGCTCCTTGGCTATGCCCTGGCAGATGCTGCAGTCAGTGGTCTGGAGCCTTGCAGGGTGGGGTGAGCAATGCTATGCAGAAATAGAGGCTATCCCTGCCCTCGTTCCATATTTCTTTTGCTAAATGATGATCTTATTTGCTCTGTCAGTCTGGAAGCTGGAGCACTCTGCTTTTGAGTGATCTCATGATCTTTTGATGCTGCTGACCTGCCCTGGCAGGGGAGATGGAAGCACCTTGGTGTCCTGTTGAGAGTGCAAATGGTTCAAGTGCTGCTCTTGTTCAGCTGTGTCACTGTGAACTTGAGCACGGCTGAGGACTGGAGGGGCACTGAGTGATTTGGGATTTTCTGATGTTCAGGATACTGGGGCAATCCTCTTTTAACATTGTCATTAATGACATGGATGGTGGCACAGAGTGCACTCTCAGCACGTTTGCAGGATGTGCAAAGCTGGGAGGAATGGTTGATCCCCTATGTGGTGGCATTGCCATTCACAGTGGCACTGGGCCAGTGGGAACCTCATGAAGTTCAGTGAAGGGCAAAGTCCTGCAGCTAGGAAGAAACATCCCAGTGTAGGTGGAGGACTGATGGGAAGAAGACAGCTTGGCAGAAAAGTCATTTGGTGTTCTTGTGGACTAGAAGCTGAACAAGAGCCAGCGAAGGCCAACACACTGGGAGGAGTGTAGCCAGCAGGTTGAGGGAGATAGTGCAGCACTGGTGAGCTCCCCAGTGCCAGAGACAAGGCTTTGTCCTTGGAGGTAGTCAAAGCCTGACCAGATGGGGACCTGCTGACCCTCCTTGAGCAGACAGGGACTGAATGGTCACTAGAGGTCCCTTCTAACCTTGGCTATTTTGTCATATGTTGGCTCTGTGATATCTGTATTGTCTCCAGAAATTATTTGTATGCAAATGATGCTTGCCCTCTTTTCTTCTTTTAAAGCAAGTCATTCCTGAGCAGTGTATAGCTTATAAATTTTAGCAGGGGATTATAAAATGTAGCTTATTATTACATTTGGCTGTTATGTCATGGTGGGCTGCACATGATTAATATGGTTCTTCTGTTGAAATAAGGTGGTAACTGGGATTTCTCTGCCAAAGACAGCTTCAAGAGACAGAACTGAATTCTGAAGTCTTTCTCGCCTATGCATGGAATAATTGCAAAGGAACTTGAGCTTTTTGCTTTCAGTGCTGGCCTGACTGTAATTGTTTAATTGTACACAGTAACAGAACCTACAGTACTTCAATAATAAAGTGTTTATTTTTGTCCTGCCCGTGTGCTATAAAAAAGTAATCTTTATGGAAATGTTAGCTGAGGCTTTCCGTGAGTAGGAGGGAAAGCAAAGCAAACAAAAATGTCTTGTAAGTCAAAAGTAACATTGGCAGCTCTAGATTTGTTCCAATAAGCTAAAAGGGCCTTTCATTCATAGAATCAAGCTGAAAAGATAGCATTTAGAAGCAAGAGAAAGGTACTCAGAAATTGAGGGAATTCATGTCGAAGTGTTGCTTCATAGTTAGTAGTGTTGGGGCAAAAAAAAGGTCTTGTAGAAGTAAAGATTTTGAGGGAGCAGGTGTTGAACTGAATTCATATTGGCTCTTTCTGGCCAGTCAGATGTGTTTTGCTGCATGCTAGAGTTGACCAGTGGGTAGCAGATGTTCACTGCAGCTGTGGTGTCTGTGCTGACCTCGGACCTGTGTGAGCACAGTTGCAGATGACCTTCCTTGGAAGCTGAAGTTAAAAGGGGCAACTGGGCACATACAGATGGCTGTTGAGTCTATCTGAGAGTTGAAAATGTCCCTAGAAGACATCCAGAGCTCTGAAGTTCTCCTCTCTGTGTCCTATTGGCCTTTTTTGACTGATTTGTCTTGCTTGGCAGGCAGACTGTTGGGAAGTGCTCTGCCCACAAATGATTGCCTCAGAGCAGATAAATTCAAGGTGTAAAGCTTTGGGAGCAGAGTTACTATGGAGCTGGTACATGGAAGCAGCTGTCAGTGTTCCTTCTTTGATTGTCTTCAGGGCAATGGGTGTAGGAAATGTCTCCTTTTTGATAAGCTGGGCAGAACTGGAGTTCTCCAGTGGAGTGCTCTCCACTAGGCAAGTTTTTCTCTAGTGATAGCCACTTAGTTCCTAACAAAAATGTATTCAAAAGATTAATGGCAGAACACTTGGAAGCTGGAGCCACTCAGGGCTAATTACTCTAAAGCCATTTGTAAAACAATTATGTACAATTGTTCTCTTTTGTTCTTTATCTTTATAAAAGTGAACCATCTTGGCAGGCTGTGATGGGAATGTCTTTAGCTGGCTGTTATGTAAGAATAGAAATAATTTGTGTGCATATTTATAAAGGAAAAATGATGCTTTTACAATGTGACTGAATTGTTTACATGTAAAAATCTTTGTACAGGAACAGGTTGCTCTTAATTTCAGGAAATGTTACCGAATGTGTTGTTCAGGTACTGGAGGCAGTATAAGTATTAGAAATAAGAAATCTCATAAATAAAATGTGGGATTTTTTTTTGCCTTTTTTTGTCTTCCATTTAACAAGCTTTTGCTTTCTCAGTTTCACAAGTCTGGCAGGAGGGTTATGTGCACAGCAGTAACCTGGCAGTACGTGCTTGGCCTTGGTTTGTTGTGGAGGTTTCCAAAGGTGGGCTGAGTGAAGCCACCACTGGATGAAGTGGTCACCCTTGGTCTCCCCAGTGTGCCCCTGTCTCAGCCAGGCCAGCCTGGTAGAAGTGCTGAAAAGCTCAGCAGAAACAAGTTTGTTTTCTGCTGTGTTGGAGATCTGGAGTGACTCAAGGAGTGGCAGAGTTGGCACCAAAGCTGGTGGGGGCAGAGGGAGCCAGGAACAGCAAGAAGCAGCTGCAAGGCTTTGGGTAATGGCAGTGTTTTGGTAATGGTCAGCCTGAGTCTGCTGTGGCTGGGGTTGTGCTCTGTTTCAGCTTTTTTTTTGGTAATGCAAAATAAACACAAAACTATCCAAGTGGTGTTCCTGGAAAACATGGAGAGCGTTAATGGTGCACATCACTGTTCTGACAGCCTTTCACAGCAATTGTGGTGAGCATTGCCCTTCTTATCCACAAAACCTGTAATGTTTGTTTTAAATCTCATAGGAGGTTCCTAGTCTAATCTACATTGAATGCAGAATTTTTTTTAGTTTAAAACTCTTCATCAAGGACTGTCCCAATGCTCTGTGTGTGTGTGTGAGAGCGAGTTAATTCCACACCAGCTTTAGCCTGTAGAGAATTGCCAGGGGAAATTTAAGTTGGATATTAGAAAAAAATTCTTTACAGAGAGAGTAATGAGGCATTGGAATGGCCTGCCCAGAGAGGGGGTGGATTCACCGTCCCTGGAGGTTTTTAAACTGAGACTGAACGTGGCACTGAGTGCCATGATCTGGTAAACGAACTGGAGTTGGACCAAGGGTTGGACTTGATGGTCTCAGAGGTCTTTTCCAACCCACTCAATTCTATGATTCTATGACAAATGTGCCTCTTGTTTCAGCCCACTGGGGACTGGCTGAGAAGTAAATGTGATCTGTAATTGCAGCTGAGAATGTTTTAGTCTAGATGTGAGAGGAAATTTTTTCAAGGTTAGATTTACTTGCCAGATCTGTGCAATCTCAATTGTTAGAGATTTTCAAGAGGAAGTTATACAAATAGCTGTCTGGATGGCTTAAATCTCTGTAGGAAGATGGGCTTAGATGATTAATATGCCTTTCTATTCAGAATTTCTAGGATTTTTTTTCCCAGATGGACGTTTTTGTGAGTTTTGATTTAAAACATATTTTGTTCAAATGTGTCTTGTTTCCCAAGTGGCTCTGATTTCTTTGTCAGCACTCTCCTCTCTTCCTCATTTATCAGTCAGCAAGTATTTGTAATACCAGTTCCTCTGCTCAGTTTTCTTTGGTTAGTTCTCATTGACAGAAGCTTTCCTTTGAAAAGGGTCTCATTGCAATCCTTTTGGGAGCGTGCCAGTAACGGTGCCTCAGATGTCAAGTCCCTGTTAGTGTCTGTTTTCAAGCTAGGTAGATACTTTTAATCCATTTAACATGTACTTTAGTCATGCTGTACTCTCAGGTGCTAATTTAGAGTTCTTACATGAATCAAAGACATTTGCACTGTTAACCTGACTTTTAATCAACTGGAAGACAAAAATCAGATTTGTTAAACAAGAGCTAGTCTACAGCAATTTTTTTTTCCTGGCATTTATTATATTCCTGGCTTTGTGTCTCTTGAATGTTACACTAATTATTGCATTCATCTGCACCTATGAAATATGAGACTAATGATAAAACTTGCAGTCTTTGGGAATGGGCAAATTTAGCCTTAAGTGAGAGGAATTGGCTTTGGGAACACATCAGGATCTGTCAGCACAGCCCAGAGCCATAAATATTTAATTTATCTTGACCCTTTTGATGTTGACAATCACTGTTGCTATCTTCTGCTGCAGATCTGGGACTATTATCCTAACAGTGGTACCACTCAATTTGTCGAATGCACTGACACTGTCTCTCCAGATTCTGTTCTTCATGGCCATGGGATTCTGTCAGAAGCCTTTGCACACAGTACACAGACTGTGTGAAATTTATAGCTGCAGTCCTGCTCAGAAGTAGAACAGACCAGCATAATTAGGTAATATATCTTGTTAATGATAGTTTTGTGCAACAACAAGGTGTGCAAAGTAAAATTATCTGTCTGCGAAAACCCCACATTAACTAATGATGAAATTCTGAATTCTTGTAAAAGTCCAATGTTAACATTGTGGTTTTGCTTTACCACCAGTTTTTTTAGCATTAAGCATTAAAAACACTTAAAAATATTCACACTGAGTTAAAAGTATGATTTATGTGTAGCAACTATTCTTTTTTAGCTGACTTTGCTGGTCACAATACTTGCTGGAGAAACAGAGTGCAGTTGTCCAGGAATTACACTGGCACATTGATTCCCTAAGTCTACAGAGTGCATCAGAATGGAGTAAAAAGGAGTGTTTTAGTGAAACAGGTGTCGGGTGAAGTGAGGCAGTTCAGATAGTTGTTTGGTTCAGCTATCAAAGAAAGGGAGAATTATACCTAAAGTAAATGGGTGATTATTGCTCATCAGAGCAATGATAATTTTTAATGTGCCACGCTTCATACCAGTAGGAGCTCAAAAACATAAGGTTTTCTGTGAAGCCCCTTCAGGCAGCAGATCTGCTGTGGAGTTTTGTTCTGCTTAGCACCATTTACAGAATGATTTATAGGCCAGAAGCAGAGAACGGTGATAGAATATAATTTCATCCAACTTCTACTGATTTTGTTAGTCAAGAACACACTTGGGTGTTTTTTCTCTTTGCTTGTTTGGTGGGGTTTTTTTTTGTTATTGTTGTCATAGATTTTTGTGGGGGTTTTTTGTTTTGTTTGTTTTGTTGTTGTTGGGTTTTTTTCTTTAAAAATGATCCTTCTCCAGGAAGCCCATGGAGAAGAGATGCTGGGGTGTCCTGCAGGGAGATTCTCCATCAGGAGTTCCAGCACATCATTTTAAATGCCTCCAGAGGTGCCCCTTTCCCATGTCAAGTAAAGGAACCTTGTGTGCCCCACAGGTGTGATGAGTCCTGTCACTGTTAGACTGGACTATGTGGTGTCCTCTTCCTTCTGGAATTTGGTCATCAAGTGCAGACCTTATATTGCTTGGCATACTGTGAAGCCCATTGATGAGCCATTCCAGGTCTTGTGATTGTCATTGAGCTGCACAGGAATAGTCTGGACTTGAAGAAGGTCCCCATGGCAGGAACTGTCAGGTGCTTTCAAACAGTATTGAATAGGATGTTTCAAAACGAATTTTTGATTTTGTCTGGATTTTGGGATGCCCTGCTTTTTAAAAAGAACCTGACTACAAAGAATCAGTGATGGATAAATAGAATTCCAATTCTTGCAGTTTTCAGTCTAATTTTCCTCCTAACTGTAAAGAACTTGATTGAGACACTTGATAATCAATATCCCCATCCCTTGTGTTTAAACATGAAAATGGATTCAGAAGCACAGTTATGCAGCTGTTAATTAACCTGTGCATGTTATAGAGGTCTGCATTTTTTTAATGCATGATATGGGAATTACACTTTTTTGTCTTAACACTAGTAGAAAATAATAAAACTATAAAAAAAATTATTTGCCCAGCTTAGAAAAATCTTTAACTATGTAACGTGTTATTTGTATAGCCTCCTCTTTGTACATGTAGCTAAAGTACATTTGTTGCCTTTTCATTTTCTTTCCCAAAGGGAAATCAATTAGGTCAGCACTATGTTTTAAACCACTGTGCAGTGTCTATTTTATTTAAAAGTAGAACAGCCTAAGAATCTTTAGTGTAGAAAAGTTAGTTAATAGAGGAAAGGCAGATGGAGATAAAGAAAAGCTTGGCAGGGAGTGGGTAGATGTAAGATGTTCCAGAGAAGCCTGTTGAGCATGTTTGAGGGGATGAGTGTGCACACATGGCCTTGTTCCTTTTGTCCCTTGGATGCATGTGGTTCGTAGCCTTCATGAGCATGCTGAACCTCAGTGACATTTGATGTATAATAAGTTATTTTGATGGTCTCACTTGGGGATATGAATTTATTACTAGTCTCAGATCTATTTCTTTTCTTCTTTTGTAATGCTTTTCAGGGTGAGAGACTTCTAATAAAATAGAATTGTTAACACAAAATTATTTTCTTTTCTGTTTTGCCACGGATGATCTTTAGCTGTTAGGAACAGGAAAAAAAAAGATAAAAACAGCGTAAATTTGACAGTGAGAAAACTGAAGAAAATGTAGGACTTCCCTTTTGTAAAGTACACAAATATTTTGCTTAGGGAGTCTTTTGTTTGTTTCATATAATTATGAGAAACTAGTATGGATAGTTTTCTTCTAATTGGTATGTTTAAGAGGACAGTTCTTGGTATATGTAATAATCAATTGAATATGCATTTCTGACCTTGTAGTACAGCTTTGCAAGGGTTCTTAGAAAATCTGTTAGTTCTGTTCCTCATTTTTCCTGGTAAGCATAGAACTGCAGAGTTAATAATCCAGTGCTGCTTATATCTGGTGATAACAGGAGAATTGAATCATCTCAAACCTTTTCTTTGTGAAAACTTGTGATAGTTTAGCAACATCTGTAGGGTCACTCTCAATATAATTGTGTTTTCTTGTCACTCCTAATCTGTTTCTAAAATGGCACTGGAAAACAGGGTGGCATTTGTAATCTACCTCTCCACCAGTTCATGGGGAGGTGATGAAATTAAAAATCTTTTTGACCATTAGGTCAAGTAATAATAGACCCTGACCTGCCTAAGGAACAACAGTGATCTGAGCTACTTAAAAGCAGCTAAGGAGACAAAGTCCTTTAGAAGCAAAAGAGTCTTGAAGATCACCAGGAGGCAAGAGGAACTCTCCAGGGCTGCAGCTTTTCATGGTGTGCATGTTTGATCACTGAGCTGTGATGACTGGAGTGATGTGGGTTTATAAATCTTAATGGAACTTCTTTCCATTCCCTTTGGTACAGATAATGACCTCTGAGATACTTAAAGAAAAGTCACTTAAAAAGAGTGGTTTGATTAAGGTACACAAAATGGATCTTCAATGAGTGCAAACTAAAATACAGGAAATTATATTTAATTCTAAGAAAAAGCTATTTTACTGTAAGAGAGTGATCAAACATTGGAATAGGTTGTCCAAAGGGGCAGCCTTGGAGGTACTCATGACCCAACAGGACACAGCTTTGAACAAAGGTTTTGAGCAGGGGGACTGGACTAGGTGATCTCCAGAGGCATCTTCCAACCTCAGTGACTCTGTGGTTCTGTGAAATAATGGTGGGCTAAAAAGAAGAGCCACAGTCACCTGGCTTACCCTTTTTTATACCAAGGTCTTCTGATTAAGTATTGTCTTCCTCTTCTGGGCTTTCCTGTTCCAGAGGGAGTTTAGTATAGTTCAGGAGCAGAAGGAGAGGTGTGGAGAAGAGCGTGTGTGATAGCAAGCTTTGTGTTTCCATCTGTGTGAAGTGGAATGTAGCTTATTTAATGCTTGTATGTGCCTTCTGTCCTGGTTTAATTAGCTTGTGCAACAGTGGCTGTAAAAATCCACGTGTGGGTCCGTGTGTCGTAGAAATGAGACAAGGCTGCTGCAAATTCTGTTTTAAGAAAAGAAAGCATGGAACTGAAAGGGAAAATTATGGTCTGCTTGAATCACCTAGGAGTACATGCTCATTCCAAGCACATACTTGGCTCAGCAGGTGGTATTATTTACTGACCAAAGAACATCAGTCAGCACGACAAGCTCTGGGCATTTCAAATCAGAAAAAAAGTAATAATAAAGTCTTCCCCTGATTATATAAACTCCTCTTTTTAATTTATTGTCCCCAGTAGGTGGAGAAGATTGAAATCATCGTGGTGATTAAAAATGAGCAGGCAGAAAGTTAGAAAAGTAATCTGAGAGTTTTGAGAAATACCCAGATCTAACTGAAAAAAGTCTGCAATCACTTGCAGTGCCTTATTGTGCACCCAAAGCACAGGTGCCACTGTCTGGGGCTGCTCTGCTACAGCCACCTCCTGGCACTCGGGCTGGTGACTGGGTGGTGGGGAAGGCAATGACACAAACCAGTGGAACATAATCAGAGATTAATGATATACTCTCTACTTGTCTACAAACCACTCACAAATGAGCACACTTGGAAGAGACAGAAGCTTGTTTTTTTTGAGATGTGTGCTGAAGTTTCAAACTCCTTGAGTCTGGTATTCGGTGGACATAAAAGATCATTCCCTTTGGGTAGTTATAGCAGACAGTTCTTCTAGTAATATATTGTGTATTGAAAGATTAATGCAGTTCTGTAGGAATTGCTATAAAATCTCAAAACTAAAAAGAATGACTCATATTTCAGAGCAGGGAGAGGGGGTGAAGAAATTATGAAATTGACTGTTTAGAACACTTTAGAACCAGACTTATTTCTAACATAGCAAAGTAACACATGCCATCTCTTGCTGATGACATGTCAGCATTGATTAAACTGAACACCAAACAGCATAGCATGTTCTAGCCTGATGTTCCTTTTTTGCTTCCCCTTGTACATTCCCATAAAAAGTGTTCAGTGTCACTTTACATCGTCCATTTTCAGTATTGCTGAAGTTCATGGATTACTGAAATCCAGCTGTGAAGGACAATTTTGTCTGAATATGAATTACTCTTGATTTCTAGATTTTAATTAGGTGGTCAATTACTTATGACCATATTGTATCATTGATGATATTTCAATTTTTAAGATAATTTCTCAAGTATGTGAACCTAAAGAATTATTCTTTACAGTTCTGTAAATCTTCTTGTTATAATACAGATACAAATCAGAGAGTCATCTTTCTGAGGACTTCAATTTCTGTAAGTGAAATAACTTAGTGAAGTTATCTGATATTTGTAGAGCAACTCACAGCAATACAAAATGACTTGTGGGTTCTCTATAACTGTACTTTGGAGTGCAGGCTGAACATTTACTTCATTTGTTTATCCATAATCTGGATTTTTAATTTGGCTTCATGCAATGCTATTTTGTTGCCCAAATTACATTAGCTATGGAGCATCTAAGGCCATGTTGTAGCAAGTAGAAGTGGTGCTATGGTAGAAATAGACCAATATAATGGTTTGACTCCAGCCAGATTCCAGGGACCCATTAAATCCACTCTGCAACTAGGCAGAGGAGAGAAATAAAGATAGAACTGGGAGAGGTCACTTACTTATTATTTTCATGGGCAAAACAGACTTAAAGTGGGATAATACTTAAATTTATTACTAACGGGATAAGAGCCAAAGAGTGAGAAATAAAATAGTCTTAAAAACACAAACACATCTTCCCCCCACCCCTCCTTCTGTCTATGGGGGTTGCAGTCTGTTGTTGTTTCTGCTGCTTGTAATGTGAGTCCACCCACCTTGGGGTTACTCCTCCATGGGCTGCAGTTGAGTCTCTGTGCCCTGATGGTCCTCCATGGGCTGCAGGGGGACAGCCTGCTTCACCAGAGGACAACAGCTGAGTCCTTCCCCTGCTCTGAGGGGTGCCTCCTCCCTCTCCTCCTGCACTGACCTTGGTGTCTGTGTTATCCCATGTTCTCACTCACTGGAATTTATCCTGCCCAACACTCCCCTAATTCTTAAATATGTTATCACAGAGGCGTTACTGTGATCTCTAATTGGCTCAGCCCTGGCCAGGAGCTGGATGTCCCTCCTGGAACTGGCTATCATTGGCTCCAATAGGACAGGGGAAGCTTTGAGCAGCTTCTAACAGAAGCCACCCCTGTAGCCCCCCCACTACTAAAATTCAGCTACAGAAACGCAGGGCAACGAAAAAAGCCTTTCCCCCACTGAATCATAACAATTCCCTCCCTCTACCCAGTTTTGGTGTGCTAGCCAGGCTGTCTCCAAAGGTTCTGTGTCCCTTGGGAGGGGGCTGTGTGTCATCTCTCACTGCTGAAGGGAATTTGTGGGCTGTTCAAAGCAACCTTGTGGCTAATCCAGGGCTGTGGGGTTGTGTTCCTGCCCACCAGCTTGGTCACTCTGGCTGTGGCTGTTCATAACTGTTTTAAGCTGGTTACTCTGGCAGTTCAGAAGACAGAACATGCTCAGGCTGTGGCTTAACTCAGATGATGTGGGCATTCTCTGTATAGCACTGGAGTCAGAGGCCTCAGTATATTCCAACACCTGAGTGCCCTGAGATCCTGAATGCTCCATTCCCAGCTCTGTGCCTGCCTTTCCTCCTGGTACTTCTCCCCCTCTTATGCCATTAACTGTTTCCAGACACTTGCCTATGAAATTCTAAAATAGGTGAATTATTCTGAATTGGCTTTCATTGGGTCATGTCTTATGTGACTGTCAGTCCACTTGAAGGACATCTGAAATGGGAGGAATTATACATAATGTACATTACAAGCTTAAATATCTGAGACTGAACTTGAATTGCAGTTCTCTGAACAACTGGGAATGCAGCTTGGTTGAACTGAGGCCAGTCAGTGATGAGCGGGTACAACAGCTCGTAAATGGCAACCAAGTGGCAAATCAGTTGGAATATTTTCCATGAATTGTCAACACAGTCTGCAAGTATGAGTTATTTGTGAATAGTTTTGTGTAATGTATACCTGCAGAATCCCACAAAATTTTCAAAGAGAGATGAAAGGTGAAATGCAGTGAATAAATTATTCATAACAAATTATTCACTAAGCTCAATTCATCACTGAGATGAGACAGAATTATTGACTGGACATGGAAACAAAATTTCATTTCAGAGAGATGATATTAAAATACCAGTGTGTTAGTGTAATTATGCTGCGACTGTAAAGACTTTACTATTCTGCAGTAAAATATGCCTTGGGCAAGATTGATGTTCTCCAGGGCTAGTACACTGGATTTTTCCTTTAGCTATGTAATGGAATTTAGGTACACTATTGATCTCTTCCCATAGTGAGACAATTTTTTTCTGACTTCCTTTGGTTATAATTTGCTGACAGGCAAATTCTGTGCTTAAGCTGGATGGAATGAAGAGTGGTTAAACCTGAAGTGGTAGATATGTAGTCTCTGAGCGTTCTTCCTTGTGCTTGATGCCAGTCTGCAGTGCCTGGAGTGTTCCTGTGATGTGAAGAGGGTCCCTTCTCTTACCACTTGTATGTTCAGGATGGAAGTGTGGGACCTCCTTCAGCTCCGTGTGTGTGAGTACCTGCACAGACACGTGAATAAGCTTTTGGCCAGCAGGTTGGGAAAGAGCAGTTAAAATGTTATCTTTGGTGCAGTTTTCACCAGTATATGACCAGTGGATCTAAATGGATACTGCAAATGTGTATTCATGTTTCTCCAGCCCAGGGGATACTTGCTTTGGTCAACTCCTTAGTTTTTTGAAACATTTCCCTCTTGAATTGCTTCTTAAGGTACAAAATGAATACTAGCATGTCTGCTGCAGCATGTGCTTGGTTATTTTTTATTGGCTTGACCCTAACACTCCAAATCCTGTATGAAATAGAAGTTTCAATGTGATGGCAGCTGCATTTCTGCGAAAAGACCTTGTATTTTCTTGAGCTGTCCTCTGTAGCACAGTTTGTCCATGGGCTCTTAATATGGCAATCCTCTTGAGCTGTTGGTGTACTGAGGCATAAATGGGTCTTCTCCCCTCAGCCATCATGTTTGTCCCTTCTCTGTGAACTCCACGATGCGTGGTCTGTCCCCTGCAGAAGGTCTGCTGTAAGCACAGGGTTGCTAAAGGGTCCAACTGTTCTTCCTATGAGCAGCTTGCCTGAAGGACAGGACATGAGAGGAGTTGTCTGATTTTAGCACCACAAATCTAACGTTGAGTCAAGCCAAGTAGTTAATTTCAGATCAGTACTTGAAATCACTTAAATCCTTCTCTGCTCTTTCCAGTTATCCTGGGTTTATTTTCAAATTCCTGTATTGGAACTGCTGTTTATTCATCACAGATGAGTACATGTTGGTTTTTACTGAAAGGCCAAATTTGTTCCACACCAGTTAAAGATGTTGGCCTAAAAATGGTAAAGGGTCACATGGACTGCAGCAACATGTTTGATGCTACTGTGTTAGCTGTGGTTACTGAATTGCTCTCACTTATCAGTGATAGACAGTCTTCCAGCAAAAAGGGAGGCTTTTCAAAATGCTAATAGAAGCATTAGTGCTCCATCATCATCATCTTGCAGAAAACAATGTCTAGATCAATCTATCTCCTTCTAAATCTTTAGAGAAACAAAATTTAAACTCATTTTGCCAAGGCCAAATGTCAATCATAAGAAAAAAAATCTATATGAAATTTTAATTGCAAGATGTTCAGTGCAAATTTAATGAGTGAAATAAGAGATCTGAGAATTCAAGCATGCTCAGCTCATGCATAATGTTGACTTAAATTGGCTCTCTAGAGGTGCAGGGAATTGCGTTTTTAGAATTTACACACTGATAGAGCAAATGTACTGGGCCCTGTAGGTTAAGGTCATAAATCAGAATCATTTAACTGCCTTTGAGTGATTGCTACAGACTATAATGGTTGGGAGAACGGGCTTCAGCTACAAGTGATCACTCTTCTTGGATTATTGAAATGCTACTCAATATTCATAAATCAATAATCATTAATCCCCCAAATAGTTCCTGTCAGCTTTCTAAATAAATTTCCTACTGGCTAATTGAGATTGAAGGAGACTAGCATGCACTGGTTCAGAATTAGGACAAATGAGCTGCTTTGCCTACCTAGGATCAGAAACACATCTATAGGGGAAATTGAACCATACTGAGTACATGTGTGGCTGCTAAAATTGTTACTTTTAAGCCTGTGAACTGGAGAAGCCTTTCTTAGCAGGTTTTGATCACATGAGTTACAGTGATTATAAAAAGACTTCTTTATTTTTTTTATGATGAAGATGTTTGTGTGCTCCTCATCGGAAGTAGCTAAGCTGTCAATGGGCGTTTTCGTCCCAGTGCAGAGGGCAGGTATGGAGAGACCAGGACATGCAGCTGCGTTGGTGCAAGACACTGTCATAGTCTTCTCAGCATTGACAGGAATTAAAATTCATAGCTTTAGTGTTGGGATGTAATTGCCGTGTTTTAGCTTGGTAGAGTTTTTATTAGTCACACATATTAGCGTAGATTAATGTTGTTTGCCACTGTAGCTGCTTATACTCATATGGGAAGAATGTTTTACAGGTACCAGTGGTTTGTCTTACCTCAGTGTCCTCCAGATGAATACCCCAAGTGCCCTCAGTGTCCTCACACGCTGCCCCTCCAGGCCCTTCTCCATTTTTGTGCCCTCCTTTGGACACTCTCCAGTGGCTTCAGATCTTTCTTACACTGTGGTGCCCCAAACTGCTCCAGTGTCACAGGTGAGGCTGCACCACACGATGCAGGTCAGGGCTCCCCATTGCACCTGCTGGGAGTCAGGAAGCCCTTGATGCTGTGGCTCCAGCATGGACAAAATTGAACAGAGGAAGGTGATTGTGGGGCCTCTGCTCAGACCCAGGGCTGGGAGCCCACTCTGGGTGCCTTGGTGCAGTCCTGGGTATCACTCATTGTAGGACCACTAATGAGGGATTCATTCACCTTCTAGTGTTTCAGCTGGCAGCTGATTATCAATTGATTCATATAATTTGATCTGCCTTAAGTACAAGTTTTCAAAATCCTGCACTGATCTTGTATTAAAAAATCAAAAAAAAAATCAGCCAACCAAACAATGCAACAACCCCCCCCAACCAAACCCTTGGTTTATTTTATCATGAAATTGTTTTCTGACTGAGTGATGTTGATTGGAGTGATGTTTGTAGCACATACAGTTTATTCCAGTCCTCTCTACTCCAAATTCATGGGTTGCTGCACTTCACAAATGCTTCCTGCAGAGGATGTGAATTTTTGAGGTAACAGGATTGTGTAAAGCAGAACTATGCAGTTGGTTATCTCAGCTTTACTTTGCAGGGAAATGTAGGTGTAGCTTAAGTGTGATTCTTAACATTTCTGTTCTAACTTGTAAAGCTGGAAAGTTATCCTTGGAAAATGGAAAGCATGTTTTTGTTTCTGTTCTGTTTCTTGCAATACTTGGATCAGTTTCTGCTGAGATAAGATTCTTTTGAGCTGGGATGGCTTGAAGTTACAAGGACACAAACTTTGAGTGAAAGAATGTTTTAGTGGAAGCAATAGAATGGGTCCCAGTGTCTCTAGTGAGAAGGTGGTTTTTAATAAGAAGTTTTACATGTTGCGGAAGCCATACAAGTGCTCAACTTCCAGCTCTAGTATCCAGGCACACCAAGATCCCAGGTTTGTCTTAAATAATCTGTAGTTAACTGGGACCTTGGTTATGTTTGCACCACATGTTTCAGTCCAGGTAGTGATTTTTACATTGTTTTACAGTAATTAGGCATGTTCTCTCTAACCTTCTGTGGCTGTTCTGAAAAGGAGGAGGTGACGGATAATACTTGCAGGTTCATTATTAGATTCTCTTTAGAAGTCCAATTGTCACTCATGGGAGACTGCACATGCACAAAAATCAAATATTATTTTAATGTGAAAATCAATAAAGCTGCCTTGTTTTTTCTGGTTTTATTCCAGTATTGATGTGATATGTAGAAGTCTTTTATCTGTCTTGTATTTTCAGCAGGAAAGATGGATTAATTTCTTTGGGAAGGTTCTGAAGGAGTATAGAACAAGCAGATCTGATCAGTGATTCTGAAAAGCAAGATTGATCTAACTATTGCAGGGCCTTGTGTGCTTCTGGATGTGCTCTGGTTAAACATGTCAGCACCCCCGAAACCAAAAGATCTGCGCTATGCAGAGTTCAGGATGGTCACCCCAATCATTCCTTCTGACTTGAAACCTTCCCTGCTTTTGACTTTTTAGTCAAGGTTTATTTTATCTGGGGAAGAGAGAAGGAAATAATACTAAAATTAAAAAAACCCCCAGGGTATTGGCGAATAGGAAAAACCCAAACAGACTTTTTTAGTTACTTTTTCTCTTGGTACTGCATGATGGCAGATTTTGCTGTGGAACAACATGGCATACTCAGAAATAAAAGGAAAAAGAGCATCTGTAGAGAGGAGTCCCCAGGATGAGTGCATGTGGGAGCTGTTCTCAGTAAAAGGGATTATAATGACTATATTTCTGAAGTGATTGAGACTAATAAATGTTGATATGTAAAAAGAAAGGATTCTTTTTTTATTGGTCCATTGAGGAGGGCAGTAATTTTTTATGTTCAAGCTCTGATCAGAAATTGAAGTGACATATGGAATCAGAATTGAGATACAGCTCCATGGAATACTTTGTCGGAAAAAAATTGCATATGATAAAGCTGCTGAATTTTTGGCTTCAATTACAACACCATCTTGTGAGCTCTGATGAGGGACATTTAAGGCCAGGTTTCAGCAGCACTGTGGTCTGAATGAATGGAGAATTTCAGATAACTGCATTTCCCTTTTCTGTTCCAAGTACGTGTGATTATTCTGCAGGGTTTTTTATCAGATTGAATTGTAATCAGAGACAGTCATTACTTCACTGCTTAGAAAGATAATTCCTAAGAATGAGAAATTAGGGTGAAATTCATTCTGCAAGTTTAGAGATCCTAAGCCCACTGCATTTTTCAGGATGTTTCACAGCTTGGTTCCAGTGCCCATTTGAGAAGTGTAAAAACCCTACAGCCTAAACAGAGCTCAGGCCCAGAGGACTCTGAGTTCTGGTCTCTCCTGCAACTGGTGTTACAATGTGCATCATTTTTTTTAAAGAGCACGAAGCCAAACTTCAAAGATCTCACAATCAGCCTAGGACTGTGGTCAAATAGAACACTTGATATTGCACAATTCCATCTTGGAGAGCATTTTTGAATGAAGTTATGCAGTGATACTCCCTGAGATGATCAGCTCCATGCTGGCATGTTCTGCAGCTGAGGATCGTGGTGTGCAACAGCTATACCCAGACTGGCCTCCCAGAAACTGAAAGAGCTGTTCAGACCCAAACTTGCTTGGGACTCCAGAACCTGGAAGTCCCTCTAGTCTGAAGACGGAGGTAGATGTCATGTGTGCAAGTGTGCCCAGCTGGATGGACTCTTCGAGCAAGTGGCCATGTTGTAAGAGGAGTGTAACAGGCAGCACAGTGTCTGGGGCCTGCACAAAGGATGTGGTGCTGTGTGTTGTCACCAGCTGAGCAAGAGTCCTGCCTGAAGCCTTTGCAAGGGGAAGGTAACTTTGCTTCCAGCCCTGAACTGAATGACTCAACTAACTCTCAAGACAAAGGAGACCGGATTCTCACTGGCGCTTGGGGCAGGAGGAGGAATCTTGCTCTTCCCTCTGTAGTGCCCTAAGGAAACAGATACTGCCTTGAGGCTGGAGAATGATTAGGGAGTGAGTGACAGGCAAGTCCCAGGAAAGGCTGACTGTGCAAGGTCAATCAAACCATCTACCCCCATTAGAACTGGTGCTCTGGGGGGTTAGTAATTGGAGACTTCTTGCTGAGAGGACCCATTTGTCATCCAAATCGTATCTCTAGAGAAGCTTGCCTGCTGGGAAGTTGCATCCATGATGTCAGGAAGAGGCTGGCCAAGCCTGCAGACTATCACCTGTTTCTACTGTTCCAGGTAGGGTCAAATGACACTGCAAAGTGACTCAGAAATACGAAGGGAGACCTTATAACCCTTGGAACAACATTCAAGGAGGCAGGAGATGAGGTTCTATTCCATCTCCCTAGGTAGACAAGAGGATTTGAGAAAAAGGTGAGCTGAGCAAGTGAAAGACTGTCTGCGTAGCTGGTGCCATGCTCAAGGTCTTGGCTTCTATGATTTTGGGCATACCTTCAAGAAACTGAGCCTGCTGATTATCTATGGTCTCAGGTGGCCAAGTTGGGCAAGAGAGTCCTGGACAGCAAACTGGCTGGACCTATCAACAGAGCCTTAAACTACATCTGAAAAAGATTCAAACTTTCAATTCTTATTTGTAGTATCTACTGTAAATTCCTTTCCCTTCTGGCTGAAACAGACTTTAAATTTTGAAATCATTGTAATGCCTCAGCGATAGCAGCAAACAGATGTTACACAGCTCTGACCCATCTCACATCCTGACAGTGGGAGCAGAACAGCAAAGGGCTGCTGCTGTGTCCATGGGTCAGAGGCATGTTGCTATCATTTGCCAGCTTGATGGGACTGCAGGCATGTGTGAAGGGGAAATGGTATCCTTGTGGTCACAGAGCTCCAAGCCCTGCTGTAAGCTTCACCCTGCCTCTCAGCTCAACCTGCAGATGAAAACACTGTTCTTCCTTTAACCACCAGTGACAAAAAGGTGTCAGATTCCTTGAGCAGTCGTAGCCCATAGTTCAGGCTCAACACTTTCTGGCTGGGCTAAGGAAACTTCATATCTGTGTAGTTCTCACTGACCTTTCTTGTGCTCCCTCTGCCTGTTTCTCAAAGTATGTTCCTGTTGCCTTATGGAATACTTATTGCCTGGATTGAATCTGTGTAGGCACTTCACCTATCTTGTTAAGGATTTATTCAGAGTAAAGATGCAGTCCAACTGCTGATGGCACAAAGGTCGTTGTTGCACACTTTGATGCACAGACACAGGCCGGAGGGTTGTAAATAAAAAGAATGAACAGACTGGCATGTTATGAGGAAAGTATGGGCAGTATAAATTAGGAATGTTATGTGGCATGGGAACAGTAGTTGTCTGAATATCAGCATCAGGTTCCTAGGCACCTCAACCTCCTGTGCCACGTGAGGTTCCTGTGAATTAAATTCAGTCAGCATCACATCAAGCAGAAATCCATTCTTTTCCATTAGTGCTCAAGAGCCTTCTGCCTGTGTTTGTTCCTGCATCCATGGCACCAATTACCATCATGTCAAAAAAAGGTCTGAGCTCTTGCTTATCTTGGTGAGAAAAATCTCAAAAACCTTTATTTTGCAGGTGTTTTCTTAAACTGACATTTTCTGACACAGAGGCTGTAACTTCTTAGGTGTACCTGAAAGTATTTTCTAAACAGGGAAGAACATTTCTATGCAAGAAAATGGTCAGATTTCTGTAAATCTGAGATGATGGCTGAGTATTGAACAGTGAAAGCCTGAGACAGCAAATGGGAGTTGTGTTTTCCTTAGTTGTTATGCAGGTTGTGCCTTGAGATCGTCCCTGTGAATCAGGGCCACGTTGTGTGTCACCTGTGCAGCCTCAGGGTAGGCAGAATGTCTAGCCTGAAGTATTTAGCAGAAAGAATCCAGCCACTGGACACATGTGGAGTAGCAGAGGGAAGGGATGAAGTGTGGTAGCAAGTGGCCTCAGCACATCCACAATCTCTATGCCCTGAGTGGGCTCCCCAGATCTCTGCCCAGCAGAGACATTAATGCCAGTGAGAGCAGGAGGAACCCAGAAACTGGGCACAGCCCTACTGTTGCCTCTTCTGATCCATTTCTTGATGTTAAGAGTCTTTTCCCTTCCAAGTTCGCTATAGTACAGAGACTGGGGATGGTTTATGATGAGCTGTCTTTCAAGGGCACAGACAGTTTACAGAGATCTTTATTTCCCACCCCCCCCTTCCTACTCTGTAAAGTTCTTGCCAATCTCTCTCTAAGTTTAAAGTGCCATGTGCTCTGTGCTATTCCAAGCTTTTCTTTTGGCAGGGAGAGAAAGGCAGGCCTGTTGTGCTGTAATAATAGTCACCCTCATTCACTGAGGGTGCCATGTGTTGTGTTTTTGAGCCAAACATATTTCTGCTTGTGTGATACCTAAATCTACTACCCAATATTTCCCATGCTTAAGCTTCAATAAAAGCCATTCCAAGTTGCCTGTACTTGAAACAGAGTATGTAATCTCTTTATTATGCCTGGCCTGGCTTGCTGGGCACATGAATAAACCTGGCTGTGTGTCATGATGACTGTTTGCATGGCCTGTCAATAACTGGAACAGAGTTAAATAAAATCACTGTTTTGTCTTCCCTTAGATAGAACTCATCAGCAGATGGGGAATGCTGCCATTCTTTCTTTATTTTTGGCAAGGGCCTGCATGGCTGACAGATCCCTGCCATGATGGAAAGAGATGGTTCAATGAGGTTTAGGGAAGAACTAGTAATACGTCATTTGCTTCTGCCATGCTTGAAATAAGGTTTAATTTGTTAATTTAAAATGCAGGGTTTTGTAATCTTAAAGGAACCTGCTTTATTACCTACCTCCTGGTTTGACACCTGTGTAGCAAAACGTGAGCATTTGGAATATGCAAACTGAAATCAAAGCGTATAATTCCCTTTGAAGCTTAGTTTCTTGCTCTTTTCCCTCCCCACCTTTTAATATTCAGCCTTTTATAATTTTATTTCTCTGAAATTTTCAGTGTAATTGAGAGAGTGTTGAAGGAACAAAGAAAATATTTACATAGCACAAATGCCACTTGATGTGATTAGTTAAAAGCAGTCTATTTAAAATTTAATATGTGTATTAAACATATGCATACACATGCATGCGTGGGGAAGCCAGTGAAATAAATTCTGAGTTTAGATGACTTAGAATCTTCCAGGCTCTGTTATCTAGAGACCAGCTGATACTGATGCACTGTCTGAAGAGCAGGATGATGATTGCCAAGGAAGTGGAATTAACCTCATTTATTTATAAATTTTTAATGAATTTGGTCAGTGTTTTATGGCAAATGTTGATAAGTAAGACATTAGATTTTTCATCCTTTTTTTCTCTTTGCTTTATAACTTTTACCAATGATACAAGAGTATGGAAAACTGCATTTAACCATTCTTAGAGGAGATTAAATCAGTGAAATTAAAGTAAGTTGAACAAAATGTCTCCAGACCTGCTAAATCTCATGGTTTGTGCAAGACTCCTTCTCAGCCCTTTGGTAGATACAGTACTGCAGCTCCTCAGCTTCTGGGCTTCACACAACTTTTCCTGGGCTCTGTGGTCCTGAGTATGGTTCACAGACTGCAGTCTGGCTTTTTGCTGGTGTTTTGGTCTTTTTTTTTTTTTCTTTTTTCCCCCAAATAAACCTTCCACACTTACTTTGCACAGGAATAACTGTCATCTCTTTTCTTCAATAGCAAGGCAAAATTTGGTTCCAAATCCTGTTTTCAATTCTGGCCACAGATCATTAGAGCCGTGGAGCTTGCTCAGGCTTGGAACCCTTTATGATGTTTGCATCCTTATTGTAACCAATATTTTCCACAGAAAATTAATTTCTTAACCAACTGAAACATGAATACCAATAGTGTTTTATTTTAGGTTCATAATTGTGCAAAGGCAGAAGACAGGGCATGAACCCAGAGCAGCTTCATTTTGATACTATGCATAACAGAATCTGTTAAGTGAGTCTCAGGAGTCAGGCTCAAGGACCTCTTGATTAAGAATTAAATTACAGGTATGATTTACTAAATTTGTGCTTGGGGAAAGAAGGATTTTGATGATGATGTGATTGGTTAACTATGCATTTCCTCAGCAACATAATAAAGTTAATAGGAGTAGCATAACCAGACATGCAAAATACTTCACAAATCTTAGGAAACAATGGGGTTCTGCATTAATAAATGGAAATGTGCCTGGCCTTGTGGAGACTTTTTGAGGATGAGTATGTCTGTGCATGTAAAATGACAGGAATGTTGGGGTTTTTTCCAGGTGTAAATATTTTCATTTCAGTGCCTCAAGATAGTTGCAAGTATGCTGCTACAGGTATCTAAAATATTTCATGTTTAAGCAATGGCTGTAATGAAATTTCTTGCAGCATTTGATACTGAGATTCAACCATGGGAAACATAGAGCACTGATAAAGACTTAGAGAGCTTTCAATAAACTTGTGGTGTTGCAATGAACAAATTGACAAGGGAAAAAGACAATATTGTCCTTGAGGGAATGTGCTGACACAGAGATAACTCGGAGGAGTTCAGTAGTCTTTTGATTTGGAGGAAACTCTGAAATATGAGTCTGCTTCAATAATGTTTGCATCTGATGTGTCAGTAGGAGCAGCCCAAAAATGTCACCCTCTTAGAAAACAACAAAAAATAATCCACTGAAGGAAAATGAATGCCAAGAAAGCAAGAGAAAGTGTTTTGGTCTTTTTCTTGCTGTTGTCTGTCCCAGCTGGGGTGCACGAGGGCAGAGCTGTTGGCAGCCCGTGACCAGGAGCGCCCCTGTTGTGTTGCTGGACAGGGCATTCAGTGAGGAGAAGTCTCAGACACCTTCGGCTCTACTACTGGTTTTAAAATACAAAACGTGATTTTTTTTTGGTTTTTTTTTTGTGAAAGAGCCATCCTGAGGAAAAGGAGCCCCTGCTGCTCTCTGAAGGTGCTCTCCAGTGGATGCACTCAGGGCAGAGCCAGGAGTTTGAGCCGTGCTCGTGGTGCTGCAGCAGAAGGAAAAGACTCGAGGTTTGCTTCCCTCTAGTGCTTTGAGTTATGGGGTTTTGTCATTTATCTTATGACAGATTTGCAAGTTGTCAGACAGCACATGCTTGCATTGCAGTTTTGATTTCTGACTCTGTACAGGAATGTTATTTCAGACCTTAGAATTTCTGGTGGATTGGGAGTGTTTTCCCTGGTTTTAGGCGAAGTTGTATATAGATTTTTCCATATGAGTCTCTGGGGACTAGCAGTGTTGATATGTCCCCTTCATAAAACCCTGAAATGACTAATTTTAGAAGCTTTGTACTCACTGTGATGAAAATGGTAGGTAGGAAGATGGTGACAAGGGCATTTGTGCGAGTGACAAGTAGCCGTGCAGCCCTCAGCTCCCTTCTGTAGCTGTAGCCTTCTACTCATGTAAATCCCCCATTTACAAAGCCCTTTAGTTGAAGAACAGCTTTGAATCTGTGGATTCGGGGGTTTTGCCTTCGTGGTTTGCAGTTGTTCGTGTTGGACTGTTGCACCAGGCGCAGGGTGTTGGTGCTGTGTGTGCCATGTGTCGCCGCCGTGCCCGCGGCTCCGCTGGCAGTGGAGGGCAGGGGGGCAGCGCTGGGGACTCACCTGCCTGCCCAGCCGGGGGAGTGGAGAAGCAGCTTCATTTGCAGGGTGTGTTTAGCATTGCCCATGAGTACCAAATCCTGTCCTTAGGCAAGAGGAGAAAGGGGCAAAAGAAGGAAATACAAGGGCAAGTATCTCGTGTTGGTCCTGTGCCGTTTTCTGGGTTATTTTTGTTTCCTCCCCCCAAAGCTCATAACTTGAGGTCATTTTTGAATTACTTGAAGCTGTTATCTTCAAATCAGCACATGATCAAGCCAAATGTCCACGCACAGCAATTTAAGACTTGGCAAGGTAATACGGATTGGCTTCTAGAGCAGCATCTCTCTTCCTGTGCTGTTCCACTTGATGTGCTTCAGAGCACAACTAGCGGGGCCTGTGCTTAAACAAAGGAGCATTTGAGCACTCGATTCTGCAGAGAGAGACTGTTCTGCTATAGGTAATATTTTTAACAGTCTGTAAAACTGGAGAGATTATGAATCTGTGTTATGACTGGCTGCAGGAGAATTCTGTGGATAATGAAGAAGATTGCAGGGGGCAAATTGAGAGATTTCTCTTTTATATTGTATAGCATCAGTATTCCTTTAGTGCTAACAAAGATGAGGCCAATTTAGTATAAATCTTCAAAGCAACATGTGTGAATTTATCTGTCCAGTGCTCATTACAGTTAATGGGAACCGTGTGGCTGGAACTTTGCTGGTGCTTTGAAAGTGATCCTTTTAAGGTTACATTAGAGACCCCCATATTAGCTGTTTTGTTATTATTTTTATATTGCTCCATTTGTTTTCTTGACATTAAAAAAGTGAAAACAGCAAACTAATTAAAAACAGCATCTCCCCCTCCAGTGTTGAAATAGAGTAAAATACCCATTTTCTAAAGTGAATAAAATACTACTTATATATAAATCAACTTGAGACACAACATGAATCTCTTGTTTTAAATCTTGGTAGTAAAATCCTACTGTTTGTTGCATGCTGATTAAGGTGAGTTTAACTGGAAAGTCAAAATGTTGGTCCAGATATCTATATTTGAATTTTGGTCTCGCTATGCTATTAGTCACCATGTGTGGTATGTCATCTGTGTCTCTTTAGGGATATCCTAAAGGGGATATAAACATTGGGGAATCTGTAGGGAAGAAGAAAGACATAACGAAAACAGGAAGTTATAAGGCAGGTAATGAGCATAAAAGTGCACCTACACAGATGAAAGAGTAAATTGATGGAATTTAATGTTAGTTAATATTTTGATTGTTGTACTATAAAAAATACATGAAGAGGCATATACCTTATCATGGAAAGGACTTTTTTCCCCCATTTGAAAATGGAATATATTAGAGACAATTTTATAAAATCATTTGAAACACAAGAATCATAAAAGGTTTTCAGTCTGGTGTCAGGTGAAATGCTCTGGGGCTTAGGTCAAGAGGAAGCCTTGGTTTAGGCCATCAGGAGATGGTCAGTGATCTGTGCGCAGTGTGTGGACTCTATGTGATGGTAAATGCCTTTGGTTTCTCCCAGACTTTTGTTTGGTGGGAGCCATGAGAAAAATACCCTACAAATCCTTCTTCTTGATCACAGAACATTCTTCTGAGTTTCTTCTGGTGGTCTTGTGGGTGTTAGGCATTGTGTTTTAGCTTCTTTTTGGTTTAAAATGTGAGTCAGAACTTGCATTCCTTCCTTCCTTCCTTTCAACCCAGGCTTAACCCACAAAGCTTGTGTACCAATCTGGGTTTAATACTTGTATTTCGTCTCTGTGACAGGGTTTTGCTAGTAGGGGTCCACAGCTCCTCTGCCCTGTGAAGCCGATGCCAGCCGGCCCCAAGGCAGGTGTGCCACTGGCCAAGGCTGAGCCTGGCAGTGGGAGCACCTCTGGGGCAACAGGGGAGGCAACTTTAGCCAGAGAGAGGAGTGAGAACGCATGGTGGGAACAGCTCAGCAGAGCCCCAGGCAGTGCAGAAGGGCAGGAGGTGCTCCAGGCACTGGAACTGAGGTTCCCCTGCAATCCATGGTGCACATCATGGGGAGGCAGCTGTGCCCCTGCAATCCATGGTGCACATCATGGGGATGCAGCTGTGCCCCTGCAGCCCATGGTGCAGCCCATGGTGCAGCCCCTGGAGAGGCAGCTGTGCCCCTGCAGCCCATGGTGCACATCACGGGGAGGCAGCTGTGCCCCTGCAGCCCATGGAGCAGCCCATGGTGCAGATCACAGGGATGCAGCTGTGCCCCTGCAGCCCATGGTGCAGATCATGAGAAGGCAGCTGTGCCCCTGCAGCCCATGGTGCAGGTCATAGGGAGGCAGCTGTGCCCCTGCAGCCCATGGGAAGGCAGCTGTGCCCCTGCAGCCCATGTTGTTTATAGGAGACCAGATTTTGGCCAAAAGGTACAACACCCCCATAGCGAAAGCAAAATTGCCAAGATTTTTCAACAGAAGTTAAAGAAGAGAAGTTGGAAAGAGCTCCCCACTGGGGATGCTGGTGTGCCGTGGTTTGCTGGGAGGTTGTTGTCTTTGACTTTTCATTAGACTGCTGTGGCAGCAGCAGGAAGCTCTTGGGTGGGTTGGTGAGCGTGTAAGAGGGTGGTTGTTCAGAGCAGTCACTGTGGAGGGCAGGAGGATGTTCAGGAGCACTGTGTGTGGGCACTGTCGGGCAGGTGTGTGCTGTGTCAGGGACACACCAAACAGCGGCTGGCCCCGAGCTCTGCCGCAGGAAACCTCCTTCGGGCTATCAGCCTTCCACTTGCAGTTGCCAGAGGGAGGGAGATGAGATAAATGGGCTATAATAGCAGAAAATCTGATTTCTTTCAAAAATATAATCCTGGGGAATTGCCAGTATTAAATGTACTTAGCGTTTTTGCTTGAAGGTAAAAATGTGCCATGAGAGAGGAGGAGGGACACTGCGGGGAAAAGGCAAACTAAGCCCAGTGTTGCAGTGATTGGGCTCTGTGTTTTGCCTGCAATTACCAACTGCAGTAGCAACCCGTGTGTATTGGGGCTCCTTCTGTCGTGTGATTAAACACTGAGGTCTCAGCTGGGAAGAGCAAGTTGCCTCAGGAACACACTTTGTGCAGCCTTCACAGTAGTAAGTGTCTTACTAGGAGGAGTCAGAAAGAAATCCCTTTGGAAAAAGTCCTTGGATCTCTCTTCCCTTGGAAAAACTACCAGGAAATTTTGTCCAGACTGTCAGATAGCTGTACAGGTTTTGCAGCTGGGGTGGTGTCCTGATCTGACACCTGTACAAAGCCTGGTACTTCCAGTGGATGAGAGGTCTGATTAGTGACTAATTAGTCTCCACTGTGTGGAGGAGAATCCTGTGGCTGAAGGAAGTGACTGGTCTGAAGGGTAAAGGTACAGTTGAATAGGACCTTCTGGAGGTCAGAAAAGACTCCTTGCAGGAAGTTCAGATCAGAATAATGATAATGCAATAATATTGGTAATTTCAGGTGAGAAGAGTACTAAATCATACAGTGAGCCCATCTTTCCAGTATTAATGCTGGACAGAGTGCCTTTTTAGATAAAAATTAATCTTTCTTGGCCACAAGCAACGTCATAAATGGTTCTCTGGCCCTGGACTGCATACATTTAATTGCAAGATAATTTATGTATGTGAGCAGTTCACAAAGACAATGGTGTAAGTTAAATCTAATGACATACCACCTGTGGGAGGGAAAGAGTTTAAAGTAACATTCCTGCTGCTGTTCAAGGCAAGGCATTTCTGCACTATGCTCCATGGGAGGGGGCTGGAGTCCAATTCCTGGATTGATCCAGGGCTGAAGGGATGGCTGAATTTGTGTAGGGCAGAGCCTGAGACCAGCAAGGCTGTGGTGGGACTGGCACAGCCTCAAGGGAAGAGAAAGAAGACCAAAGAATTTTCATGCATTCATATGATAATCTTTAGCTTGGAGGTAACCAGCAAGGTGTTTTCAATCCAAAATATTCTTGGTGGAAATACCTGGCACATTTGAGCTGTGCAGTGTACTCTGCAGGGCAGAACGTCAAGCTTATTTTTGGTGCAAATTTATGTTGGCAATACAATTTTTAAATAAAAGTGCAGTTTTATAGGTAATGCGTAATGCATAATAGATTTGCAAAGAGTATGTGTGTGCTGCCAGGACCATGTCAGAGCAAGACTCCCTCAAATATCTGAGATTCTGGGTGACACATGGAGCCAAGGGGAAGGATAGTTAATATGTGATCCACCTTTATGCTCCTTCTGAAAAAATTAGGCTGGATTATAAATGTTTAAAATTTAATGTAGTTACTACTAGAGGTCTTTGCTTTTGTATCAACGGCAAATGAAATCCCTTGAGCCCTGAAGTGTCTGTGCCAGTGTGTCCTGGTCTTTCATGCTGGTTTCTGCTGACTTGCTGCCGTCAGTGTGTGGGCAGCACATGGCCCAGTGTGTTTCGTGACCCTTGAGCTCTGTCCTATCACAGACATTAGGGGACTGCTCACACAGATTGAGATCCTCACTCCGATTCACTGTCTGTATATGTCAGCAGAATGAAATAAGTTTAGGAAGACTCAAATCTTCTCTAAATTGAGGTAAGAATATTGTACTTTCTTTTTATGTAAAGATAAAGCTCAATCAGTTTTTTCTGTGGAAAGTCCCTCTCTCTCATACCTTCCTTGAAATAATGTCACAGTCTTGATGTTCAGTTTTTCATAAGAGCTGTTGATGAAAATCTTGTTGTGACTTCGTCTTCAAGCAAACCAAACAAAAGGCATCCAGGTTGAAAAGCATCACTATGGTTACCTGATTTAAAGGCGATTGTTAATAAAGGAGAGAAAATTGGAACTGAGGCAGTAATTGCAAAAGCATAGAAAAGGTTAGACTAGACTAGTATTTTTCATCAAAACTTGAACTTCATGTCTTGTTCATTAAATATCCATTTTAAGGTGCCATCCTAACTCAAAGGGTATAGCTAGGAGAACCCATACTTTACAAGAAGTTTTTAATGATTAAAAGAAGATTTAGAAAAGGACAGCATTCATATTTTGATTCCTAGGCTAAAGGGTCTGGATGGAGTCTAGATAAGGTTTAGAGTAGGAGGTTTTTTCCCTTTAGTGTTTTGAGAAGAGAGAATTGGTTTTAAAATGGTTGCAGTATACCTCTTATATCACATATGTTCTGATTTTGCTTCCCTGTTCTTTAACATGGTGCTTTACGTATTCTTGTGGGACCAGAACCGTAAGAAGCAAGGAACTCGAGCTTGAGCTGGAGCTTGATTTAAAAAGCAAGTTTAAATATTTTAATTGAAGTCAGCTAACACATAGCTTCCAATCCCAGGGTAGAATGTTGGCTTTTAAAAAATCACAAATATGCCCACAGTCTCTAAAATGGAGAGTACTCAAGATGTTGGTAGAGTGGTTTGTGGTGACAGCCACTGGCATTGCCTCGTTGGAGGTTGACCCTGGACAAACCCAAAACAAGGCAGCACTGGCAGGTTTCCCAGGGCCAGCAGGGGTTTCCCCCTCCAAGCCCTGAAAAGGGGGAGAAAAACAGTGAAAAAGCAGAGGGGAAGGAAAGGAAACTTAAAAGCTTTGGACCAAAGGAGATTATATATTTACAGATTTATTTACAGAGGAGGAAAAGGGAACTTAACACTAAGTGCACACAGCAAGAAAACAGATAAATACATATGTACGGGAAAAGAGAGGTAACTGGAACAGTACTGTCTATGTACTATATATACACACCCAAGGAAGACAGATAAGGCACTATATTACCCAAATACAGAAGTGTCCAGCCCCAAGCTGCGATCCTTCTCCCACACCACTAGAAGCGAGACTGCCTGGAAGAGAGACTGACCCAAAACTCCCTCCCCATCTCTTTATATCCCAGTTGACGTGATGACAGTAGGGAATACCTGTTGTTGGTCAATGTATGTCACCTGACTCGTTTCCCAGGAAGGCCTAAAAAACAACAAACCTAACCAAGGCCTGAAATTTAACTGACCACATGCCAACACAAAGACCCCCGTTCAAATCTGCTTAGAATGTGTTCTGGTTATTTCTTTTCTGGGGCTCATTTCTTTTCTTTTGATTTCAGAGAAGATACACCAAAGCTGGTTGATGGCCTCCATTTATACAAAAAGGGCTTGTTTACTTTGAAAATATGGGTTAACTGAATATCAGCTTTCGTATTAGCCTACTTTATCACTTAAAAGAGATGTTTTTCAAGTAAAATAAAAAGATACTACATACCAAAGGTTTAGGGAAACATGTTCTTTAAAAATTAAGTTAAATTAGAAATGACATTTCTTCTTTTAATATTGATGTTGTAGCTTGTGAGTGAAGCTATAAAAGGAGTCAATTAAATTCTCTGCAGCCTTGCTGCAAAATCCAAATTTAAACTACATAGTAAAGCAATCATCCTAATGCTGGCAGTTTCACACCCCTCACTTCTAGAACTAAGCTGGGACAAAATTATTAATCCAAACCTAAATCTCTCTGATTAATGTATTCCTGTGATGTCAAGATTTAAAGATGAGCACGTCGCAGGTGCAGGCTTTTTGCTGGGTTTCTGACACCAGAGAACTCTGAAGGGCTGTTAAAAATTAGCCCGTCAAATGTGCTGTGCCATTTGCTGCAGGGTTTCTCCAGCACATCACAAATGCTTCCTGCTGGTGCTGGTGTCTCTGGGAACGTGAGCATCCAGCAGCCTGCAGGTTGGGCTGATCATGCTCTTCAAGGAGAAATCAGGGAGCCCTCTCCCTGGTTTTAGATTTTTTCAGGGAAGGAAGATTGCTGAACACTATGGACTTTTATTAGCTTATTTAAACATATTGACTCAATTTTGAACGTAGGTCCTTGAGATCTTACAAAGTCATCCCGAAGCACACAGGGAGTAGAGCAGCGTCTTCTCTTGCTCACCTCATATTGACTAGGTTGGCTGCAAGAGATGTGCAGGAGCAGAGGGAGCTTTGGCAATCTTTTTGGGGCAGAGGAGCCCTTTAAGGCAGCAGTTAAAACAAGCTGTCTAACTTGAGAGCACAAATCCTGATGCTCAGTGGGATTTCAGCTCCCTACATTCTTTAGGGTGTTTGAGAATTTCCCCATCTCCTGTGCTTCGCAGATACCTGTAGGAGAGGTGTCATGGTGTTACTGTAGGTTGGATCAGTGGGGCAGGGTGTAACCTTACTAGTTTTTCCATTTGCAAAGTAGTAGTAGAAGCTCTTCTGACTGAGTACAAGGATGTAAGACATTGAGGTGCTGGAGCATGTCCAGGGATGGGAAGGGTCTGGAGTGGCAGGAGGAGCTGGTGGGGCTCAGCCTGGAGAAAAGGAGGCTCAGGGGGGACCTTCTCATCCTCTGCAACTCCCTCACAGGAGGGGGAGCCAGGCAGGGTCGGGCTCTGCTGTCAGGAAACAGGGACAGGACAAGAGGAGATGTCCTGAAGTTGCACCAGGGGAGGTTTTGGTTAGATATTGGAGAAAATTCCTTCACAGAATGGGATGTCAAGCACTGTCACAGGCTGCCCAGGGCACTGGTGGTGTCACCATCTCTGAAAGTTTAAAAAACACATGTAGATGTGGCACTTGGACATGGTTTATTGGTGGGCTTGGCAGTGCTTGGTTAACACTGGGACTTGATCTGAAAGGTCTTTTCCAACCAAAACAATTCTATGATACTACAATTCTGTATACAGAATATAAACAGATATTCTGTATACATTCTATATACAGAGTAGGACTGGGAACTTGTTAGGCCCTGAGGTCCTGGGAGCCAAAGGAGCCCCAAAGATGTACCCACAGATGAGCAAAATCTTTTCTCTGGTTTCTGCCCAGTGGTTGCTGTCAAAGTTAATTCTAAAGCTGATCTATAATCCTAACTCTTGGAGTTTGCTCAGTAACTGCATTTTATAGCTTAATCTTTACCACTTGATCATTCAATGAAGATTTTTCAAGTAGTGTACTGAAGATTAGTCCTCTTGAAAATGGCTAAAAACTCCAGAGAACTATCTTTCCATTTATAAGTGTATGTTAAATATTTCCTGCATACTCTCTGTGCTTCCTGCAATGGCAGGATTTTGCAAGCAGTCTTTTTGACTTCTCTGATCACCTCTGCTGCAGCCAAGACCCATCTTTTAGCCTCGCACTGTGCAGACCTTGGAGGAAGAAGTGGCCCTTGTCCTAAAGAATTTAAACTGTCTGAAAAATTGTGCTGAAATAGAAAAGTGGTGTTAATTTCAAGCTCCATTAGAAGCAAAAGGACTGATATTTATATCCATCCTCTGTGCTGTAGTTTGGACCCGTTGATATTTTGTTTTAGCATGGCACTTAAACATTGGAATGAGGAGTGTTTTCGAGGTCAAAGAGGAAATGGAGAGTGAGTGCTTGTTAAATAAAAGTTGACAGGAATCTCACATTAAACGCTTAAAAAAAAGTGTTCTATGGCTGTAGTGCCAACAGTGTATTTGAGGGATGCTCCTCCCTCCTCAGGTCACTTTATGACCAAAAGGTTCTTCCAGGTTCTGGCAACCCTGTTATGCCAAGGGGAGCCTCAGGTGGTTGTTCCCACTCCTGCCCTAAGCAAAAGCACGTGTGGAGCAGTGGAGAAGTGGGGCCTGAAGTGGGAGCAGTGGGGTGGGTGGTGCAGCTATTGATGGGGTCACCAAACCAGCCTTCAGTCTCATCCTTCAGCCTGAAGAGGAGTTGCTGCCTCTGGGATAAACACTCCTCTAGGAGTTTGTGCAGGGCAGAGCCCAGCCCTCTGCCAGAGCCTGGCTGAGCTGCTGTGGCTCAGGGTTTGGGGTGCCTGGGTGCCCCCCTGTGCTGTCCCAGTGCTGCTGCTCCGACCCCTCTGACAGTAGGATCTGGGGCTCCTGACACTGCTTAGTTCATTATTTTGTAGGATGTTTGTTCCTGCTGTGTTTGTCTCCAGCAGTTTGTCTTCCACTGGGTTCATGTTTAATAATGCAGTTTCAGTTCCCATTCCAGCGGTTTTCCAAATTATGTCAGGAGTGAGCTAACAAGGAGTATTTAAGAACAATGCCAAGATGGTTTCTGCTGCTCTGAGCTGTTTGGAAAACCAGCTGTGCAGTGAGGAAGAGAACTGTTCCTGATGAGTGTATTAGTTTAAATACAAACATTTTGTATGTCTGTCCTAATTATCCCACATGTAATCCAAACAAATGAAGTTTTGCCCCAGGGCCATCCAACCCCTGTTCTTAAGTGTTGGAATGGTGATGCCTCTTGGATAGCCAGTCTGCTGTTTCTAGCAGAGACTGTAGAAGCAGAGGATTTGGTTCCAGGGAAACTAGTATTCACCAAAGCTGAAAGTTAATCTGATCCTATTTGTAGCTGGCATTCATAAAAATCATTTGGACAACTTTATGCAAGGCCTCCTCTTTATTCTGCATTTAACCATAATCCTGATCCATACCTGCCATCTCCTGTGTTAGTACATGACCATGTTTAATCCTAGTGATGGGCCTGACACGTTTTGTATGTGTACAAGGAAGATCAAGCATTTAGAGCTGTTCCAGTGAACATCTGTGCTGGCAGAGTCATATCAAGCAACAGTATATGAGGTGTTCCCCTGGCAAAATGCAGGTACTTGTTGAACTTGCACTGTGGAGAACAACAAATCAGCCAAATAAAACAAATGCAGAGAAAAGAAACAGTAGTTCATGCTGTAGTGAAGACGTGTCATACAGGTGTATGCAAACTTAATTAGTGTTACAAAATAATAGGGTTTTTTCTTACATGGAAAAAGTTAATATGGCTGTATAAATTCAGTCTTTTGTAATATAAAGGCATTTATAAATAAAAGCATATTTAGGCATGAAGTGGTTTGTAACAGTGAATGTTTGGAGTGGTTTCCCTTCTGTGTCTGAGGAAAGCAAAGGCACAAAGAAATGCGGACACTGACACAGGGACAGGGTTTGTTCTGTCATGCTGCAAGGAAATGGAGCCAAAGGCAGTGCTTGCACCTGGTTCAGGTCCACATTTTGGAAAGGTCACCTCTTGTTTTAGTTTCAGTCTCTTTTTGCTTAGATATGAAATGAGATAGTGATACTTACCTCTCCCAGAAAACATTTTTGGTTTGGTAGCTGAAAAGTCTTTTATAGGACTGATGTGTTATGTATTTTTTTCTGAGAATTCATAACTAAACTATGAAACTTCAGCTTTTTTTCTGTTGCTAGCCTCAATTTATTGTGCTTTGCTGAACAAGAATTGCCCTTGCTCTCCATGTAAAATAAACATAATGTAAAGTCACTTTGGTTTTTTGAATTTTAGAGTTATATCTTTCTATAGCAGTGTCATTGCAGCTGTGGCTCAGATGTGTTTAAAGATGTAAGAATGGCAAGTTTTGCATGAACATCTCACATTTGCAGTATCCTAACAGATAGAGGTAGAAGATGTGTTTTCCAAGGAAGATGAACTATTTAATTATTTTCAAGGAAATAATGTTAATAAATCCTGTGTTATTTTGTTTTTAATTATTTGGAAAATACTGTATATGCTGGGTCTAACATGCCAATAGAGAAATTTATTTTCCTCTCTGGATTTTAACCTACCTGAGGATGTTCTGTGACACAGCCATAATGGTGCCAGACATTATTGTCTCTTGTGTTAATAATCCATGAATTAAAGCATCCCCCAGCAAGCTCTGAATGTGAGGGATTGTGTCAGTGCTGTGCTTAAAGGGTCCCCACAGCTGGCCTGCACACAGTGGACCAGAGCAGTTTGGAAAGTCTGTTGTTGTCAATGATCTGTGGATTCTGTGGATGCCTCTGGAGGAGGGTGGAGTGGGAGGCAGAGGAGGGCTGTGAACAGCAACTTCAGCTCTGCCCAAGGTTAGTGGTCCTGCTGGACATGGAAATCTGGAAAGAAAAGCACATGGTGCTGGGGATGAACCAAACAGTAGATCACGAGGCACTTCGGAGGAGATTGAGGGTGCTCATCACATTGCCAAGGAGACCAAAATATGTGGAATCCCTTGACGAAGAAAAGCATAAGTCTCAAGATTAAAAATAGATGCTTTTTATCTTGCATATGTTACAAAATCTCTTGTGATACGGTGTTTTTGTATTATGCTTTAGTAGCTCTGAGCAGTTGTGGATTAGGCCTGTATCACAACAGTAATTCACAGGAGGCTGTGTTTTGTCTTGCTATGACACCAGCTACTATTGTTTTTGATCTGCAGCCTCTGAAGAGGGATGCTGCATCTTCTGTGGGAGGTGTTGTGAGTGCAGATTAGTTAGACAAGTGCTGTAGTGAATGCATAAGTAGTGATTTTGCATAATGAGGTATGTGAAATCCCAGTGGAGGTTGTTAAAACAGATAGACAGCCTGTGGTAAACAAGAAGGAAGGTAGGCTTTGAAAACAGATGGCTTTGAAAACCTGGCAAATGACTGTTCCATACTTAAAAATCAGTTTTGATAGTGGAAAATATCTTATTTAAAAACCAAACCAAAAAAAAAAAAAAAAAAAAAAAACCCAAAAAAAAACACCAAAAAAAACCCTGAAAAAGCTTAGCCTGCATATTTTCCCAAACCTGAATGTGTTAATGAAGTTCTGTGGAGAACCATACATCATATGTCTTCCCTGCCATACGTGTGTGAAGGACAGAGGCTGGCAATGCTCTACAGTGATCCACTGGGCTTCGTGGAGCAGCTGCTTTTACCTGGCAGGTGTGTTGGTCTCCATTATGGCTTTGACTCTCTGTAGGTGTGTACTTTTCATTGGGAACTTAATCTTGCATTCAAAGGCTTAATTTATCCTGAAAAACAGAGTCTATGGGTGAAATGGAAATACAGAGGAATATTTCTGCTTGTTGGAAAGGGCGTGGAAAAGCTCATTGCCATCTGAGCTGCTACATAGCCAAGATTAGGTCTGGACAGAACATGAGGTACTGTTTTGGAACTTCAAAATGTAGCTGTTTTCCATGTCTCTCGTGCCTTTGGCATGGGAAGGGAAGAAGGAGGTGTGAGGCTGGGACCAGCCTTCTGTTTCTCATGGTGTGTTTAGCCCAGTCAGTCTGGAAGGGGCCCGTGAGCCCTCCTGCTGTCACCTCTCTGGGACTTGCACTCCGGCCTCTCCTGCAGGAGAGCTGCGACATGAATTGGTAGGATATGACCTCCAAACAAACCCGTTCCTGCAGAGTGTCAGAGGCTCCCTCACAGGGCACTGTCCCTGGAGCACTTGGTGACAGTGACTGTCAAAGACCTTCCCCTGAACCGAGGATATGAGACCATTGCAGTTGAAAAATGGGGTTTGTTCTCTTCCAGTGTGACTCCTAAAAGCTTTCCTGTGTTGGTACAAGCCTATGGGTAGTTATTTTGGTGGCTCCCTTAGAACAGGCCTATGGATGCCCAGGGCTCTGTGGACTCAACTGAAAGATGGTGCAAGTGGTCCAATTCCATTTTGGAAAGGATCTCAAATGCAACCAGGGGACTTCTCAGTTCCCAACTTCTACTGGAAAAAAGGCAAGTTGCTATGATTTGAGAATAAGAGATGGGTCATCCTGTGTTCTGAGAAAAATGAGGGACACAGGTCCTTGTGACACACTTGCCCTTGAACTCTGATGCTGTCTTGGCTGATCTTCTGTGTGGAATCAGCCTGCTTGGCCATCCTGAGAGCAGAGCTCCTGCTCCAGGGGTGGCAGTGCCTGCTCTTAGACCCTGGGGTCTGGGAGCAGAGAGGGACAGCTGCTGTGCTCTCCTGTGCTGCTTCCCGACTCGCCCAACTCACGTGGGAAATGGGATGGCCCCTGGGAGATGGGCACAGGCCATGTTTGACACACGACTTCTGCTGGTCTCCAGGACTGAGAGCCAAGAGGTGCTCTGATGGAAGTGTCCCTGTCCCCTTGGCCCTTTGGCTTGCAAGGCCAGTGCTGGCGACAAGTGCCCTGAGAGCAGTGTTGGCAGCAGAGTGGGAGCTCGGCCCTGCTTTCATTCACAGCAGGTGGGACAAGGGGCTCTTTAGAAAGGGAGAGAAGTGCTTGCTGAGCAACTCGTTTCTCAAGGTACCGAGTGTTGGGAATTTCTGCCATTTGTCAATGTTGCTTTTAATCAAAACCTACTGATTATAAAACTGGATTTGTAGGCAAGAAAAAGTAGAGCGTTTTCTGCAGCGATTTCCTTTATTGATTAATTTCAATATCTCCTGTTTTAATATTTTAAAAATGACAAAGTGGACGTTGTTATTATTTGACATTGTTGTCAGCATTTAAAGCTAGAAGTGTTGGTTTTGATTGAAATAAAGGTGAAAGGATAAGTCTAAATTTTTCTTTCCTTGAGTATTTTTTGCTGCCTTGTCAGGAGTTTTGGCTTTTAGCTTTATCTGCAGATGGAGATCCCTGGGTGAGCAGCAGCTGAAAAGTCTCACAGGAGAGGAAACTGGTTGCTTTTTGCTTGGAGAGAAATCTTTGTTACACAGCAGCTGATCAGAGTTGTGAGTTTCTGCTGGTTTTTTAATGAGTTGTCTGTGTTGTCTCCCTTTGGGTGTTTGTACTGACCACTGGGGCATTTCCAGAGCTCTCCCAGGCCCTGCACCTTGCTCAGCATCATGTTTAAAAGCTCTTTATTTTTTTTTCTTTTTTTCCAGAGACCTGCTCTTCATAAAGTAACACTCTTAAATAGGTATTTTTCAAAAGCACTTGAGTTAGTGCACTGAAAACTTTCAAATTTTGAGTATTTTTGTACCCAAATAAGAGTTGAGCTGCTCCAAAAAAATCTCACCTCAAATGTCTCAAGATCCGTTATTTTACACGCTGCAACGAGATTGTCACAAATGTCTGTCCCAGGTGTATGAAATTCTTACAGAATAACCGAGAAGGTCCGGTGTCCTGCCATTCACAAGGTGACAGAGTCAGACACATCCCTGCATTGAAATATTCCCTGGATTTTCCTGCTGCAGGGCAGCGTTTTGTCTCTGTCCTCGCCCAGCCCCGCGCTGACGGGCAGCGGGACCCATTGCCGGCGCTGGGCTCGCTGTCGGCGGTGCTTGCGGCACACGGGGGCAGTAGCGCGCCACGGAGCTGCTGCCCGGCTGAGCGCCGCGTCCTGCGGTTATTCAGCATTCCTTACCCGGCTCGACGGGGATTGGCAAAAAATATTAACTTCCATCCAAGTTCATCTTAACTAATCAGTGATGAGCGAAGAGAAGTTTGTATTTGCTGTCTTAAAATGACCTGTGAATCTTTATGCTTCAAAGTTTTTTATTCCAGCTTTGACACGTGATCACTTTCAGCTGTTTAAATGTTGCAGGTGCCATCAGAAGCCAAAAGTGAGAAGGCTGCTTGTGAGAGCAAAATGAAACCATTCTTCTTGTGCTTGGAACCAGCACTTGTATTACATTGCCCTATTTTGTCTATGCTATTTTTTAAGCTCTTCTGCATATATTTTTTGTGGTACCATTAGTGGAATAGTTGCTCTACGTTTTTAAGGGATAACCAAGTGCTTAAGTGCTTTGCTGGATCCAGGCCAGAGCCAGCATCTTGCAGAACAGAGCCGATGACAACTCATTTCATCCCCAAAATCTCAGTTTTCTTCACAAACTCCAGTAAACAAAGTCTCCCGATAGCCTGTGAGTGCTGGAGCAGCGGCAGCGGCCCAGCTTTCCAGATGGCAAAGAGCGTGGGTAACTGGGCTGCTGGGGGCAATGGGGATGGAGAGGCTGGGCAGATGCAGGAGGCAGGCTCTGGGGAGGCTCTTGCTTCCTGGCTTTATTACATGTTTGTTATATTCATGCTGTTACATTCATTCAGCAGCCTGGGTGGTGTTGATTTGGCTGCAATTGCCCAGCTCTGCTCTGCGAGGTGTTTTCTAAGAGTATATCCAGAGCTCTCAGGTGGAAGGTGGAGCAGCTCTGGGTGCTCATGAATGGGGGGATTTGAGTGACACCAACTTCTTCCCAGAGTGAATGGTTGGACTGCTGGGTGTGAGGAGTTGCAGAGTGGTAGAGCTGGTGCTTTGGTCTGCCCAGGTCACCCCTGAGCCTGGATGTGTGAAGGGGAAAACAAAAAAAAAGCCAGAAAATGAACAAACAAAACCACCAAGTAACACCCTTTTTTATCCTTATTATTTATTATCCTATAATTGCATTTGCAATTTATGTTAGCATTAGTAACTCTGGTCAGGAACTCACCTGAACCAATTATCCAGGGACTTCCTAATAGTGTTTCATTATAGCACGATGTTATTTTGAAGTAATACATTCTCTGTATTAATCATTGGTTGTTATTGACTTGGTGACACGTTGCTGTTGGTGAAATGAACTATGATATAATTAGTAGCAAATAATACCCATGCATGCTGTGCTAATTATTTTTATGTGAACCCAATTCATTGCTAATATAAATAGCAATATTAATCACAGCAAGTATCAATATTTATGCAGCATGCTTCCATTTAAGTGCAGCTGTAGACAGCAATGCTCGTATGTACACCAAAGAGAGGCATATGTTGGGTTAGAGCTTTTAATCACACCAGGATGTGTTATGTCCATTCCATGACATGAGGCTAATTGTTCTGTGGTTAGAGCAAAGCGTGTAGGACATCACCCCGGGCTGCTTCTCAGCAGAAGCCTCAGGTTGTCAATTACAAACTGAATAGCATGTATAGGATGTGTATTTATATTTGTTCATTTTCCCCTTCTCCCATTTGTAACCATACTGGCTGTCAGCGCCTCTTGGTCTGTGACTTTGACACTGAAGAGTGCTGGGCACAGCAGGTGTTTGAGAGGATCTGGGTAGGAACAAGAAGTGTGTTCTGCTCAATTTCCATGGAAATCTCTCAGAAGATGAGGCTCATTTGGCTGAGTCAGTTTCACCTTTCTGTCTCTCAGCTTCCTCATCTTTCAAAGACAGCTGTCATACAAGTCGGGAAGAGTGGTGAATGGAAAACTCAGCTGCCCCAACTGTGTTTTCTTTCTCTAAAATAGAGACAGGGGAGTCTGTTTGGGTGCCAGTGTCTGAGCGTGTAGATCCAGGTGCTTTGCTTGTTCCAGTGCTCCTGCTGGTGTGCCATCTTTGCACTTACTGATTTTCCCAGCATATTGCCTTTAATGAGTGTCATGGATTGTTTCTGGTTCAGTCTTATTCTGACTGCACGTGTGCTCTGAAAAAAGCCATATTGGACTGTGCAGGTGAGTGGTGTGAACAGGACTGGCTGTGCAGACCACAGCAGTTGTGGCACTTGGAGCAGTTCCAGGGCTGGGAAAAGCAAGGCTGCAGATTGGCATGTGAGCCTGACCCTGGGCAGGGATGTACAGTGCGTGCTGCAGAGGTGCACTCAATAAATTAGATGATGATGTATGGCACAGTACATCACATTCTTGAAGGCAAGGCATATATACTCACCAGATAATGCGGAGTATGTGAAGTATTGAATATATCAAAGAAAGATTAATCTTTGTCTGGGAGTAACCCTACACATTTTCTGTCTGGTTGAGTCAATGCAACATAATTTAAAATGTGAAGGGGGTATGTGTGTCTGTATGTGGACATGGGAGAAATACGTTTGTGTGTGTTTCATGTTGGAGGGTGTCAGGGTAACCATCAGTTACTCTTAACATTAAAAGATTTCCCTCCATCATTTTGGAGAGGAAAAGGTTCTCTTCACATCTGAGGCCCTTTTCTGAAAAGAGGGTTAGGTGTCCCCTGGATCAAGCCTTGCAGGACTCAGAAGGTACAGGATGTCCTATCCCAAAAAGGCCTGCAGACAAATGAGTTTCATTCTCTCACATCACACCAAGGGAAGCCACGGCTGCAGAGTGTGCTGTGCCACTACTGCCCTTCCTGACACTACAGCTGGAAAATCAAAGAAAAAGAACTGTCAGAATAACTGTGGTGTGGCCATTTGGCAAGTATCTTCTTATAAATGGCTGTTGTTCGGGAAAGGTGTCTGTGATTGAAGGGTTAGCTAGAAATTCCCCATCTGTGTTTTGTTTGTGTTTAAGAATTGATAGGTTGTATGATTAAAATTGGTACAACTATTTTCACCTCAGAAATTTGCATCTGCTATGTTAACATGAAAATTTAAAACCTTGGTACAATGTATGAAATAATGATTAATTTACACCATTTATCTTGGCTTACTAATCATTCTGGTTTTAGCTGATAATTTTATTTGTAATCTCCAGAGTTAAATTGCCATAAAATACCATAGTTACAAAGACATTCATGAGCAGTTGAAAGGATATGACACATTGTAATTTAGGAATTAATGCACACATTAAAAAAAAGCAAATTCATGAGAAAGCTGCTAATACATGTACATTGTAGGAGAAACAAAGCAGGGAAAAAAAATCTGCAAGCCAGAAGATAAGCACATGAGCACTGCAGCTGTGTCACTAAATGACAGTTTGAAGATACAGTGAATTCCATCCCACCATTTCTGAACAAAGGGCAGAGAAATGTAACACAATCACCCAGTGCTGGGCATGAGCGGTACCAGCAGAAAACATTCCCCATCCATGCCTGACTGAGCTCTGCCTTGCTGTCTGTAGCTTGGATAGTGACAAAACCTTCAGTGACACTCAGACATAGTAGGTCCAGTGCAGAAGCACCGGGCAAGGACCAGGACCTGTGTTACCAGGTAATGCACAGCTGTGAGCAAAGTGGTCTCTTCTTGCAGTCTGTGAAAAGAACGGAGGATGAGACCTTTGAAGGATGCAGTGGTCTCCAAAGCACAGTGTGCTGCATCCCCTGCCTATCTGCATTGCCAGTGTTCTGGTTCCAATCAGGACAGTGTTAATTTCTGCAGTAGCTGAAGGGGCATGGCCAGGACACAGAGGTTATTCTATACCACCTCCCATCATCACACAGGGGCAAGAGAGTCTATCTCCAGAAGGAAGGGCTCTCTTGTGGTTGGGATGTTGTGGCTGCAGTTGGGTCGGGCTCCATGGTGAGCATTTTGGCATGTGAATCACTCTCTCTTTTGTACACTTTTGTTACTGATATTGTTGCTGTTACTGTTTTTATTAACTCATTGCTCTTTCCAGTAAATTGTTTTTATCTGGTGATCTTTGCCTTTTTTGCCTCCAGTTCTCCACTCCATCCCTCTGAAGTGGGGACGTGGAGTGGAAGGCAGGGTAGTGAGGGAGCTGCACGGGGCTTGGAGTCTTGGTGGGGGCACAGAATTGGGAAGTCCCATTCCTAAACAATGACACCCAGCCACAGGATGGCAGTGGGATTGCTGCCACATGTGGGCAGGGGCATTGCAGGGCTGCGCTGGTGGGGCAGGGAGCTCAGTGTTGCTCTTCCTTATCACACTGCAGGTGGTCCAAGCTGGGGATGGGAACAGCAGCAGCATCATCCAAGTCCGACTCACCTGCATCCCTGCTTGGGTGCCATTGTCCCCATCCAACAGTGTCACAGGAGGGAATGCTGGTATCTACAATCTATAAACAGTGTAAAATGAAAGCTTGCTTTTCTTCAGAACAATGACTGGAAGCTTAAGAAAGGGTGTAGAGGTGGATGAAATAGTACAGATGATGACACGGATTTTGGTACGTTTCACATGCACTTATGTTCATGGTAGGTTTATTTACTTAAATCTGTCTCCCTTGATGACTGGTCATCCTGAACTCTAGAGACAGGATTATCCTTTGTAGATCCTGTAATTGCAGGAAGGAGAAATTGAGAGAGATGTTTTCCTTTTCTTGACTATTATTTGTGCAGCTCCGCTAAGATGCACAGGGAGATCCATTTTCTTCATGGCATAAAGCAGTCATAAATTGTGTGAAACTGAGGAAGTTTTCTTTTCCCCACCCTGCGCAGACAACCCTTTGTTATGTGTTTGTTCTTCACAGAAAACAGTTAGTCATTAATCTTACACAATACAGTAGGGAATATTACAATCAAGAAATCAAGAGTTCTACCATGCTTTCTTTGAAGAATATTTCTACAAGGCACAGAGTATCCCATGGCAAAAGTAATCCTTAGGAATAAAGAGGAGAGTTGAAGGTGGTAGAGACAGAGTAGCAATAACTCTTTGGTTACTTTGAACTGTCTTGGGAAATTGCAATTTATACCTACAAAAGAAAGGGAAGAGTTTGAAGATTGCTGTGATAATATGAGCTAGAGCCTCTCTGTTAACAGATTGCAGTGTTTAATGGGCTCCTGGCTTGCAAACAGACTCATTTCCTTTCCCGACACTGTCCATGGAAATGCACATGTCAGTGTGGGTCACTGCTGTTACCCTCCTTCCATTCAAACAGCCTCTCTAAATAATAATGAGCATTTAAGAACTAGCAAATAATTTTTTTTTTATTTATTTAGCTCAATCCCTCAGGCACAACTATACTGTGTATCTTAAATTCCCCAATTCCCTTATTTTCTATTTTTAGCATTACCTTGATAATACGTATGCTGCTGTGAAAGGATTTATAGTTTAGGTAATTTAACTCTTAGATCTTCAGTAATTTAGAATACTAAACGCATTTTAATTTAACTCCCCAGAATGAGAATAACTGGTGACTTTTTCTAAGTTGTTTCCTGCAACTTCTGGCCAGGTGATTTCTATGCCATTAACTCTTAGATAACTGAGTTGGTTAGAGGAAACTACAAGACAAATAATTGCTGTGTTCCACCAACCTTCCCTTCAGCCTTCTGCAGGTTCCTGCTGCCTGAGTGGCAGGGAAGCTGAATGAGAGAACATGATTTTTACTTGCCCACATCAAGCTGAGAATGTGTGATCCTCCTGCCTCCAGCTCTTGGCTCAGCATCTGCACCCATGCATGTTCAGGCTCCACATCCTGCAGGTTTTCAGCCAGCGACTGTCAGGTTTACAGGTGACAATATAGTGCAGGACCATCAGAATAGCTTGCAGGGAGTACACAGGAGTGAATGGAAGATGCAATGACGCTATTTTTTAACACTGGGTGTTTTTTTATTAGAACACAAAATACTTACCAGTAGCTTCTGGGCAGCTTTTCCATTTGTTTGTAATGTTCTCTCCATTTATGCTGTGACCCAGTAATCAATAGGATTTGATTAAAGATAATAGTGAAAAGCAGCAGCCTGCAACCTCATTAAATGTAAAAATCCAGTACAGAGCGTGGTGACCAGAGTAAAGTAATTGTGACTTCAAGGGCAAATATGTGGCCACAGAATAGAAGAAACCAAAGCTGCTATTGCCAGAGTTGGGTGTTTTTCCCTCACTGCTTTTGCCCCACAAGCAGGAAACTGCCACTTCCATGAGCTGGACATGGAATTGCAGCAGAACAGGAGGATAAATCCTGCAGGAGTAAGTGTCTTTTTTAAAGACCTATTTTCTTTCCAGATCGAACCAGATGGGTTTGTTATGAATAATGGAGAAAACAAAACAATTAATGGAAAATTTTGTTTCTGAGGCTGACTGAATGCTTTGCCTAACCTTAAATGAGACATGTTATTTTTGTCTTGAGTAGTTTTAAATATTGTGTCTACGATTAGAAACAATTGACATTTTGGAGTAAAACATCATTCCAAATTTTTAAAAATCAGAATATATTTTCCTTTCTCTGGCTATCTTTTCAAGCAACATGGTGATGCAACAGGCACACCAATGCCAAGTGTTCTGTTCGAACTGGGAAGCTTCCACCCCAAGAAGGTCTAAGTTCCAGCAGCTATATTTGAAGGCCTGTGGTAGAAAGGAATCTGAATCTTGATTTTTGGGACTGGTGAGACTTCCCCTTTCCAAGTATGATGATCAAATTGGAAAGGCCAGGGTTGCCAACTGCAAATTTCTGAAAGTTATAGTAGTGGCTTGAAAATAACGAACTATTGCTTTAATGCAGTTGGGGATTTTTTGCTGTCTTCTGTTTTTGGATTGTAACAGTGTTTGTGTTTAATACTCCACTTTTTCTGTACCCCTACTAAGGCACAATATTCACTTTTTCATTAAATGGGAGTGTTGCGGCTGAGCTGTGGCTTTAAACAGAAAAGCAACACTGGAAATCTCTAAATAGGAAAGTTTCTCCTGGATTTTTTGGTTCTTACCGGGAACATGGAGATTTGTTAAAGAACAAGCTAGTGTGCCCCAGACTGCTGCTGTTTGCTGTGGTGAAGTTCTTCAGATGGTGGGTACATGAAGGGGCAAAGCTTTGTGTCTGCTGAGTCCTGCCCCACCAGGTGGGCCTGGAGGAGCAGAGGCTGGATGAGTGCCAGAGGTTGGGATGGCCTGGAGGGACGGGTGGTGGGTTTGCTGCTTGGCCCCAGCCAAGGCAGGGACACCTCAGGGTAGGGTTGTCATTCTCAGATTCTCCAGATTCTTCTCTCTCTTGTGGCTCTTCAGCTGCTGAATGTTGGAGCTCAACCACTGCACGAGCAATGTTGCACAGGCAACTAGTGTTGTCTCAGGTGGTAGGGAAATAGGTACATTCTGTCTCTCAGATCCACTGTAGCATTAAGTCAATGCTCCAATTATCAAATTTTTGTTTGCAAAATGCAATGTTAAAGTGAAAGTGCCCGGTGGATCATAACTTACATGCTGGTCCCATACCGTGTCAATGCAAACTTGGTGTTGTACTTTACATTGCCCAGATAATTGAGGCTGTGTCTGAAATTTTTTCTTGTTTTCTCTTCCCCAAATGGAAAGTTAAATGCAATCCACTTTCTAGAAGCTGCTTTTAATTTTGACCATCGAGTAACATGCTCCAGTAATGAAACCTATCCCTCCAGTTAAAGGTCTGTTGTGTAATTTATAGACTCTGTTTTCTTTCGTCACAAATTCCCACTCTGCTTCCTGGGGAGGCATAGCCACTCTCCCTGGAGACCCCCACACTGTGCATATGACAACTGAGAGATAATAACCGAGCTGGGGGTGCTGAGTGCACTCAACTTCCAGCACCACACAAAACAGGCTCCTCAGCTCGGCCCCGCTGTGAGCCCAGGAGGGGCTGTTTTTCTTCCAGGCACTACAATTTTGGTGTGTCGTGTTTTCCAAAGCACTGACTCGAGGGAGGACGGGCTGGGGATTTTCCTTTTGCTCTATTTATTTGCAAGTTTCTGACATGAATGGTTCTTGGAAGTGTCTTTAAGATGCTATAGGGCAACCGTATTTCTTATTTTAAAATATCTTTTAAATGACAAAAGCCTTTAGATGTGTGTGTTTGTATTTGTTATGCAATGTAAGTGGAGTTACCACTGCTAACACACACAGAAAAGTCAGCTTGGTCAAGCTACACCAGGGTTGCAATTTCCCTTCAGTCCTGTGGTCGGGGACCCTTTAGATTAAATTCATTAGTTCATGGTAGTTTTGAGATGTAACATAAGCCTCCAAAGGCATCTTAAGCTTCTCTTTTTTATTAAAATTAAATCTTCCCTTGGCATTTCTCTAGGCACTTCTCCAGTCACAAATAAAAGGGACACTGCTGAAGGATATTCTGCTGCACACTTAAATGCCAGCAATCCAATTAAAGGAATGTTTAACCTTTTGTAAATAAAGCTATGGCTCACACTGGCTGTTGGCTAAAGGAAAAAAATTAACTAATTTATTATTAAGCTTCTTACTGGAGACTGATGTATGTATTCATGATATAGTTTGCAGCGTTGTAAGGCCAGAATACCATTGAAGTTACTCTGTCCCAGAAGGTCAGATGACTGCAGACTCAGACACTGCTCTCGAGTCAGCTCTGCTCAGTGATGTCCTTCTCCAAAGCCACCTTGGAATCTCACACGGATCCGAATGTTTGACATTTCACATAATTTTTTGATATTTCGGCGTTTTGAATTTGGTTTGTTTTTAAGAGCGTCATTTTCCCTTTGCAAACAATACTTGTGGATTTTGATAGGAAAATGCTCAAACTCTCATATACATTGCTCTAGACCTTGGTCAAAAAAGCATTTTCAAAGCTAAACAGTTGATTCTATGTCTGAATGTCAATTTTGTACCATCTCCAGATAACTTAGTGTAGAAAACTGTTACAACCTGAGCTGCAGAGACCCAAGAGATTTCCCAGGGCCAGAGCAGGTTTGCCCCCCCTGTTGGAGCCCTGGCTGTGACAGTGACCTCTCCTTGCTGGCCCGCGGTGACAGGGACGCTCCCTTTGGCTGCCGAGGTGCTGCCATGGGCACGGTGCTGGGGTCACCTCTGGAGTCCCCATCTCAGTGGTGGCTGGTGGCTCTCCCCCCGAGCTCCCAGGGCTGCCTGTGGTCCCCATGCCACTGGCTGTGGTGACAGTGGTGGCAGAGCTCCTGCCGAGCTCAACTCTCCAACATGGCTGAAGGTGTTGGCAGGGAGGTCACGCCGGTGCTCAGACCCTGGGGTAGGTGTGTGCGAGGATTGCTTAGGGAACCATGGACTGGGCAATTCTTGGGTATCCAAATATTGGAAATACCCACCTGTAACACCACCAGAGCCTTCTGTTACCTCAGAAGCACAGCCAGGAGCTGCTGCCTCTCCTGTGCATCGGGCAGCGTTTGGGAAGGGTCACCTTGCGGAATGAAGGAGGATTCTGGGTCACTGAGTGTAGAAATAATGTAACAAGGCTGAAGGGAAGGTGACAAGCAGATCCCTTGCATGAAATTCTGCAAAATTCCTGAACTTTAACTTCAGAATATTTAATTTATTGTAGGAAATGGAAAAAGAAATTATGCATTGAAGTGCTTTCCAATAGATACTAAAAATGCCATGGCCTTCATAAGAAGCTGTTGTTAGTCTCTCTTTGGACACAGCCAATTAAGAAAGTACTGATGCCGAGTATTCGGCAGGAGTCAGTGTAGTGAACATGGGTTTGAGTAGCAGCAGTTCCAAAAATTTGTGGAAACTCCTGTGTGCGTTTTTGTCAAAAAGCACATGGAGACCTGAGTTTTTAATTGATTCTTTTGTTTAATGGATCGTGTGGTTTAATCCAGTGCATGACCCTACTGTTTGTTTCAGGGTAGCAAGTGAGTGGTACACCAAGTGAGGTAAGGAGAAGGAATTATGGATCAAAAACTGTACAAGGACATTATGCTCTTTCAGACAAAATAAATTATGTACAATTCTATTCTGTTCAGAGGAGGAACCAGCAGTGTTGGCAGCAGTGAATTCCGAGCAGTGCTGACGTGCTTTTGTGTTTCGTTTGCCTTTCTCCTGCACTGCCAATCCTCTCTGAATCTCTGTTCAGCAGCACAGAGCACAGCCAGAAACACAATGGCAGGGAGACCTCTAATCCCTCCCTTACAGTAATTTTGAAGGGATTAAATCTGGGTTCACGTATGTGGATGCACCGCACCTCTAAGAGCTCCCATTTAATGCAGGGAAATGATCCCATATATGTATGTCAGAGCAGGTCAGAGTGTGTCTGTGCTGAGCTGGGGGGTCTGTCCCAGGCTGGGAGAGGAGCAATTCCTCCCAGCCCAAGCCTGACCTGACTGTGGAGCTGGAGCTGCTGCAGCGCGTGGTGGCAGCAGGGACAGGCTGAGCGTCCTGGTGGCTCAGGCAGCCCTATGGCTGGGACATGAGCCCACTTCTGCTGCTTCATCCTGGCACTGCCCTTCGGCCCCGCTTTGTTCTGAGGTGGTTTTACACCAGGGAACCTGGGAAAGGTTGTGATAAGGATTCGGAGTTCAGGGGTTAATCAGAGCTGATCTATGAGCTTTGCCAAGGCAGTCGCTCTGCTGCTCCAGCCTTTGAAGGATAAAAGGCTTATCCAAACAAATCCATGCTGCTTCTCCCAGCGACTCCATGTGCTGCACAGCTGGGGTCCGAGAGCAGGGCTGCTGGCATGGGGCAGGGAAGAGCAGGATGCTGTTTTCCTTAGGGAGGAAGGTGGAAGCACGTTTTTCCAAGCAGCCAGTTGTTTTGTAAATGCCTGGTTTTAATGCCCAAATAAACATGTTTTCAGTTGGGTTTTATGTCAGAAGATGGGTTCTAAGCACAGTTTAAAAGATTCCTTTTAGCTTTCACTGGGTGGCAATCAAAAGTGCCCATCATTCTGGATCCAACAGTCTAATTCTCTGGTTTGGTGTAAACTTGTATTTTTGAGGAAAGGAAAAGTCACTGTGGAGTCAAGCTGTAAGATCTATTCACTCCCTCCTCCTCCTTTTTTTTGGTATACGCATTTTGCTTGTTGTTTGCAAACACTGCTGTTTGTTTTCTTAAAGCACATATTTAAAGACACACCATGATTGCCAATAAACTAAATCAAAAGGGCAAAAGCTGGAGACAGTACAGGGAAGTTCATTCACCTGTCACTGGGTTTATTACTCAGCACTGTGTGTGCTTTTCAGTGCTCCAGAACACACCCAGACACGACGCTGATTATCAGTGCAGGAGGTTGCGTTGGCATGCCGAAGGAAAACACTGATATGTCTTGCTAATTTGATTTTAATATCTGTGCCATGCTATTCTTTGGCCTAGAAATTAGATTGCTTTTTTACTAATATAATTGGCTAATTAAAACATCTTCTGTAGGAGATGAGGAGATACTCACAGTCCTTATGGGACTTGGAACATACTAAAGTAAACATGAGTCAGTTCCCAATCCAACAAGAGCTCATCTAGAGCACAAAGAAAGGAATGTACTCAATGCAATTTTCTTCATAAGTTTTTTTGAGGTAGTTTAGGGTCCAGTCCTCCACCTCTGGAGCGGAGATAGAGACACTGGAACTTAGAAGATCCAGCCCTGTAGGGCTTCTGTGGTAATACTGAACAGGTAGTTATGATCAATTTGTGGCCAGTTGTGAAGATTTAAAGAAACAGAAAAAAGTTGCAGCAAAACATTCTCCCTCAGTCCAAGAAACTAAAACATTTTAGGTTTTGCAACTGACATAGAGTCTTGGTATTTCCTTCCTTCCCTGCTACCACTTATCACCTGCAAGTGAATCCCTGGCAGGGAAATCACGCTGGGTAGAGATGCTGCTTTCTTGGCTCCCTCAGTTTAGAGAAGATAAGGGGTAGACAGATGAGGAAATGCCAAGTGTTAGCTCTGCCATAATGGCAATGATGAAGCAGTGACTTTCAATAAATAGATCACCTTCTTGTCTTGGATCCCAGCTCCAGCAGTCACAGCCTTCTTCTCCCAGGTTGCCCACCAGATCCTGTCTTCATACAGTAGAAGGAATCTACTTCGGGCAGGACTCAAGGAAAAGTCCTATCCTAGACAATCTATCTTTGAACCTGGAAAGAGTTTGAGGGACTTAAGCTAATCATATTTAATTAGTATGTGCAAATGATTGTAACTAAATGTAGGCTTCCCTTAGTATCTTCAATTAAAAGCTCTGGATGTACTCCAAAGTTACAAATTCCTTCACTAAGTCGGTAGGGAATGATAATGAATTATTGCTAATATAGCCATAAAGCTTTTATTTGCATAAGTAATAGGAAGTTAATGTGTGGATAAAATTAGACTTTAAAAAAAAGTATTATTAAAACAAAACTGTTAATGAATTTGGACACATTACTGAGCAGGTATATTTGGCAGCTGGCTAGAACAGATAACTCCAGTGGAAGTTTAGTTGAATTAAAATCAATATTGGACATTGCCTAAAACAATAGTTTTAGAACTAGAAGATAGTTGAGCAAGTTATATGTGCTTATTGTCCAGATTTGATGTGCTTCATCATTGTTTGCCTTTGCAATCATAACTCAACAAAGAGAAGGTGTGTCAATGCAGGAAGGAGAGCCAAATCCCTGAATTTGGTTATTTCTTTATCCTTTTTACTGTTATAGTTAGACTGGCTTGAGAGAAGATGCTCTGAACTCTCACTAGTATGGAAGAAATATTGGAGACTAAAAGTCATGTAATAAGTAGATGGTGGACGCACAAGCTGCTTATACCAGTAGGATTGTTTCTTATTATATTTAGATTGTTATTACCACGGCTGGATTTTTTTCTTGTTGAACTATTTCACTAAGCATTTTTCACTCCTTTTCATACTGCAGAAGGTTTTCCTTGATCCCTTGTGGATATGTTGGCTCTAGGCTGCAGCAGTTTGGATTTATTTTGTTTAGTATTTTAGTTTGGAGAAACTAATTAATTTTCTCTTCTGTGCAGGAGAATTATGTACTTTACTTTTTTTGCAGAGGCCAAAACTCTGGCACCTGAAAAGCTGAAAGCTGTCAGCTCCCAGCTGATGTTACATCCTGAGTGGAAAGGCCTGTGTTGGCTTTCCTTATCTCAGAACTTGCCCATATCTATGTTCTTCCAGAGCTGGTGTTTCAGAAATTACCCAGCCAAGTTGCTGCACTTTTGTAGGGTTTATGTACCTGACATACCTACACAGCTTTGAAAATTCCAGTTCTCAGGAATTCAGCATTGCTCTATGGTGCAAAAAGTACATTAGGTTTTCCTTTGTTTTACCACCATATTTTATATGAATGGTTTTGGTGAAAAGGTGAAAAAAAGGTGATATCTTCTCCATTGTTTCGTTTCAGGTACTTGTGCAGTTTCTTATACAGGCTGAAGCAGTTTTGTACTAAGAACAGCCTGGGAAGCTGAAGGCCAGCTGGATCTGGGCAGTGTGGTAAGTCAGACTGGCTGGGTGGTGACCTGTTGGTCACTCTTACATGTGCTATAACAGCGCTGCTGGGGATACTGGCAAGTGTTGTGTCCAGGAGCAGGGCTGGATACTTGGGATACCAAGGATCATCCACCATTTTGCAGACTTCTTTTCATTTTTGCACATAAATGTATTACATTTAGCATTTCAACCTTTTTATATGGTTTTTTTTCAATACTTGGCAAACTTACAAATTACACCTTTTATTTTCATGGTGTGACTGTCTCCTAACTCAGTGATTAAGGAGAAAGCAGTAGCAAGCTGGTTTGTGTTTATTGTGTTTATCCTGCCCCGACTGCAGGACCCAGCTCTGAGCCTGCATCAGGCACAACCCCTGTGGCAGTGCCACACTCAGGGGCCACCACTCCTGGCTTTCCCTGTGAGTGCCCTGGGAAGCTGGACAAAGTGTCTTACAGGTCTTGCATGTTCTAAGAGCTTGACACAATCAGGTCATGAAAGTTGGTGCACCCCGAATTACCATGTTGCTTAATTTTGTCATGCTTATGTCAAAAATAAGTAAACATCTCATTCTCTTCCCTGGAGACCATGTGAATAAACAGAGGGTGATGGGAATAGGCCCTGAGTTTGCTGGACAGGAGGCATTTTGAATGCTTTCCCTGAAGCAGCTCTGCTTGCTTTGGCCATGGGAAAATTTGGTGTTCAGGGCATGTAAGTCCTAAAGAGCTGAAGAGGAAGATGCAGGTCATGGTTTACAGATCTCCAATTCATCAACAGCTGAGTGGATTTAAACTGTGCTTTTTATAAACAGATAAGCACAAACTGTGACTCTGCTGATAACTTGTGCAATTTGAACTGCTGACATTAAACCTTGAAAACTGGGCTTGATAATGGAAATAGCAACTCTGTGAACCTCAATTACAGTTGCTCTGCTGGCCGTGGGTACCTTTTCACACACAAGAAGAATTCAATATGAGAGGTTGAGCACTGTAGAAACAATTTGTCATGACTTGTATTAGTTGTGAATGTGGACTTTTGTCACATTGGTCACCTTAGCCAATCTGAGAAGAGTTATTGAACTTGGTGGGGACAGTATCACCACTACGAGAGTAAAATGGAAACTATGATTAACATTTTTTGTATCATGTTTTCAGGAGTCAGATTCAATGTCTTGGTGGAAACAAACCTATTGTACTGCTTTGTCATTAAAGAAGCTCAGGAAGATTTGACAAAGTCTTAAAAGTAAAATCACAAATGAGGGTTCAGATGTGAGTTTGCTCAGATCTGCTTTCACTCACTATTGTGCCTCAGGTTTAGAAGAATTCAAATATGGAAATGTGTGTCATCATTTTGAAATGCTCAGAAGACAAGGCCAGTGTTTTGTCAATTTATGTTTGTTCCAAATGGCCTTTATATCCAAGAGTGTGTTTGTATAAAAAGATGAAGAGAATTGTAGTGATTTGGTGTAAAAGAGAACCAAGATTTGGGGAGTATGATGAAAGCCAGCTACAGCCTTAGCATTTTTCTTCTGAGTAGTTCTTCAAAGGAGTACAGTGTCAAAATCAAAAGAGATGGCAAGGGTATGTTGTCTATTACTATACATAAGCAAACAGATGGTTTACTTTTTCTCCTCTTTTAAATATGTAGTACTACAGTCTCATTATGTCTCTTGGAATGGTTTCAGATATCAATTTAGTTTGCAAAACTGAATTGATTGAATAATAGCTATATCACAATTTCAAATCTATTAGAAATATTTCTTGCCAGAGGAGCTGATGTTTCTATTGAGTGTCAATAATAGAGCTGTATAAGCCATGAATTTTACTCTTTAACGTTATTACATTTCTCTGTACCAGGGGCAGTGCTACTGGTATTCGCTGTCAGGGGCTGCTGGAGCTCTCATGGTGTTTTTGAGGGAGTTTCATTTTCTCATGGTGTTGTGGGAGTGATTCCCTCCCACCAGCTGCTTCTAAACTTTATCCTTTTCCTCCTCCTGTCCCACTGAGCACTTGCAGCCAGAAGGAGGACAGATTTGGGTGCTAGCTTTTGAGGCAGCTGCCCTCAGTGCATGCCCGTTGCTGCTTTACTTTTCCTCTTTTTATTTGATCTGTGTTAGTATTTTACTTTCTTCTCTGCATCAAGGAGTGCAAGACACAGATAGACAAGTACTTTTTGTTCACTGTAACTAGATGTTCTGCCCATAACAATGTCCTGTAATCTGGTTTGTCTCTCACAATTATGTATTTTATACAAATCCTCCTGAGGAATAAAACTGTCCCTGAGAGCCTACTGTTTTTAGGCAGGAGGATTGAACAAGGTGATATATGTGGGGTTTAAAAACCCAGGTGAGGCACAGTGTTATCAGCAGCCTCCCTATCATGCTGTTGATTTTACTATTTAATCTGTTATTGTCCCTTAATTGGTTTCCTAATCTGCAGTACATGGCCCCATTGGGTCCTCTGACACTTCAACCTGTTTGTGTTTGATAAAGCAACACTTCTGTAGCAAACTCTCATGGAAAATTAGTTGACCTCAAATGTCTACAGGAGGTGTTGCCACTTCTTCTGAGTGTACTTGGGGTGTGTGTTCTGTCTTCCTACTTAATCACAATTTTCAACACAGTATAGAAAACCACACAAGGAAGGACTCAGTGCCCAACAGGAGCACATGCAGTTCTTACACTGTGTGACAGGACATGTTTTATGGCCACTGGGAACCTCCCAGTCTGCAGCTGGCCCTGCAGCTGGCTCAGGGGTGGGTGAAGTGCAGCCTCCTGGCTCTTTAGTAGAAATGAAGTGCTGGGCTCAATTCACATGTTGTGGCATGAGAAAATTTGCAAACAGATAAGTAAATAAATATTCTCTTTTTCCCTTCCACTGGGATCTGGAATAGGTGTATGAGCTGAGCCTGGCTTTGCACACGGCAAACAAGCAACAGGATCTGAATGGGACCAGTGGACTGAGGACTGCTGGACAGCAGTTCAGTCAACCCTTTACCAATTTCAAGGTGTTTTGCATTGTGGGTCTGCAGGTTTGTGTCACTGGCAGCTGCTCAGGATGTGGGAGTGCAGATTTTCAATGTAGAAGCAGGGGAGAAGTTTTTCCAACCCCTGAAAGGACTCAACTCCTTGTTCTTCTCTAAGTAGCAGAAGGAACATCACTGAAAAATACAGCTTAGTTCATCCTAGGCCCAAATCTTCTGTTCAGGGGCAACATTTGGCTTCCGAGTCCTGAGTCTTGGAACAGGTCTTGCCCATGGGTCCCTGGGTTTGTGGTGCTGAGGTGCTCCTCTGCCCTGGGCTGTCAGTCTGTCCAGCTGCAGGAATTGCCTGGAATTCTGCTTTCCCCTGCAGTCCCACCTGCACACACAGGGATGAGCAAGCCGAGAGGTGGCTTCTTTTGTAGTTTAATGCGTGTCTTCTGCTGAAATACATCCAGGGCCTCCTGCTGAGACATCCTGAGTGGCAGCAAACCCAGCAGGATGTGCCGTGATTCGAGCCTGGCAGGACAGACGAGAGCAGAGGGGCTGTGCAAACTGTTCCATCCTGTCCCCGCTGTGTCGTTCAGGGCTGTCAGAACACAGTGTGGCATAATCCATGCTGGACACAGCCTAAAACCAGGACACACAGACTAAAACCAAGAAGAGTATTTGTGTGTATTACAGAATTTGAGGTGTATTGATGTCTGTGACTGATCCTCATTGGTCTTGGGTCCCAGAAAGCTGGTTTTGGCTGCAGCAGCAGTAGTTTCTGTCTTGGTATTGCCATCAACTTCTTATATCTCACTGAGTGAAAACTTCACTGGCTGAAAAACTGGCTGGATGATCAGGCCCAGAAAGTGGTGATGAGTGATGGCCAGACACTAATGGGGTTCTCCAGGACTCAGAATTGGGGCCAGTCATGTTTAATATCCATAGTGAAGATTTGGATGAGGGGATTTGAGGGCACCCTTGATTATGTTTGCAGATGACACTAAGTTGGGTGGACAGGAGAGTTCCGCAGAGAGATCTGGACAGGCTGGAGCAATGGACTGAGAACAAATTATGAGGTTCAATAAGGCCAAGTATTGGGTCCTGCCCTTTCTTGGGTCTCAGCAACTCCATGCAGTGCTCCAAGCTGGGGGAAGAGTGGCTTGAAAGCTGCTCAGCAGAAAGGGGTGTAGGGGTGTTGGTTGACAACTGGCTGGATAGGAGCTGGTGTGTGTCCGGGTGGCCAAGAAGGCCAGTGGCATCATGGCCTGTACCAGCCATAGAGTGGCAGCAGGACCAGGGCAGGGACCATCCCCTTGTACTGGCACTGCTGAGACACCTGGAATCCTGGGCTCAGTTTTGAGCCCCTCACTTCAATAAGTGGTGGTAGAGGTGCTCTGGTGTCCAAAGAAGGGCGATGGAGCTGGGGAAGAGTCTAAAAAATCATGTTCTATGCGGAGTGGCTGAGGGAACTGGGATTGATTAGTCTGGAGAAGTGGAGGCTCAGGGGGACCTTTGTGCTCTCCACAATGACCTGGCAGGAGGGTGTAGCCAGGTGGGAGTCAGCCTCTTTTGCTGTGTCCCAGGTGGAAGGATGAGAGGAAATGACCTCAAGTCGAGCCAGAGGAGGTTCAGATTAGAAAAAAAAACAAAACAGTGAAAGAGTTGTCAGATATTGGAATAAGTTGCCAAGGGAAGTGGTGGATGACTGTCTCTGGAAGTGCCCAAGAGATGTCTGGATGTGGACTTAGGGACATGGTGATTATGGTGGTGCTGCATTGATGATTGGGCTCAATTATCTTGAAAGTCTCCTCCAACCTTGATGATTCTGTAATTCGGTGATTCCACGGAGCTGCTGTTGGTGAGGTCAGCCTGGGTATGGGGTTCTTTGGGCCTTGGTGTTTTTTACTGTTGTTTTGTTTTGTTCTCTGCTGTTTTTATTTGTTTTTGTTGGCATTGACCTCTGTAAAACAGTAAAGATATTTATTCAGCACAGGCATGGTGACAGATATCTCTTGTATGAAGAACTATTTGATGAGCTGTTAGTTTGGAGTGCCTTTCCTATTCATTGAACTAATTAGCTCTACAAATCTTGCTGTCAACCAGTCATATAGCCACTTATTTATTTTCCCGGGTGCAGAATTTTTACTTTGCTGCGTATATACAGAGCTATAAAACCAAATGCACCAAAAATTGTCTCTTAGTTGCATATAAATGGAAAAAAAATACTCTTGGAATTATTATTACATGTACCATTAATTTTTATTTGAACTGTCTTATAAAAATGCCAAGCTGCTTTCATTGTTTTTCACTGTTGCACTCATGTGATTGTAGTAAAGTTGTTGATTTTTTTTCTTTTCTTTTAGTGCTGTTTTACTGTCTTCAGTGGGAGAGTATGAAAATGCCTATGCCTAAGACAGGGGAGAATAGAGACTTTAGTGCTGACCACATGGGTTCCTGGAGTCTCCTGCTGTCACTGATTGCTGTGGCTCTGAAGTTACTGCTTGCTTTTAATCTCCTCTTGTGCTTTCTATCCTTCTACAAGCTTTCCTTTTTTTTGCAGCCTCGTTACCATCCTAGTGAGTGGAGTTAAGTATTTAATGCAATTAAAGCATTTCAAGCTCATGATAACACAGCCGGAGAGCCTGGCCTGGGCTGTGCTCAGTCACAGTGAGCCTGGCAGCTTCTGCCAGTGGCAGTGCAGAGGGAATTCTCAAGAGAGATATCTAGAAAATATGCTTTGTGGGAATGAAAAATGTGGCTTATGTGATTCCTGGAACAAATACCTCTGGTTATTTGATAGCTGTGACATTTCTGATGTGGGACAGTTTCATGTGGGCTCTGGAGGCTCAGCTGTGTCTGTCACTAACCAGGGCTCATCTTGCAGAACTCTGAAGTAAGAGTAAATTGTAAGGTAATGTGACTTAGTAAAGTTGAAACTGAAGTGGCCTTTAAATCCATGATTTCTGATCATATATTGTAATAGTGAGCTTACGGAACTTACAGTCTAGCAGACTATGAAAGATTTAACTTTTTAAAATAAGGCTGCAAAGGGAAGGGGGGCAGAAACTCTGGGAGGCCTACCCTGAATATTGTATTTAACAGTAGAGAAGAAAAAGTGCATAGTAAAGTTTTTAGTAATTTTGGCTTGAAGGGTAATTTTCTTGTCAACTCTGTAATTAATGCACCACACATTACAGTAGCCCATTGTTATTCCAGAATGCCAAGGTGCATTTCAGACTGAATGGCTGTTTAACAAAACACTTGGCAGATTTATTATCCTCAGGTGATTCTGTCAGTCAGCATTTCCCCATATTTAGCCTGAAGGAGGCACAATCAATTTTGGTATCTATTTTGTGAAATGCCAAGCTGTTTAATTTAAAACGCATACATATGTACAGTCCCCTAGAAAATCAGGACTTACATTGAATCTTCCTCTTATAGCAGGGAAACAGGAATTACCCTTGCAAGCTCCTTGGGTTTTCCCCTCCACAATCAAGGCATCATCTGCCACTTCCAATACCTCAGAAGAGGTATCCATGGGCCTTTGCAGATCATGTCTTGAACATTACATTTGTCCTTTTATTACTGTACAGTAGGTACAGTGCACTTACTTGGCAACGTCAGAAACTGAGGTACAGCAGTGTCTGTGTATGGAATGAAAATCCTGAAAGAAGGAGACATCGTGTTGAATTTGCTGTTGCCAGTTCTGCAGAAGAACTCATGGTGTGATTGAACACTGGAGGGATACAACGGGCTCAGAACTTTTTCCTAAACAGTGCTGGATTAAATTTCTTGTTATGAAGTATTAGGATTCAAGGATGAAAATTACATTTTTTCTTTTTCAATAGAAGGAGGTACAGGATGCTGATAGAAGATGTGTATAGTCCAGGTATGAAGGTACAGAAAAAATGTGGTACCTGAGGAACAAAAAGTGTATGTTGCAAACTTGAAGCAGCAAAACATGAAATCATACTCTTCCATTTTCAGTTTTGAGACAGAACATTCTTAGTATCTTTTAAAATAATCTGTGAAATATTCTATGACTTTTTTTTTTTAACTTTAGCTGAACATGAAAAAGGAATACAATCAGTTTATACGCTTTTTCCTCACTGCTCTCCTTCTGTCAAATTTCTTCTTTTTCTACTATGCTTTCTAATACTTTTTTCTTTGGGTTTGAAATTTATGAACTGGCAGAGCTGTAATTTCTTTCCTGTTTCACAGTAGGTATCTGTGCTAGAGGCTGAAAAGTCAGTGAAGAATAAAGGAATGAAGAGGGGGAGGTCATAGTTTCCACACCTGATCTTCACTGATCTTTTACTAACCGGTTTATAGAAAGAGAAATCCAATTTAAGAATATCAATAAGTAATTTTTTCCTCAAGTACTCAAATAATTTTAAAAGGCTTATTTTTCACTTATAAATTCAAGCAAAAAAGAGAAAAAATAAGTCCAGTGCATGACATAGCCTGGAGAGGAGAAAGAGCACTTGAAAAAAAAAAAAAGATTCCAGATTAAAAACTTCAGTGATCTTAAAAAACCCACAAATTCCACAAGTGGGGCAGCTCAGTAGGGCACCTGCTCACCTGCCTGTAAGATCCAATTCCCTCCCCAGTGGAAGCGAGGTGCATTAAGTAGGCCAGGTTTGTCGGTGGGAGGTTGTTGTGCTGTCAGTCACTGTCACCCTTTCCCCTGGCCCAGCACGGTCACTTGTGCAGGCACAGGGACCACTGGGTGTGACAGCAGCACTGGAGGGAGCTGCTTGAGCAGGGGACCTTTGGAGAGCTTTGATTATGGACCAGCACAGGCACTTGAAGCAGCAGCTGATGCAGAACTTCAATTATGGACCAGCACATGCATGTGAAGCAGCAGCTGATGCAGAGCTTTGGTTGTTATAGACCAGCACAGGCACATGAAGCAGCAGCTGATGCAGAGCTTTGATTATGGACCAGCACATGCATGTGAAGCAGCAGCTGATGCAGAGCTTTGGTTATGGACCAGCACAGGCACATGAAGCAGGAGCTGATGCAGAGCTTTGGTTATGGACCAGCACAGGCACATGAAGCAGCAGCTGATGCAGAGCTTCCCCAGGAGCTGGGGGAGGACAGGAGGGGGAACTTTACCTTCCCCACAGCCTCCCGAGCAGGGGGATGTGGCTCGTCCCGTCAGTCACCCCGATAGTTCCAGGCTGTGCCTGCCCCTGGGCACTGTTGGCACTGCCAAGGCAGTACCAGCTAGTTTACAGCAACAGAAGAGCGAGAGCTTTGGGGATCAATGAAGTGTTGTCTTTTTCTTACTGATGCCGGACCTTGCTTGTTGCTGGTGTTAACAAAGGTTCCCTGGGAAATAATTATAATAACTCCCAAGAAAACAATGTTTCACTCTCAAGTTACACTGAGCAATTGGGTTTTCCTGTTTGACTTGTAGCAAGACAAAACAGCCAGGAAGTGCTGCTGTGAAGAATTTGGGTGGGTGTTTGCTACAGCCAGAACACTCTCTGTCTGGTCAGGCAGCTCTATCCTTATTTATCCTTAATAGGCGATATTTTTTGCTCTGATTTTCGCAGCAGCTTTGGGTGTTGGAGGGCTGTACAGAGGTATTAGGAAATGGTGTTTTCCCAGTGTGGATGAGTGCACTCCCAGGGCCAGTCCCACTGTGGATGTGACATTGCGAGCCAGCCCAGGGTGCCAGGGAGGCCAAAGGTGATCCCGCAGAGGCAGCAGTGCCACCGAGCTGCTACTACCCTGGGCTGAGCTTAATATCACCTGGGCTGAGTCCTCCCACGCTGTGTCAGCCACGGGCACACACACTGCACCTCTGCCACCCTGCTCAGGAGCCACATCCTGCGTGGACAGTGTGACAGTGCTCCCTGCATGGAGCAAACTCCAGTGTCAGCTCAGAAATCCATGAAGAGTTAGAATTAAACTCTCAGCAATGGCTGGGGCATCACATCCATGATTTAAACCTGTCTTAAGGATTGTGGTTTTAAAAAGAAATCCTGAAGGTGACAGTGGGCAGTTTTTTCCCTTGAGCCATGAGCTGGTGGCTGTGTCTGTGCATCAGAACTCCCCAGCTCTGCTGGACACACAGCAAATGCACTCTGGAGCTGCAGCACTGATGGGCGACCTGGTAAAGCGTAGATTGTTTTTACTTTGTAAATTTTAAAGAAAGCATCTTTTCAGTAACTTTGAGCAAGCCCAAGTTGTTCTTTCTATCTTGCTGATTTTTGGTGAAACCACATCTTCTCAGGGAAATAAAGGCACATGCTTTATTTGACCTTTTTATGGAATCTAGTTCAATTTTTGATAAGAATAGGAACTAACAGAATGTATGGAGTTTCCACTCTGGTGGTTGTAGTTTAAGACCTTTTCCTACTTCATCTGATTTGAAGAGAGGGAGGATAGTCCCTCTTGATACTCTCCTTTTTCAAAAAGTATTTAGGACTTCCTTTTTTTTTTTTCTTAATAAGTGATTTCTAGAGATTCTGCTGCTCTTCTGGCTGAGCTGGATTGATGCACCATCTGCACTATAGGTTGCATCCACTAGAAATGAGTTACAGTGCACAACAGTTGGATAAATTGATCAAGTGCTGACTTAGAGCTCTTGCAGATGAAAATAATTTCATGGGAAAAATCCCTTCCTGGGGTCCTTGGGTCCTCTGACTTGAGTAGAGTTACCTTAACAATGACATGGTCTGCAGGGCTGACACTGCCAAAAGTGCAGTGCAAGCACTGAGTGAGGACTGGGACTGAGGGAGCTCTCCCCAGAAAGATCCCCAGAGCTCCCAGCCAGGAGAGGAGCACAGCTGCCCTGAGCCAGAAGCGCTGTTAGGTTTTATAGTGATTTATTCTCCATGATGTGTGTCTGATCCCTCTTTGAGTTTTATTTTACGCCCACAGCATCTTGTTGCACTTCCTTCCAAAATTTGAGTTGTTCTGTTGAAAATGTCACTGGTGTCCCAGTGCTCTTCTTGAATTAAAGCAATTTTTTTTCTCCTTTACTCACTTTTTTGTGCTGTTCATAATGTCATAGACTTCTAGCGTGGCCAATTCTCTCTTCTGTCCTTGAGCGTGTCTTTGGGCAAAGCAAATCCAAGTAAGGGAAACCTGTAAATGTTCCAGCATAGTCCACAGCAAAATAGAACTCGAATCCTTGGGCATGTAATGAATATGCATTTGGCTCCAGTGTGCTGGATGCTCGTGGAGAGATTTTCAAAGTCTGGGGCCTAATTTTTCTTGCAAGGGAGACAGATGCTGAGCTGTCCTTTGAAAACTTCCCTCTTCCACTCCTCCCCCAGCACTTACTGTGTTTGATTTCGTGCTCACCTACACAATTACAGTTGTCAACCAGTTTGACACCGAGCATTATCCAAGAGGTTTTCTAGCCTCTCACAGCTGGTTGTGGTTTGGCATGTTTGTAGCAAAATGTATAGTCCTAAAGATTTCACAGATGGAATTTCAACTGTACCCTTAGGTATGCTCTTCTGGTGGTTAATTACCCCAAAAGTTCTGTTCAGCTTTACCCTTGGGAAATGAACACACTGTGTTTATTCAGCTGGCACTGCATAAGTGGATGAGCATTGGGATTGTTTTCCAGATTGGAGAAAACTTGCACAGTACTAAGAAGGCAATTTTATTTTTACACTGTGAGTGTGAACTGGAAAGAACTTTCATGGCTTTTAGTAAGCAGGATAAATACTTTTACTTGTATTTTTATTTACTCCATACCTCAAGGCATCCATGAGCCACCCTAATGTATAAAATGATGGCTAGAAGTAAGGAAATAAAATATCAGCCCCATATTTGCCCTTCAGTTATTCCTATGCAGGTGTTGGAATTAAGTCTTCTCTGTTCCTTAAAGATATCTCTTATTCCACAAACACTGTATTCACTATTGCACTGTTTGAGCTATTTTCATAATTCATAATTATCTTGGTTCTTAAAAATTTAGACATACATTTAAAAGCATGATCCAATCTTGCCTGATTGCCACCACATTGTGTTTGAAGTAATTACCATTCACTTGGCTTTTGAGGCTGTTGAATGAATTTTCCACATGAGATTCCTTAATTTGTACATATTTTATTGCTATAAAATAGGTATTGGCAAGCTGCCTGAACTGTAGTGAAGGCCTTTAATTCCTATTTCTATGTTATGAAACAAGTGCAAATGAGGAGGCATAAGATAGACTCCTTAAAACGTATTTTGTTGACATTTCAAAATTGTCCTTACACAGGTGCAAATGCTCAGGTAAAACTGAGGTGGCTTAGTTCTGCACTGAAGAGCTAAACCTGGTTACTTTTCATACAAGAAAGATAATGCTCCTTTATACTGTAAAAGCTCTCTCTTCCTATCCTTGAGCTATTATCCCCATGAGAAAATGTTCTCCGCTTGAAGAGGTTGTTAGTGCCTTTGTGCTGGCTTCCTGCAGACTGAGGAACACCCCCAGGAATATTAATCCTCCCTGCCTTGTACATCTATTCTCCTGGGGCTGGGAGGCTGCCCTGCCAGCTTGGCTTTTAGAGCGTGGAGGTGCCCACCTGGTTTGAAATAGCCATGGCTGGGAGGGGTGAAATGAGAAGAAAAGTCCTGCTCCATTCCCTGCTCCCCCTGGGATACAAGGAAAGATCTTGGGGCCTTCTTGAATATGGGGCTCCTTTCCCCCACCATTAAACTGACACCCACTCGGGGTGGCTCTATGGAGCCTAATGATAGATTTAGGTATGTCAGGATGCTGCAAGTAAAGATTAAATCCTAGAACTGCTCTTCAGGCGTGTCAGGGATTGGTGTGAGCGTGGGGTGTGCCCTGTGGTGGTGTTGTGGTGACTGCTCAGGAGGTTGGGTGTGAACGTGTTGGCTTTCTCTGTTTCAAACACACGTGCTTCTCTGAGGCCCCACTGAAGGCAAAACAAAAAGGCGGGTGTGTAAAAGTTTTGTTGAACTTGAGGACCAGATTTGCAACATCAAACACAGGGAATACATTGAGAATAACAAGAGTGCCTCATACTGGGCACCACAGGCAGTGGCTCGTCTTTCTTCCCTCCCCCTGTCTGTACAGCCTCACTCAGCTGCTAAAGATCTTTTATCTTAGTCTTACTAAACCTTTCTTTACTTGCTTGAAACTCTCTTGCCTCGGTCTTCTGACCTCATTTTCACTGTGCAGAGCCTCTGCTGGCCTGGGAAAACCATCTTGGATGCACTTGGCACGCTCTAGCCCTCCCAGTGCTGAATCAGTCTCGCTGTCCATGACGACGTCTGAATTTGGGCACAGCACTTGGTGGGCTGGTGGAGCCTGAAGGACGCAGCTTATCTCAGGCCAGCTGTGTCTGTGCCGGGTCCAGGATGCCTGCAAAGGCCCTGCCTGTGACCAGCAGACACCAGCACGGGAGGGAGGATGGTGATGGTCTGACCCTGCCGGAGGATGGCTTTGCTCCTCAGTCCCTGGCAGCAGCTGAGAGCTCCCCGTGTTTCCAGCCCCAGGGCCAGCAGTGGTTCCCGTGTCCCTGTGCTGTGTCCCCAGACAGGTGCCTGCTCGTACCTGCATTCCAGAGGAAATCAAAGAGCAGGGCATGGCTGGAGAAGGCAACAGTGCCACTGCCTTGTCAAGCTGCTGGTAATGTTCTTGGGGCCTTTGTTCTCTGTGTTGGCTTCATCTGGGAATATTCTTACCCCCTTTGATGATTCTTTACTGAAACTGGGAATCCCAGAGAGGACAAAGGCTCTGTTGTATTATGGCAATACATAACTTAATCTTGAGGCAGATCACAGACTTCTGCCTGACATTTCTACCCTTCAGTTGTAGCAAGTTTTTCAGCAAAGAGTGAAGGAGAGGGAGAAAGACAAAACTACCATGTTAAATGTTAACGTGCTTTTTTTCTCCCTCTGGAGGTAGATCTTAATGAAATGTATAACAGTTTTAAATCTTGTTTCAATACATTTTTATGGGAAAATATACAAAGTATAGTCTCAAAGAACAAAAGACAATTCTCATTTGTGCTCTAGGCAAAGCTTTTTAAGTGTTCATGTATAAAATATGATTGAGAATACCAGTGACATTTCAACTAGAGACAAAAACAAGGTTAAAAATGTTCTGGTTTATTCTAAAAGTGGAACTTTTCTTCCTAGTTTCTTTATGAAAACCTGATAAATAAAGTGGTGCAGGATACAATGGAACTGCTGAATGCAAACTTACTGAGTTAAAGGCCGAGTTCAGCTGAGGCAGTGCTGGCTGTACGTATGCACCTCTCTGGTGTGAATGGCCCTGTGTCCTGCTTTCGTGGCCTTTTTCTTCCAAAAACCAGACAAATGTACAGATTTACGTCTGTAAGGGTGAGCCTGCACCTTAACTGTAAATTCTTAGGAACAACCTCTGCAGTTTGGTTTTATCACATTAAAAATACAGCCCCAACCCTGGATTCAGATTGTAGTGAGCCAAAATACACATGTATGACTTTCTGTCCCCCTGCTTGGAAAAATATTCCTTCTGTTTCTAGGAAGAGCACAACTCCATCAGAGGGGGCTGTAGTTAAAAAAAACAGTACACGTGAAATTTGAAACGTGCATTTACAAAGAGAAAAATACTGTTTGTGTTTCAGGCTCCTCCTGCCTCAGTGGTGAGAAGCCCCTCTTGCTGTTTCACTGCTGCTCTCTAGATTTGGCCAGTCATGAAAGTTTCAAGTGCAAAAGTGAGTAAACTTTGATTTATGCCTTTTCCTGGGCAAAAGAGGAACAATGTGCTTGCGCCTCCCCCTCTGCATGGCGGGACTTGCATTCCAGCTCACACCATCCCTAATCCAGCTGCCGTGCAGTGTTTCCTGCTGGCTGCAGTAGATTCCAAGGGAAAAGATCAGGCAGGGGGATTTATCTGAGAATCTCATAGCAGGTTTCTTTCTACTTATCCATTATGTTGCTTTCCCCTGGTCACTGCAGCAGTGGGAGTGACCGAGCCCCCGGTGTTGCTCACAGAGGCAGGAGATGCACGTGGGTAAAGAGGATGGAAACACTGGATTTCCTTCAGGTAATGAAAAATATCTCAGCTTTGAGATTCTGTCTTCTTTCTCTGCACAGGTCTGTATTGTAGCTCCTGGGATAGATCCCCCCCCAACTCGGGCAGTGTTGCTTGGCAGCATGAAGAATTCTGATTTGGACACCCTTCAACACTGATACTGGCATTACGCATTTTTGCAAAGCTTATTTTGTTTGAATAACCAATATAATGACTTTGTAGGCATTAGAGGATTTCATAGCTATACCTGTATCTCTTCAGCAAGTACGATCTTAACTCAGTGGTGCAGGCTGGTGACAGGTTGGATGGAATAATGATTTGCTGGATAAAGAAACCCCTCTTGGGATGTCTCCCCTGACTTTACATTCTTACCCGGGTGACACCATGTATGCCCAGATGCCTTATTTACATCTTATTTTGAACAACTTTTATCCTCTTGTCATCAAGGTATTCTAATTTTTGCTCTGTAGCTGTAGCTGTTTCTTTGGATTTTTTTTAATTATTATTTGCCATCCAAACTGACCCTTTTACTACCTAACCACTTGGAAAAGAGATGTCCTGCTCACAGAAGAAATGCCTCAAGAGAAGGGCAGTCCTGCATAATTTCCTCTTCTCTCACAGAAAAACCTTCATATTGGAGAACTGGGGAATATTACTTTCTGGCCCTGCACACTCTCCTGGGTAGAAAGGTCCTGAAACACAATTTATTGTAAAACACACAGTGGTTACAGAGCTAGCACAGTCAATGATATTCCTTTTATTACCACTCAGATGAGAACACAAAATGACATTGGAAAGCAGTGAACTCACCAGAAGGGCAGAGAAAGCCATTAAATTCAACACGCATCATATTTCATAATCAGAATCCTGCAGTCAGAGCTGACACCACTGAATGAGTTTGTTGCAGTCATGATAATATAAAACCTGCTGCATCTGCTTCCCTTGGCACTTTTCTTTGTAGCCCCTTACAGTGTATGGGCTATTAATCATCAGTAGCCAGGGACACTGCAGACCAATGCACTTTGTATTGCATAAATTGAAAATGCATCACTATTAGAGAGAAAACTGCCTTCCGTACATCTCTATTTAGATAGGCAGTTTCCTGAAGGGCTGCCATGCTATTATGGCTAACCACTTAATTGGAGTTCTTTCCACAGCCTGGTAATTGGGGTTGGGGGGAGGGTAATGCAATCCTTTTTGCAGAGTGTATGAAAACAAGGTAGGGAGAGGGTTCCTTTCCTTACCTGGGAACCCTGACAGGGCTCCAGCTGAAGGTGAGAAATGTAGTCAGATATACTGTGTCATTTAACCTCACTAAATTAACTTCACAAACGAGAGGGCTGAGTGTACCTGTGCGGGGAAGAGGGATGCTGTGTAACTGGTGTGTTCATGAATTTTCAGTAGCTGTGTGGAGAGATCACCAGAGGAGGTGTTGCCTTTCCTTCCTATGGCTCTGTTCAGAGAAAAAGGTGAGCTGAGGTTTAGGAAGATAAAAAAGTTTTAGTGGCAATCCGAGAAAAGGCAATTGCAAATTCAGCCCTCAAAAGTACTCTTTAAAGAGAGCCCATTTTATTCAGCAGTCATTTGTTCAAGTTTTATATGGAAAGATGAGTATGTAATGAAAATGGGAGATCTGAAATAATTTTTCAGTGAAAGTGTAGCTTTTGAACTGCATGTATTTAACTGTGCATTGCTTCATGGTTCGAGTATTTTCTCTTGAATGGCTGTGGTCAGTGTTTGGAACTTCATTGATCTTTGGTTATAGCTGCCCACACTTAATTTCTCATTACATTTACCATACTCTGTGGGTCTTGTTTCCCAGTGTGTGCCATCAATGACATGTCAGCAAGACATGAGTATGAGCTGAAATTACATGAACTTGTATTGAATCCCACATCTCCTGATATTTGCTGCTTGAAAAGTGCCATGGCCAGATCCAGACCAGAACTAAATTTAAACTGGGACACAGCATTAGTTCTCCACTGTGATCCACAGCATCTCCCAGCTGCTTCCTCATGTGAGTATGTTTACATTTCAGCTACATTTCTTCACTTAAATTCTTTGGGCAAAGTTCTTTATAGTCTTTTAATATTTCTGTCTTGATTGATCCAAGAAGTTCAGAGGATCTTCTGCCACTCGGGTCAAGAGCCAAAGAAATTGGAAGTGGGGAGATGTTTCCCCAGCACTGCTGTCGGTGAGGTTATCTGGGCAGAACTGGAACATGGAGAGAGCCCAGGTTATTAGATAAAAAGATGGCACTATGCTGACTAAAGGATGGAGGGGAAAGGGTCAGGCCCTAGCCCACCGTTACCAGCTTTGCTTTGACTGCACACGAACAGCAAGATGCAGGAATAGTGCCCTGCACTTTAATTAAGTAGAGCTCATTGATTTACCTGACTGGCACTGACACACTTCTCTTTAAGTCACTATTTCCCAAGCCCTGACAAAGAAGTGACAGAGATTTGAGAGGCCCTTTCACACAGAAAAGAAAAAGGGGCATGGTAAAATCATTCTCAGAATTGCACACAGTAAGTGTCATCCTCTTTTAAGTCCTACCAGTTTGTGTCTTTTGATGTTGGGATTTAATCCTGTTACGAGTTAAGCTGATCTAAATCCAGGCTGCTGTTGTCCTACCCTGCTCTCCCAGGCTGCTCCTGGGGCTCTGGGGCTCCTCTGCATGGCTGCAGCTAAAACAGCTTTTGGTAATACCCACTCCCAGCTGAATTAGCTCCCAGAACTGGCTCAGGGAGTATTGGTGTGTGCGATGGTGCTGCCCAAAAGGGAACCAGAAATAAGTTACTCCCGTCAGTAGTATTCAGTTTTAAACCCTTCTCACAATGTCAGCAGCAGGCAATGGGGACAGAAAGGTCACTTGGCACAGGAGCTATGAAGGAGAACAGGGTCCTTATGAGGAATGATGATTTACTCCTATGGAGAGGACATGAGGGACTGAACTTTGAAGAAATCTGAAATTAGATCAACTAAGTTAAAAGACAAATTGTTCAGAAGCTGTCTAGTTACCTTAATCTTGCAGTTTAATGAAAACCTAATTTCATTCCAGGCTGATGAGTTATAACCAATGCTAATTGTTGCCTATGAGGTAACACAGTCAGCTCATTGATGATGGGGAACATGGAATGACAGAATATCCTGAGCTGGAAGGGACCCATCAGGATCATCCAGTCCAACTCCTGGCCCTGCACAGACACCCCAACAATCACCCCCTGTGCCCCAGAGCATCATCCAAACGCTCCTGGAGCTCTGGCAGCCTTGGGGCTGTGCCCACTGCCCTGGGGAGCCTGGGCAGTGCCCACCACCCTCTGGGGGAAGAACTTTTTCCTGATATTACCATCTTTAACTGGAGTAACAAGGAATATGTGCTATTTCAAAGTATTTGGGTGACTGTCTGTGATGTAATCAGGGAAGGACAAAGACTATATTCAGCTGAGCTGAGCCACAGGGCTGGCCTGGTAAGCAGTGTGGCTCTGGGACTGATGTCAGTGTATAATACTCAAACATTAATGCTACCTATTAAAAAAAAAAATAAACAGAAAGGCAATTAGGGAGATTTTATATGCTCTCTGATGTCTATCACAAAGAACTGAAGTCTTGAGTGCTGATTTTAAAAGGTAAGTAGCTATAATAACCACATTCAGGTTATGAAAAAGCCCCTTTGAAAAACAAGCAATGCTATCTGCTCACTGTTGCTCCTGCTCAGTATGGGTTTCTACAAAGTTGCCTGTTCAAAAATGTTGCAAGTTTTTCTTTAAAAAAGAACAGGCAATAAAACTCTCCAAATGCACACACTCATATTTAACACTACCCGTGCTTAAATTTCAGCTTGGGATCCAGGTTGTTTTGCAAGAAAAGAGGACATCAAGGCATGGAATTACCTTGTTGAGAGAAATAAATTTAGTAGAGGTTTCCTAAATGATTTAACAGTAAACAAAAATTATAACTTCACGCAAAACACCCTCAGCTTGTTAGTGTTTTGTTCCTGTGGTAACACATGTGAGTTCTCTGTTCTGAGGCTTTAATTTTACTCGCAGGGAATCCTGTCCTCTGTCAGAGCAGTGTAGCAGATGTAATGACCCAAAGCCCTGTCAAGTGCTATGTTAACATCCGTCCAAGTTTCTCGTGCAAATTACAGTAGCTGTATGCTAATGTCCTAATGCTTAATGTAAAACTGTTGCTTTTATAAAATAAAATATCCCAGTATCAGCCAGTGAGCATGGCTTTGAAAACATCTCCTTATATTTGTTAGTTAATGTTATCAATGTGATGAGGGGTTAAAATAAGAAACCTGTTGAAATAGTCTGTTCAGCTGACCAGAAAATATCTGAAAAACCTTGTAATGTGGAAATGGATTTCTTGTCTTTAAGCCTCCTTTCTTTAGATGAATTTCTCTAAGTCAGCAATGCCTTTTATTAATGCTTGGATTTCACCTGGGGTGTCCCAACCCCTGGTTCACTCTGGTGATAGGTTTTTTTCAGTATCATTTTATTTTTAAAATGGATTTGACATGTTACCCTCGCTAAACATAAAGTAATAGTTAATATCAGTTTAAGCTCCGCCTTCAGTTGTAAGAGTTACTCATGCGACAACAAATACAAGTCAAAATTAAATGCTTCTGAAGCACAGGAAGTCCTTATTCTTAAGGTATATAATTACTTTCTGTTTCAGTATTGGAATCACACACCCTGTTGTAAGACTTTGCAACAAGTAGAATAAATTACTGCAGCAAAGCCAGGTTTTGCATTTATTTGATCCTTCGGGGGATGCTGGAATTAAGACTGGAAGTAAATGAGGCCTCACTGATTTAGTATTGAGTGCCTTGCATGTGTTAACCAGTTAGTGTGTGATTTATGTGTTTCCTTCCTCACGCACGCTGTCCAAAAAGAAAAATATAATCAGGATTTAAAGTTATGCTGTATTCATCACATTGATTCTAGTGAATTGTTTCAATTTCTTATTATATGTGAAAGGAAATCCAAGCAAGGCAAATTACAGCAAAATATTTCAATTAAAGCTGCATTTGACCCATAATGCAGTGCTGTATGTCTCATACCTTGTTTTTCATACCATTATAAGCATTTCCCAATGTGATTGCAGTAGCTGCTCCCTACCAAGGGCTGATGCTGCCCTGAGAGTGAATGGGCAGAACTTCTGGATTGATAGTTTGAATCACCTTTCCTTGCTCATTTCAAATGCTAAAAATCCTGACTCATCCCCATCTGCACAGTGTTTCTCTAGGATGAAATCTCCTGCAGCATCCTTCAAGATCAGCCACATCAGAGGAAGTACCTGCTGCTGGTGGTGCTGCAGAGGTGAGAGTGCACAGCACACCACCAGCTCGCTTAAAATCACTCAGCAAACTTTCTTCTCCTTGCTTTTCTATCTCTATGTTACATTAATTGGCCTTTTTCTTTTTTGAATGTGCAGAATAACAGGAAATGGGTTCCTCTGCCTTGGAGCACAGCAATGGAAGAGCCTTGGCCTTATCCCTGTCGAGAGGTGGTGCACAGAGGAAGAACCCACAAGCTCAGACTGACTGTCTGTGCCATTCCTGGCTGCTCTGTGGGCCAAGAAGAAAGGTAAGAACTAACTGTGCCTCCCAGGTACAGCTGCTCCACACTGTGCTCAGAGCAGCCCACTTGGTGTGTGTGGTGGGTTCACCTTGGCTGAATGCCGGGTGCCCCCCCAGCCTCTCTATGACTGCCCTTCCCAGCTGGACAGGGGAGAGAGTAAGGGTGGAAACAAACAAACAAAAAAAAAA
>VWZG01004368.1:99270-183693 GCA_013396735.1 Grallaria varia | reverse complement strand
CTTCTTGCCCCAGCTTTTATATCTGGGTTGACGTCATATGGTATGGAATAACCCTTTGGTCAGTGTGGGTCAGCTGCCTATTTGTGTCCCCTCCCAGGATCTTGCCCTTGACTGAACAGTGAGTGCTGCGCTCAGTGGCAGCCAAAATATGGGCGTGTTATCGACATCAATGCAGAGCACTGCGAGGGCTCGTATAGGGAAACAAATTCTGGCTCAGCCAGATCCAGCACAGTGTGACACCCCCTTCCCTGCCCAGGGCTCTTCTGTCCGTGTGCCAGACATGCCACCAGGCAGGAAATTCTGTTCATGTGGATGGAATGTTAAAACTCACCTTTAAAAATGCTTCCTGAGCACAAGAGTGTTTCTTTCACAAATTTCACTATCGGGGCACCTCACTGCAGAATGCTGACTTGCACTTTTTAGTGTCATTCAGTACCAGAAATTTATTTAAAACATATATGCAGGTACCTGTGGAGGCTGTTGCCAGAAATAAGCAGCTCAGAGAGGAGCGTGCAGAAGGTCTGTGTTCCCGTATTCTACCCTTTGCTGGGGCTGAGAGTCCTAGGATGTATTTCTTAGAGGTTTCTGAGACAAGTCTTGAGCCCTGGAGGGTTTGTGCAATTATTTTGGGTTCAGCAGTGCAGAAGTATCGATTACCACACAGACTCATACATCAGCTGCAAGGAAAATGTTGGCCATTGTTTAACACTTGATTATTTTTTCCATGCAGTTGCTGAGTGCTTTCTTTGGCAAAACTGAAAGTCAGCCCCTTCAGAAATCGCTACGGTGAGTGTTGGAGGTTTGATTCTGTAACAAGATAGTGAGATAGTTTCTATTGCCTCTCTCACTGTAGAAATATGAAAATAGAGATACAATTTTCTATTTCTAGATCTTGAGCTCAGCACTTGTGTTTTTCATTTGTATGGTGCCAAAGCCTGATCACACTGAAGTCTAAAGGTTGAATAGTTATTTATAAAAATAAAAATAACAATGAAGATGGAAAGACAGAAGTTAGGATCCTGTAATTCCGTAATTTATGGGCTGGGAAGGCACAGAAACAGACCCTGAGTGCTCTTTATTAGGTAATAACAATTGCAAGCACATGTACCTGGAGTTGTGTGATTTTTTCCCTTCTTTTAACCATGTTAGCAGACTTAATCTGAAGGGTCTATTTCAGTAAGTAGTAACCTGAAAGAAAATTCAGAGTGTTCTCTATCAACTAATAAACAGATTATTACTGTAGTAGTACATATTTTAGGCTAACAGCATTAATGCAGCTACTGAATGGACTTTGCACAAACACCAGACTTTTTTTTCTACTCTGCCATTTTTGCTTCCATTATGGAAGGCATTAGGAAAAGAACTAACATAGTACTAAAAATACTAAATAATACTAAAAATATAGTGGCTCCTCTGAGATGGCATGGGTTTGGCAGTGAGAATTAGGTACCATTTCATTAGAAATTCAGGTTGTGACTGAGTACAGTCCCTTCTTTGAGCTATACCAGGCATCCTCAGGCTCCCAAGTTAATAAATGTTGAGTGTTATTTGTAAATTTTATCAGCCTGTGTTTTTGCAAATAAAACTGCAACTCCATATACTGGTTTGAGTTAGATTTATAATGTAAAAGAAATTGCCACTTGCAGTGGATTTCTTTTGTAGAAATTCCAAACACGGCTCTCCTAAAACATTAAATGCCCCTCTTCTCTCCAACCCATAACATATGTTTGCAAAACAAAACCAGAATTATAACAGCAGTTATTACAGCTCCAGCTTGTAGTATCGCTGCAGAGATGACATGACACAAGGGTCATGTCAAACAGGCAAAGAAGGAGGAAAAGGTCAAGATTTTCCACAAAACAGCTTTGAAAGAATAACCCCCACAAAACAGAACAAAGAGTGTTGTTGGGCACAGAGATCAGTGTTTTCTATTAACTCTTTGTAGCAGCTCCAGGTACCAGTTGTCCTCATTAGAGAGAAAGCCCAGCACGGAGCACCAGAGTGTTTTGAATTCCTCCTGCTGCTCTTTGCACCGTGTTTTGTCGGGGGGCTTTTTCAGCTGTTACTCTGCTGGGTTTTTCTCAAGCTCTTTAAAGATCCCTCTTCAAAGTTATATGGCTCTTAAAGTCATAGTAAAACAAAGACTTCATATCACAGTTTAATATTTCAATTAAACTACAGGCTAATAATTTGCATTAATTGTATCTTATTAATTTCAAATGACAACATCTTTTTTTGTTGTACTTAAAGATTTTATTAGTAACAGATGCTTTTAGTTAGTGTTTGTTGCCCTAAGAGCTTTAGGGGAACTGATTTTCTGTCAGAAAAGATTGGAATCAATTGCATTCCTCCCTTCCAGATAGTGCTAAAACATTTATTTAAAGGTTTATATGCTCACCCTGCCTTATCTGTATTCCAAGTCACTTGTCCAATGAAATAAAATTCATTCATGCCTTCCTTCACTGTGTTATTGACAAAGTGTAAGCTTTATGTGGCTGGAAGCCAGAATTCTGTCTTTTGGGAATACCTCTCTCTAAACTTGTCTGAAAGAATTATTTTATTGCATTTTTCATGCCAGTTCAAGTGTGTTTGAATGGTAAATCCTAGAAGCTGGGCTGTCTGTGGCCGTATCAGCCTTTTGAATTAACAGCATGCACGGCATGGTAGAAGTATGAGATTGTAAGGAAGGAGTACGTGTGCTACACAATTTTTTAATGAAGTGGGGTTTTTTCACTTATTAAACTGCAAGTCACTGCTTGATTCCACAAATCAGAAACTAGGTCAAGTCAGTTATCTAAATGCCTGGCATTATGCTGATAGAAAGTCTGCCATCACTTTATGTTCTTTAGCCCATCCTCTATGCAAGAGCACTATCTGGAGAGCAAGTGCTGAAAACTGGTTGTGCCATGTTTCATTTGGGGAAGAGCAGCCTCTGCAGTGGTTGTGCCCCTCCCTGCAGCCAGTGCTGCAGGAGCCACAGCCAGCTGACTGCCAGGGGCAGAATACAGAAAAGCTGGTGTGATCCAGGGGGTTTCTCTTATTCAACAGCTAGAGCAGGTCATTGCTGAATGAAACACTTAACAAACCAGAGCAACCTGGCCTGGCAGCTGCAGTACTGCTGGAAGAGTCCAGAGGTGAGATACAAGCATGACCCAAGTGTCATTTCTCTTCCCTTCTGTGTTGGGACAGAGCTCTTTGAAAGCCAACAAGAGGGAGAGGTAAAAGTAGAATTTAACAGTGCTGTGCTGGTTTGAGATTAGAACATGGGAGAAGGAAGCAATGAGGTTACTCACTCAGCACATTCACAGAGCCGACCTTGGAGAGAACAATGTGCATAGAGGCACCGGGGTATTACACCACTTAATTCCACTGCCTCCACCACAAACTAATTAAAAATCCTCTGATTCTCCCATACCCTTTCCTCTCTGTTTTCATTTCCTCTCCAAGCAGGAACTCAGTTTAAATCTGACATCCTTTGGGGACTCTGTAAAGAATAAGACTATTTGAATTGTTCTAGAGGTTTCTTAAGCTTTCCTTAGGCAAACATTTAGAAACACCCATGAACTAAAACTAAGAGCTGAATATATCAGATTGTTTAAGTTCTCACAAGTGAGGGTGGACAGGAGGCCTGGAAAGTGGTGTTAAAAGTAATTCCATTTCTCATTCAGAATCTGCTGTGCCTCTAGTGATGCTCATGAGATGAGCCAGTTGGGGAGCCCAGTTATGGGAGGGGGTCACTCCAGCAGTCCCAGGAACCCCAGAGTCCCCTTCAGCCCCGTGTGAAGGGGCAGGGCCCAGTACTGAAGAGGGGGAGCTCTCAGGTGTGCAGGAGAGGCAAGGAAAAGAGGTTTGTTTTCTGCATGCTGTAACTTTTTTTGGTCAGCCCGAAGTGGTCAGGCATTTGGACTAGAAGATCATTGTAGGTCCCTTCCAACTGGAATTACACTGTTCTCTCTCTCGTGGTGGGACAGACACATGACAAGATATCCAAGAAAGTGAAGCATAGATCAAGGTTATTTTTAGCACAACTACTTTATGTATCACTCCTAAGTGTACGTGCAGTGCATTGACATTATTGGTATTTATTACATACAAACAATCACTCATTGGCCACAGTGACAACTTTCTGTCTCTGTACAAATTCACCCATCTCGTTATTCCTTATCTTGTAGTTTTCTGAGTTCTCACAGCACCTGCAAATTGTTTACCATTCTCTAGCTCAGGGCTGTAACTTCTATGGGTATGCAATTACCTCATGAAGGCCAATTTCTTCTTGCTCTGCCAAGAGGTTTGCAGATTTGCTGTAGTCCCCCACATCTATCCTAATTTCTCTTTGTACAGTAGTGCAATTTTGGGAGTATGTGATATTTTCTGGAATTGTCAGTTATGCACACAGCAATCTAACAGAAGCTCATGTGAGGATTTTAAGAAAACAAAATTTGGCTTTGAGTAAGCAGCCTTCAATCTGGCAGAGTTGGGTCTAGAGATGAATGCTGATGTCTATGATAAACCTTTCTTATTGGGCTAATGCTGTTAATTAAGGTAATAGTCTGCAGTGTCTAATCTACATCTTTTGGGTGTCCATGGCTTATCTGCCAGTGATCAGTTGTGTCTGAACTGCTCTCTGAGCTTGTGGACACCAACGGGAAGTTTGTGTAGCCATTTGAGGGCAACAATCCTGAACAGCACTGCAGGCTTTCCAGACAGTCCTGAAAGCAATGCCAGCAGAAATACCTGTGGATTTTGTGCTGATTCACTTCTGAAGTCATAAAAAAGTTGGGACTGTGACCACCTTTACTTTCTTTGTTACAAGATGAAGTGATAATAAATGGGTCACAAAGTTGGGTAGGCCTATGCTGAGCAGCTTCAGTCAAGGAAGTTTTCCAACTATTATATTAGTTACAGATTAGTCATTATACTACAATTCTGAGTCATTCTGGGCTTAAAAAAATGCCACACTCTGAAACAAAAGCTACAGCACAGAATAAGGCCTTCTGTTTGTTTAACCCTACATCAAATGCAAGCCAGTGCTGTAACATGGAAAGCAGACCTCAAATAGGCATTTGAGGATATTTTACCTTATTCTTCTCCTTTCAAACAAAGACCAATTTTTTAGAAATGCTTTTAATTAGTCATAGAAATTGTCTGAGGGCTAGGGAAACAGATCACAACTCTTTAACATTTAAGGCTTCTAATTTTGGGTGTGCCTTTGAAGGGCATGTGCCATTTTTATAACACAGTCCTGTGGGAATTCACCACCTTGAAAAACCATCTGGAGAAGTCAGCCACCTCCAGTGCCTTTCACTGGGAATTCTTCCAGGAAAGCTTTCCAGGCTTCATAAGGCAAATGTGAAATCAAAGCTCATGAGGCCCCATTGGGAATTGATCCTCATGCTCAACCATATGCAAACCCATTAACCCCCAACCCCCCAAACAGGATTGACTCATGTCCGTGTATTATTTTTGACAGTTCTCGTATTAGACAGTTCTCCCACTCTTCCTGGAGCTCACAGGGAGCTGTGGCATAAATACTTACTTAATGAATTTGCCCCTGTCTCAATAAGAAATCTTTTCCTTTGGTGTCTGTGAACCACCCAGTGTGACCCTGGTCTGTCACTGGGCACCTTTGGCCCAGCCCCAACCCCAGTGATTAACATCAGTAGCCATAAAATACACTCCTCATACTGAGTGGGTTTCACACAGTCCCTGCCCTTGGAGCAGACCCCAGAGAGCACACAGTCCTGCCAGGGTTAGTAAGGAATCCTGGGAGGGCTCCCCCTCCTCCTGCCCTCTGTGCAGCATCCCCAGCAGATTAAGTGCTGTGTGTTCAGGGCACTGCGTTCCCTGCTGCTTGCCCAGAGGCAGTTGTTGGCTCAGCCAAGTGACCTGTCTACAGCAGGAAATGTAATTTCAATGGGAGAATGGGAGCTCCTAACAGCAGTCATGAACTCATTCACAAGCCAGACATGCCCCAGGAGCTGGTTTTCCAGTGACCTCATTTGCCCTCTGTTGTTACACATTTATCCCAGTGGCACTATCTCACAGGAAAAAAAAGAAAAAAAAATAAAAAATTCAGATATGACTAATCGAAGACAAAATGCTGCTTTCAGTTGCCACTTGGCAGCTTTCATGCTTGTGGTGGGTAGGTGGTTTAAAGAGGTAGAAAGTAAATATTTGGATTCCGAAAACACTCCTACTTGCACCATTTTTGTGTGTTTATGTTTAAATAAACTACCAGCTGAATGGATGAGTAATTGTAGGGAGGTGGATGCATAGAATGTAAAAAGGTCATTTTGTGTTCAAGCCAACTTAAACTAATGCAAACTAACTTGAGCTAATGCAAAGTTGATACTCACCTGATGGGCCAAAGTGATTTTCCTATGATTATGAAGAGACTCAAACACCTTTGTGTGGTTCTTTTAAGGGAGGGAAAGGAAAGGTATACTCCAGTGAATTCTGAAATGTTTTTATAATGATATAAGTTGTATGACCATTCTCACTGTGTCTGAGAATAAGCTGACAACAGAGGGAGGGGAAAAAATTAAAAAAAGAAAAATCAAAAATCTATCAAATAGGCGCAAACTTCCTGAATCAGAAGTTTCCTGTCCTTGCTCACCTGTGGGAAGCACTGGTATGGTCCCTGCTTCATCCCAGAGTTCAGAGCTGTGCACAACAAGTCATGGGAGAACACGAGTACTCTGAGCTCCCCAAATGTCAGGAGCTGTGACCAGAGACTGACGCTCATTTCTTGCTCTTCAAACCAATTCCTGCACTTGTGCCAGCCTAGAAGGAATCCCCTGCATTTCCCAGGATTTGCTGATAGGGCTGGGTTTCTGTGGCCTTACCACTCTCTTCTCAACAAGTGCTCTTGTTTCTCAGAGTGGGAGGCACTCACCAGTCCCAGCTCTTAAAGAGTCGTAATTCAGTTCACAGCCTGGTTTTCAGATATGCCTGTGGCAGAAAATGCTCACTGAGAAAGGACCAGTGGGGTACAGAGGAGCAGGTCTGTGTTGAGTGTATCCAACAACCAGCACAGCCGAGGCTCGTCCCTTGTCTTGTCTTGAGCCAGTTCCTCATAACAACCTTTGACAAAATACAAGGTTTTAGATGGTGAGGTTTGCTAATGGAAAATCCACGTAGATGGTTAACAAACACCAGGAAACACCTAAATCCCAGTCAGGACAAGTCTTCTGTTAGCTGAAATTGCAACAGCACCAGTCAGTGCTACCTACCCAAGCATTTGGTTTTGAATTCTACATTACGTGAGAGAAACTTGTATTTTGACAGCAACTTCACTTATGCAGATGTGCCACACTCTTGTATGTAAAGCAGACTATGGGGTATGGTAAAGACCCCTTCCCATTTCAGTGGTCTCAGACACATCTGAAGGACTGGAAATGGTAAAAATAAACACCCCACAGAGGTGATCTTTGGCACCCAGGAGGAAATCCGCTGCTCCTGCATTCCTACAGACTCCTGAGGCATCAGATGTGTGCAAAAATAGCTTTCACAGGAAAAGCAGAAGCCTCTCCGGCTTATTTTTCTTAGCATTTCACAGGCATACCTAACCTCTTAGCAGGGCTGATCCTCTGTGCTCCAACCATTTAATGGTTTTTTAATGAGGTGAAAGTGTTTTTCTAATTTACAGACATTAAATTGCTTTCTTCTTGTAGTTCTTCTAGTGTTAACGGTAGTTTTGTTTTCTGATTGGTTTTTTGTGCTTGTTTTCTGCTAGGAGAAAAAGCATTTGGGAAGTCTCCTAGACTCAAGTAAAATTTACTATTAGAAGAGACCACAAGCTAAGGTTTTCACAGTATTGACTTGTTAGCTCAGTTTCATGAAGGACAGTTGAAGTGGGACCAAGGAAAAAGAAATTCCTCAAGTCACCTAGAACCCTTTTGCCCTACTCCTTCCACAAACCCTATGAAATAAGTTCTTTTTAGGAAATACATATCTGCTGATCCCAATAACAAAGACAGCTACTTAACAAAAACCGACCAACCAAACAAAACCAAACAAAAAAAGATCAGTTTTTAAGAACAAGTTATTCTGAAAACAGACTTATATCCTGAATAGTGTGATATAACTCACTGAATCTCATCAGTGTTGCTAATATTGACTTCTTGTAACATACTAAGCATTGATTTCTTGTAACATACTAAGTGCTAAGTATGCAGTGCAGTAGATCTACATCAGAAAATGACTACATTGAGTTCTTTACTTATTTTTTTCCCAGTAAAAAACAACAAAAAAGTAAGTTTTCCAAATTGCTAACAATCATAGGGAGGATTTCTGCACTGAAAAATAAACAGTCTCCCAGCCTTAATTTTCCATAATATTGCCAAAAGAACTGCTGTCCAGAAATCGGATTGTCTGCATTGTTTCTTCTTATTTTATGATAGAGTCCTCTGATGTCCAATTAAGATTAAGATCTGAACTTGAAAGACCTGAATGCTCTTTGCTGTGGATTTTGAGCCAACCTTGTCTAGCAAACTTTGACATATAGAGAGGGCTGGTAATTGCCACTTTCATTTCTAAACATTGTAAAAGACACAGCAAATTATTATTTTGTAGGATCTACTTTTAGATCTCTTTGTAAAAGGCAGACAATTTCAGAGAATAAGTCAATTTTCATCTCCTCTACTTTTGGTTTACACTCCATCCCTTCTACCAGTGTCTCATTACCTTAGAAAAGGGGTGAAAACATGAGTCTTCCCCTCCACAATCCAACTCCTATGTTCCTGGCTTATGGCAAGGTTAATAAGCACAGTTTGTTTACCATACTGCTTAAAGTAATGCTTTTAATGCTCTATGCAACTTTATGGTCTTTTACCAGGAGTGAGAAAGGCAAAAAATGGAATTAGGGTATGATCATCTTTGATGGGTGTAGGTTCAATAACAGAGACTTCTAATTTACCAGTGTATGAAGAGAAATGCCAGTAAACAGATTTGCAGTAATACTTGATTTGTTTTCCAAGAGCATTAATTTTCATTTTTATTCTGTTTATCCTTCTGTGCAATAATTCCTCATTTCTGATTTGGAGAGGAGGCTCATACATTATCATTCAAAATGCCACGGAATTCAATTAAAGGCTGGCTGCAGCATCCCTTCTTGGTTTGTGAATGATTCCAGTGAGAAGAGAGGATGTCTTTTTCTATCACAAAATGTGGTTGCTAATTTTAACAGAGTAGACAGCTTTAAGCTATGCAAGCCATCATCAAACAATAAAGAAACATTAACAAAATGGCTCAAGTGGTAGTTCTATTCAGCCAGGATTAAAACTTTCCCTTGAACATTTTAGGGACCAAGGACATAAACCAGTGTCTCATCTCAGGTAACTTAATTCCACATCCACCAGACTCCAGCCTCTGGAAGCCCAGCTGGATCCAGACTGCCTGGCTCCCCGTGGGTCAAGCATCCCCACTCTGCTGCCAGCACTTCAGCCATCCTTCCCCTGGAGGTGCACAGGCACCTCTCGCCTTGATGGGAATATGGAAGCACACTGGGCCACAGACATCTTTAGCCTTGAGAGGATGTGGCTGTAGCCCTGGGAAAGCAGCAGAAATCCCCACCTGTGTCCTTGGGCCAGGCCTGGGAAAGCAGAAGGAATTGAAGAAAACAACCAAGAATAGCAAGAGTGTGTTTTGAGATCTGCCAGCACGAGGAGAGGTGACGACCACCCATGAGGAGAAGGACTAAGACTGATGGACAAGAACACCCAGCCAGAGATGTGTAGCAGAGACACTTATGGACAGTAGTAAAATAGTATAAAAGATAACCTTGTAGTGAAAAAAGGGCTTTTTGGCTCTTTGCCTTTTGGCCGTTTGCTTTTGCCTGGCAAAGTGTGAGCTTGTGTTTTTTGTCTGTCGCAGCAGGGAGCAGCCTGAATACAGAGATAGGATGAGATGTTGATTCTGGTCTTCTGACATCATTATTATAATTCTTCTTATCTGTATTTCAATTTAGTTTTCCAGATGACTAAAAGTTTCCAAGACAAGTTTTAATGTTTGAAAAACCTGAGATATCTCTGAGCATGCTGGAAAATGCCCCACTTTCCCCCACAAGTATTTTATCAGCACTTTCAGACTTCTACCAGCATAGTACGTAGTCATGTTTTTAATTCTTTACTTCACAACATGAGGGATTGAGGCACGGCTTGAATGCTTTGACACATTTTGTTGGAGCCAAGACAATTCTGTTGAAGTATTATCATGATTTACTTGAGGTAAATCAGCAAATAAATCATGTTGCCCCATAGGGCCACTCAGCTGAGAGTGTGTTTTATATGCACAGAGCCCTATAGCGGCAGCAATTGGCACATTCCCTTCAAGTCTGTGAGAGATTACACAGGGAGACAGAGATACTTAGAGAGCTGCTGCTGCTCTCTGAGCCCCTAGGCTTTGTTCAGGCAGCTCCAATCTGAATGGATCACTTCCATACCAAAGGAAACAACAACAACAAAATCTCTGGAGTGCAATGCAAAGTGTTTTCCATTAATGGCGATATGAATGTTATTGCCGAGCTGTGTTATGCTGGGTGATTGTATGCAGCAGAATGCAATTTAACTCACCACAATTTTGCTTTGCTTCCCGCTCCAGGTTGAAAGTCTGATCAGATGCTGGCTCCACAATCAAAATCAAGTGACTGCAGCAGCCCCTCTTGGAACACAGAGCAGCATCAGGCTCTGGAACAAGACCCCAGCGCTGGGGAAGCAACTGGTGGCCCTGTGGTTTCCCACTGCTCTCTGCAGACCTTAGATGGTGGGGGTGGGATGATTAAGCCTTTCTGCTCTGCTCTGAACTGCTCCCAATAGAACAGTAAATCGGAATATTGAGGGGTGTGCTGCTGCCTTCAGTGTGTGCTGCAGATGACAAGCAGGGACCAGAACCAGAAGGAAAAGGTTAGTACAGCTGGAGGCTGTTGAGCCCATCGTGGCACTGACTCCCGACGTGTGTGCAGGTATTTACCTCGTACTGGTGTTGCATGTGCTGCTTTTGTGACTGCCTCGTGTTGTAAGTGAGGCTGTTTATTCACACTGGTGTGCTTTTTGCACCAGTGACCCCATTACATGGCTCAGCACCCACTCTGACGAGCCACAGAAAAGGGAGGTTGTGTTTTGAGGTCAGAGTACCAGTTTCTCCAACTTTTCCCTGAATTTCCTCCTCTCCTGCCTTCTGCTCCCCTAAGGAAGGTGACAAGGGGCTTGCACCAGGACCGCTTTTCCCCATGATGGTCCCAATGGGTTATGAAGTCCAGACCACAGGGCCCTTGGCCAAAAAAAGACTGATGGAAGGTCCTCTGAGGAGGAGTATTTCTCACGCCTGCCCCAAAATAAACCCTACCTGCTCTGGTTTGTCATTGCCCAAGTTAGAGAGGGCTTGGTTCAAAGGCTCCAAGTCCTGCCTGATCACTGGCAGCAAACCCGAGAGCAAAGGGTGGGGGCACAGGCATTCCACTGAGGCTGATGTTATTTCTTGTGTTTTGGTCTGTGCCTGAGATAAACTGTTGTTTTGCTCATCTACTGCAAACACTTAAACCCCTAAAGTTGTGTTTATGGAAGTAGAAACCTCAGAAAGAGGGCGAGTGCCTACAGAGATGTGCTGAGAGATGAGATTCTTACAGTCTGTAGGAACAATTAGAGCTGCGTGTGAGATTTGTGATGCTTCATCTGAACTTCTGTTTAACCGGCATGTGGTGAATACATTGGGCATGTTCAACTACTCAGGCCTAAAAGCACTTGTAAGAGTAGGTGTAAATATTCATAAGCAAGGGATAGGTCAAGCCACTTGCCAGCTTTGTTACTTCAGTGGATTGGTATTCAAGGGTCCTTCTTTCCCCAAGTATTGAGCCAGAAATTCATGGCTACTTTCAGAAGTGATCCAAGTCCTTCATATTCCAGGTAGGAATAGATGACAAAAATGTTTTCACCTGTGAGTGGTTGAAGGCTGAGAGTGACACACTCTCCCTCTCTTAGTCAGGATCCTCAGCTGAGGCCACTTTTCAAGGCTTTCCTCTCGGGTGTGTATCTAAAGCACCAGCTTGTGAGGTTTTGGAGTGGATTAATCTTCCTCTATTGAAACTAACAAAACTTCTCTGATAGAAAGCTGATTTATGCTTTACACTCAACTCCTGTCTGCATCACCAAAAAGATTCCTGATGGTTTCTCCCCACTCCTGAAGTCCTTCAGTGACTCTCACCAGTACCTGGCAATTGGAGATCCTGTTAAGGACAGTTCCCAGGGTCTCACCCAAGGCTGACCTGACGACCAGTTGTGATCTCAACATGCACAGTCAGTTTTGAAGAGGGACCTGACATTTTCCAAACAAGGCTTTAGCTGCTTAGTGTGCTCTTCCTGCGTATGATCTGGGATATCTGGGCAGAGTACATCTACTCTGATAAATGCTTCCTAAAAAAGACAGATGACACATTAATTCTATGTTATATATTTGGATAACTACTTCACCAGCTGTTTGAGAAATTTTAAAGAAAAGCAAATTATTAAAAACAATGGAAAAAAAAGAAAAAAATTCATATCTAAGTGTTCTGGGGCTCTGGTTTGGAAGTAGAGCTGATTGCCAAAGCTACTGGATAACATAAATTCTCATTCAATTTCTTTGTAATTTTGAGGCTAATGCAACTCCAGTGAAAGTTCCTAATGTTATTTTTCCTCTCTTAACCTAATTAACAAACTGAAAATTTATGTAGTCCTAAATGGATTGACTTTCTCCTCAGCACTGCAGAGGGAGTTATTGCTCTTGTACCTATTAAAGCCTGGCTATCACTGCCAGTGCTTCCCAGTGCCTGACCATCCTCCACAGAGACAGAGCGCTGGGATTGCCCCACCCAAGGCCACGATCCCTTAGGATGCCTACTCAGGACAGTACCACCTTGCTCCAATATTATTATTTTAAATGTTGAATTAGAGTTAATTTTAGAACATTTACCTGCTGGACATTTAAACAAGTCTTGGTATGGCTTAAATATCTGTTATATTTTAAAAGAAGAATTAAAAAAAAAAAAAAAGGCTAGCTATCCCAAACCCCTTGGTTTTCATTTCATAGAAAGCTTTAAGAACTCTTTTGATTAAATTAATAAAAAACAACCCAAAATTGCTAAAAGTCTCTGAGAGGAATAATTTTTTTCTTGAATATGGTTTTTCAATTATGAATTTTTCCAAAGAGTTGTATTAAAACAGGATTACTCGTTAACAAGAACCTGCCATCACTTTTAGAGTGATATTGTAGGGTATTACCAGTACTGTGCTAATAGCTTCACAAGCAGTTAGTTTCTCAAAAACAGATTTAACACATTTACAAACAGAAAATGTGTGTATTATTTTGTGGCTAAAATCTCTTTTATTGTGATATCACTTCCAAAATACTGAAGGCATAAAATGGTTTATGGTCCAGAAGATAAACCAGCACAAGCCACTATGTTGGAATATAAGAAAGGATTTGAGAAAGTGCTAAAAGCATTATTACAGCTACAGAATGGACTCCTAAATCTTTTATGCAACTTGATCAGTTCCCCCTGGAACCACACTGCATTGTATTCATAAATAAACACCCAAAGTTGCTGTGCACAGTGTTTCTGGGCTGTAAGACACTGCTTTTGTGCTCCAACAGGGTTTGTGTTAAATTGTAAACAACAAACATTCCCATGAAAAATTCCAGCACACTGCCTGTGGCTGCACGTCATCTTTCCTGTTCAGCAAAGTCATCTCCTCTATGCAGCATCACCCCAGCCAGGGCCCCCATCCTCCACTGAGTGCCACAACTGAGCAAAGAGACTGGTTTCCTGACCTCCAATTTGCCCATGGCAATGACATTAAGGTGTTAATTCCTCCCCTGGCTTGTTTTTTTTTGACAGGAAGTAGCAGTAGAGGATAACTCTCCGTTTTATCTGCTCGACCATTACAACTGTAAAAGCCTCCAGATGTTGGCCTGTCTTTGCATGAATTAAAGGCATTGAGTTCCCTGGCTTACTGCTCAGGATTGTCAGCCAAACCCGGGAGGTAAGTTTTGGGTTGTCCATTTTCAGTAGAATGGTTTAACCTTATGCTAGACCATAGTTTTCGGGCTAGTTTTTTTTAATGGAATGCTCCCCAAAAAATCAGCTGTGGCAGAGATCTCCTGTCCTGCACTGGCTACAGTTCAGTGATTTACGGAGCACAAAATTCTACATCCCACAGACCTGAGTCCCCAAAGTGGCCTTGTGGTCCCAGCTCTGCTCTTGTGTCCACATTCACCCTTCTCTGCTGCTCGAGAAGACTGGAAAGATGTGACAGAGAAAACCCAGCTTGTCCAAAGTATTCTGATGGCTTGGCTGAAGCTCCTACTCTGTGCTCCCAAGTAAAACATAGTCTGTGATCGTTAAACTCTGTGCACTGATGATGGTGATTAAAGAAAAAAAAAGAAAGAAAGAAAGAAAGAATGCAGAAGGCTCTGTGGAGCTGTACTCTGGAGTGCAGTGTGAAATGAAACCACACAAAAGTCGTTTCAGAAATAAGTGCTCTTGAAAGGGATTATTAGAGAATCTACAGAGTCCAAGACACGTAAAAAGCATCTAGACTATAAATATTGAAAAAAATCTTTTGGTAAGAGAACAAAACATTTTAAGTGCTGCACAAGAAAGAATGGATATCTGTGCAGTATAGTTATGAATTTTATAGTTCTGAATTAGTGACAGAAAGGTAAGAAGGGAAAATTAGCCTAATTATCTTTTAAGGGCACTGATGATGTGTTCTTTAAATGTTCTTCCATGAGTCAGGATACAATATTGAAATCACGTAAGGCAAAACCATCTGTGGCTCACCATTGTGCAGAAAGTGTTTCAGCCCAGGGAATAGGACAATTGAGCCCATCATTTTTATTCAGAAGAAAAAAACAATGGCTGTGTATTATACAGCATTTAGTACAGAGATGGTGGCACCTCAGAGAACAGGAGGTTGTAGCAAGCCAGCATGAGAACAAGAAAGAAGGAAAACAAGGCGGCCTGGAAATGGTGAGATAACCTTGCATTATTTTATCTAAAGCCTTGATTTACTGGCCAGGGATGGAACTAAGCTCTCAGTTTGCAACTCACTGTGGGGGGTGTGAATGGCCAAGGTCTGGCTGCAGCGAATGCGTGTGTGCTCCGTGTGTGTGTGTGTGTGTGTGTGTGTGTGTGTGTGTGTGCGCTGTGTGTCTGACCCCAGCTGTGTATCCTGCTCTGATTGCTTGGCCACTCCCAGCTGAAAGCCGATGATACACAAACCCTGGACAATTAGCATTAAGGGGGGGATTTTCTGTTAACCATAAATAAAGTGTCTTGCATGCTAAGAGGCTGAGTGAGTATAATTAGGCCGCAGCAACAGGAGGCGAACAAGGGGAAGGGTCAGCAGTTTTGAGTCTGTACAAGCCTTCCTTTGTAGCGGTGGTCAATAAACACAGGCTCAAGACTTTGTCAGGAAAAGTGAAAGCAGAATAGAAGGGCCAAAAGCCCTTTATTCACGCACAGCTTATCTTTTATACTATTTTACTACTGTCCATAACTGTCTCTGCTACACATCATTGGCTGGGTGTTCTTGTCCATCAGTCTTAGTCCAGCTTCTCATAGGTGGTCATCACCTCTCCTCGTGCTGGCAGATCTCAAAACACACTCTTGCTATTCTTGGTTGTTTTCTTCAATTCCTTCTGCTTTCCCAGGCCTGGCCCAAGGATACAGGGGGTGTTTTCTGCTGCTTTCCCAGGGCTACAGCCTCATCCTCTCGAGGCTGAAGATGTCTGTGGCACAGTGTGCTTCCATATTCCTACCATGAATNATCACCCCAGCCAGGGCCCCCATCCTCCACTGAGTGCCACAACTGAGCAAAGAGACTGGTTTCCTGACCTCCAATTTGCCCATGGCAATGACATTAAGGTGTTAATTCCTCCCCTGGCTTGTTTTTTTTTGACAGGAAGTAGCAGTAGAGGCTAACTCTCCGTTTTATCTGCTCGACCATTACAACTGTAAAAGCCTCCAGATGTTGGCCTGTCTTTGCATGAATTAAAGGCATTGAGTTCCCTGGCTTACTGCTCAGGATTGTCAGCCAAACCCGGGAGGTAAGTTTTGGGTTGTCCATTTTCAGTAGAATGGTTTAACCTTATGCTAGACCATAGTTTTCGGGCTAGTTTTTTTTAATGGAATGCTCCCCAAAAAATCAGCTGTGGCAGAGATCTCCTGTCCTGCACTGGCTACAGTTCAGTGATTTACGGAGCACAAAATTCTACATCCCACAGACCTGAGTCCCCAAAGTGGCCTTGTGGTCCCAGCTCTGCTCTTGTGTCCACATTCACCCTTCTCTGCTGCTCGAGAAGACTGGAAAGATGTGACAGAGAAAACCCAGCTTGTCCAAAGTATTCTGATGGCTTGGCTGAAGCTCCTACTCTGTGCTCCCAAGTAAAACATAGTCTGTGATCGTTAAACTCTGTGCACTGATGATGGTGATTAAAGAAAAAAAAAGAAAGAAAGAAAGAAAGAATGCAGAAGGCTCTGTGGAGCTGTACTCTGGAGTGCAGTGTGAAATGAAACCACACAAAAGTCGTTTCAGAAATAAGTGCTCTTGAAAGGGATTATTAGAGAATCTACAGAGTCCAAGACACGTAAAAAGCATCTAGACTATAAATATTGAAAAAAATCTTTTGGTAAGAGAACAAAACATTTTAAGTGCTGCACAAGAAAGAATGGATATCTGTGCAGTATAGTTATGAATTTTATAGTTCTGAATTAGTGACAGAAAGGTAAGAAGGGAAAATTAGCCTAATTATCTTTTAAGGGCACTGATGATGTGTTCTTTAAATGTTCTTCCATGAGTCAGGATACAATATTGAAATCACGTAAGGCAAAACCATCTGTGGCTCACCATTGTGCAGAAAGTGTTTCAGCCCAGGGAATAGGACAATTGAGCCCATCATTTTTATTCAGAAGAAAAAAACAATGGCTGTGTATTATACAGCATTTAGTACAGAGATGGTGGCACCTCAGAGAACAGGAGGTTGTAGCAAGCCAGCATGAGAACAAGAAAGAAGGAAAACAAGGCGGCCTGGAAATGGTGAGATAACCTTGCATTATTTTATCTAAAGCCTTGATTTACTGGCCAGGGATGGAACTAAGCTCTCAGTTTGCAACTCACTGTGGGGGGTGTGAATGGCCAAGGTCTGGCTGCAGCGAATGCGTGTGTGCTCTGTGTGTGTGTGTGTGTGTGTGTGTGTGTGTGTGTGTGTGTGTGCGCTGTGTGTCTGACCCCAGCTGTGTATCCTGCTCTGATTGCTTGGCCACTCCCAGCTGAAAGCCGATGATACACAAACCCTGGACAATTAGCATTAAGGGGGGGATTTTCTGTTAACCATAAATAAAGTGTCTTGCATGCTAAGAGGCTGAGTGAGTATAATTAGGCCGCAGCAACAGGAGGCGAACAAGGGGAAGGGTCAGCAGTTTTGAGTCTGTACAAGCCTTCCTTTGTAGCGGTGGTCAATAAACACAGGCTCAAGACTTTGTCAGGAAAAGTGAAAGCAGAATAGAAGGGCCAAAAGCCCTTTATTCACGCACAGCTTATCTTTTATACTATTTTACTACTGTCCATACCTGTCTCTGCTACACATCATTGGCTGGGTGTTCTTGTCCATCAGTCTTAGTCCAGCTTCTCATAGGTGGTCATCACCTCTCCTCGTGCTGGCAGATCTCAAAACACACTCTTGCTATTCTTGGTTGTTTTCTTCAATTCCTTCTGCTTTCCCAGGCCTGGCCCAAGGATACAGGGGGTGTTTTCTGCTGCTTTCCCAGGGCTACAGCCTCATCCTCTCGAGGCTGAAGATGTCTGTGGCACAGTGTGCTTCCATATTCCTACCATGAATGGCAATGATCTCAGTACAGCAGCAGCAAATTATTTGTCCCAGAATGGTTTAAGTTTCTTAGCCTGTAGCAGAAATAATATTTAAAATATCCAGTCTACACCCCTGAAATGCTTTCCTGGTAGGACTTGTGGCCTGGAGAGCATCCACGCTGGAGCAGCCTGAGCCTGGAGGACTGATCCTATGGAAAAGTGACCCATGGAACAGCAGTTTGTGAAGAACTGTTGCCCATGGGATGGACTCATGCTGGAGAAGGTCGTGCAGGCTGTCCCCACTGCATGGGAAATAGAGCATGAAAAGGATGTGATGTTGAGATTACAGGGAATAAGCAACAAGAATTAGCAAGTGGAATGCAAATTTGTACATTCAAGTGTTACTTTAGTGTAATACCAGAGATATGGGTGTATAAGGAATTGTAGAATCTCTAAAATAATATTCATGCAGTTGTTATCTCCAGATTGGAGTCCATGCACGGTGACTTAGGTGGCCTCAGCCTCCATAGGTCTAGAGCTGATGCTTTCTCCTTACTCTTGTTTAGCAGTTTTTATCACATGAAATGAAGAGATTTTTATGATACATTGCATTTAGGTCAGTGCCTTGCTCATGAGAGCATGTGGAGGTGCACACATCTTGGCTTTGGATAGAGATGGCAGTAGCAAAGCGAAGCTAAAACCAGGTCCTTGAGGGAGTGGTGGGGATGAACAGCCCATCTGCAGGAAGGGCAGTGTGTCAGTAAGCACCAGCTGGGCTGCTCTGTGTGCCATGGGGGTCACAGGCTACAGACTGCAGTCCCAGCCTTATGCACTTCTTTTTGCTCCGCCTTGGAAGGTGAAAGAACAGGGCCATCATTTGATAGAGATGAATATTTCTCATGCACCATTACTTAGTTTCAAGACTTCAATGCCTTCTTGCCCCTGACCATGGTGCTTGGAGCTGTATGTGTAATGCTGCAGTTACTTAAATGCTTTACTGAATCAGGACCATGATCTACTAAAAGTTTTCCGAGGCTGGAAGGGTTAAACTAGGAACCTCCTGTCTGCAGACAAGAAAAATAAGTTTTCTTCTGTAAAAAACATTTTTAAAGGCTTTACATGTCTTATGGGTAGGGGGGAAGAAGTATTTCGAAATATGAGCAAATGTTGAGCAAGTTTCCTTCAATTCTGCAAGAACAGGGTCTGTGTTTCTAAAGGAAAGGCTCTAAACCTCAGCTTGTCTGTGCCGTTCATGCCCAGTGGTAAATTTAAGGATGATGATCATTACCTCCCTGTTAGCAAGATCTCTGCTTGTCTTGGTCTGTCAGCTCCAGACTTGAATACAGAAACAACGGGTTTAGGGCTCATATCATTTAATTCCTCCCTATTTTCCCTGAATTTACAGGTTTAATGCCACAGCAATTGTCTTCTCTCACCCTAATTACCTGCCCTTTCCCCTGCAAATGGCATAGTTGTATTGCAGTGACTGCACTTGACTCAACAGCTGCCTTCTGTATGCATTGCACTTCCTTACTTGACCCAAAAATCATCTCAGTAGTTCATTTTTGGTGATGTTTCATTGCTTTTCCTTTAGGAAAGTAATTCCTTCCTTGTAAAAGAAAGCCAGCTTCTGTTTTCCACTTGAATACTTTTTTAGGCGGAGAGGGGAGGAGGAATGAAGTGGGTGATTTGGGTTTTTAAATCAAAAAAACCTCTCAAACTACAGCATTAGTGCAAAAGGACAAGTATGTAATTTTCTCAATGGCAAATATAGCTACATGTATCTAAATCCAAGACATTCATCAGCTCCTTTATAGGATAAGACAGGGCTCAGAAATGATTTTCTGTTTAAGTACGTAAGATCAAACATGTTTGTCATTTTAGCCTTCTCTTTATTCCATCTGATTTCAAGATCTTCAGACAGTCTCTCTTTAGATGTCATTGCTTCAAGCTTCTGCTTTTATCACATTAACCACTCTTCATGAGCTTTTACACATCAAAATGTCTTTAGATACATTGTTGAAGAAAGAGTACTTGTGAAGACTTCAATAAAAAGTTTGAGAATCTGTGCCTGAAACTTTATACAAACACACTTAAAGGAAATAAAAACATTGACACAAACAAACAAAAAAATTCCAAATAAAAATCCACAAGTATCTTTTTTTTTTTCCATATCACATTATGTTTTTTCAAGAAGGAGAAAAAATATGTTTTATTTATGCTTGAACACAGCTTTGTTTGTGTGCAAAACCCCAGATGTGGAGCCATCTCAGGCCTGGCAGATCTTTGCATTTGCTGAGCTTAATACTTTTGAGAACCTGAACTCTGCCCTCCCTGCTCTATGAAGCAGATGGTTACACCGAGCCCTGTAATTAGGAAGGCCTCCATTTCCTAATGGATTGCCCAGGCTGCTGCCAACCCACATCTCCAGGTATGTGTGGATCCTGTTTACCTTTTGCTATAGAAAATTCTTTCCACTGGTAGAAAGGGCTGGAACTTGCTCTACATGGTTTTAACTGAGGACAGAACTAGGTTTTCTCATATCATTTTGTCACTTCCTCACCAGTTGCCATCACTTGGGCTTCACCAATACCTTGCAATTAACAGTAATGAGCATGGGACAGTTACAACACGTGCATATGTGGTGGTTTAAAGCTAAACCAGCAGGAGAAATGAACCTAACTCAGAAGAGATTAAAAGTCAGTTACAATTTAATAAAAATAATACAATAAATACAGTGATGCAAAGGAAATTCAGTTTTAACCCACAAAAACAGAGGTATAACACAGTCCCCTGGGGCAGAACAGAATGGGGCTCATTAGCCCCTGTGCTGAGCACCACGTGGCCCCCCTGAGTCCAAAGCAAAAGGAAAGGTAAACCTGTTGGGGAGGATGATGGTTGCAGTCTGGTTGAGAGTGGCAGTCACAGTCCTGATGAGGTTCTGGTCCTCCTGTGGATCCAATGAGGGGTGCCAGAAGTCCCCAGACCCCAAGATTATATATGCTGAAGTTCAGATGGGAATGGCCAGTACCTCCCCCAGGTGGAGGAGTCTCACAGTGGGTGATTTACTCTGTGAGTCATGGCATATTTGATGGCCCATGAACAGGCATGGCCACTCAGGCTGGGTGTGAAGGTGCTGATGCCTCCCTGGAGGGGAGTTATCACAGCTGAGTCACTGGTGTGAAGACAGAGAAAAGATCTGCAGAAATGAAGGAGGAGCTGCAGTAACACCAGTTGATCAGTTCTGTCCCCAGCCCAGCCCATTGCTAACACTGTGCACTGTGCTCCTACACTGGAGACAACTGCTTGGCTATTAGATCACTTGTCATTTCTTGATAATCTTTTTTTCAGATTTAAATATTCTTAAATTCTGGATAGTCTGCCTTCGTGATCTGTAGTCCCAGTTAGGTTTATGAGCAAAAGTTGATTTGTATGCATATGTGTCTGTGCTGGCCCAGAAACGTTGTCTGTGTGTTTGCTGGGATGGCTCTGCCAGAAATGCCCCCGTTCTCCATCCTGCCTGTGCACTGTGCTGCAGGGCCAGCCCTGGCTGAACTGCCCAGCACGGTGTGTGTGTGTGGCACCAGCATCACCCACCCCAGCAGCCCCCAACCACTCCCATTTATACCTCCTGAAGAAGAGTCATACAACAGTTAGAAAAGAGGAGGAAGGAAAATGGAGAACAAGTACCAGGCAATAACTGAAGAGAAAACTGTTGCCTTACAAAGGAGATTTGGGACACCCAGCACACCAAAAGGTGTTGCTTCCTTAAGTAAGGCTGGGCTTGAATATCATGCACTGAATGTCATAGAAGATTAAATGCCAATAATCAGATCAAACGTGGCTGCACAAGATGGGAGATAAGGCTGGGAAATTGCTTGCCAGACCGAACAAGGAGGAGGACAGGAGTGAAGTTATTAGCTCAATTAAGGAGAAAGATGGTTGGATGAAAACCTACACTCACAGAAATAAATTAAGTATTTAGAATGTAAAAAAAAAAGCAAAAAAAAAAAGCTTAAATCTGTGGCCAGCTTTTCTCTGACACCCTTTATGCTGATGTAACCTAAAGTTTTCTGTGATTATGAACAGGTATTACAAAAAGTTATCTGCAAGAAATAAACATAACAACATTTAGCAGCCTTTCAGTATTTTAAAAAGAGTAACTTAAATGAATCTCACAGATGGGAAATTACTGTTATCCCTGCTTTTTATGGACAGGAAGGGACAACCTTCATGGCTGTAGCTTTCCCTCTTCTAACCCACATCCTTCAGGCTCCAGGCAGTACATGGTTCTCCTGGTGTTTGTCCCCTTGGGGCCACTGTGAGGCCATGAACTCTGCTTTCAAGAGTGATTTCAATGCTGAAGCATTAAAGCAGCATTTTAGGTACCTGTGATCCCCAGTGCAAGATATTGGTGGATGCTTATGAAGCATTTTCTTGCATCCCAGTCTGTTAAGTTTTCATTAATGCAGGCATAGCTCTAGAAACATAAAGTGTGTAACAATGGATTGCCTACACTATAACTAAAAAAAAAAAAAAATTAAAAAAAATTCTTAAACCCCAGAGACCCTTACTAATTGACCTGATATGCTAATTAAGCAGTTTTGATCAAAAATAATTAACATAATCCTGCTAGACCAATTAGAGCACAGAAGAGAAAAAAAAATTAGAACACTGTAGAAGCTTTAATTTGAAGAGCATCATTTGCTATATGAAATACCAGCTGATTCAGCAAAGCAAGTAGGAGTTCAGGAAACAAGTTATAACCCACAACAGAAGGAAATAGTAGATAAACTGAAAAGCCATGACAAGACATTTTCTTCATGGTAGACAAGAAAAAGACCTTTGAAACTTATTATCACCTTTAGAAGAGGTGGGCAGAAGAAGACAGAGTAGTCAATCTAGTGCAGCAGCACTGAGAGAATGATCTAAATGCTGATTCCACAGCAGAGTCCTGGTGGATAGGTGGGAAAAACAGACTGTGGGAGCCTGCACTGGAAATGTACTCTTAAGAGAGGTTGTTTGCAAATATTTTTTTATATTTTTATATGCTTATTATTTATTACATGTTTTCACTGCAGAAGACTGGAAATCTCAAATCAAACTAACCTAAATGCACTATAACTAAAAAAAAAACTCTTGGACTACTGGACTGAAAACTACTGGACTGAAAGTGAGTGGTATGATTGCACAGACAGGATAAGGTCCCTCACATACTTGAATTAAACAGTCCCCCTCTTGAATAGTTTTCATCCCTGTTTTCAGCTGCAAGGTGGGATGCCCTGTCCAGGAACACGATGCCCAGGTTCACATTCCAGACAGGCCACAACAATGTGGTGCTGCTGAACACTGTGCCAACGTGCCCCTTCCCTGGACACACACCTGGCTACAGCATGGGCTGTATGGGAGGACACAGCAGCCCTTGGATATACTGGCAGGAAGAGTATCCTGCTGCTATGATGATCCATTGTATGGATTTTATTTTATTTTTTCTGGCAGAAAGTTGTCTTGAGAATCTGAGCAGGTGCACACAGAGGCTGAGATTTTTCAGAACAAACATTTTGGTCTTTAGATCTTAAGTAATTTGACCCCAGGGAGAACTTTTACTAAAAGACTGTATGAAAACCTTTATGAATGGAAGCTCCCTGCCAGGGAATATCACATTTATAACTGCCTATTTAGGAATTAACTACTGTTGAGAGGGTTGGAGGTTTTGTGCTTTTGTTTGTCCCACTCATACCTGTTTTCACAAACAGGTGTGTTCCTGTGTGTCTAACACAGGAAGATGTCAGATGCTGTAGGTAACTAGCTGCAAATCTCAGCATCTCAAGGTGCTATTTTGGAACTTCATCATCCCTTAGGCACCAGAAAAAAATTCCTTATGCACAAAATAAACAGCCTGAAAATCCAAAACTGATGTGAACATGAAATATTCAAGGAAGTTTTTCCTCTTCAACCTTGACTCACACTTTGTATTCTTGCACATCCCCAAAATTTCCGTCATCTCAGGAAATGTGGATTTCAAGGCTCAGATTCAGTTGGACTGACTAATTACTTGTGTTGTAATGATCAACCTACTTAATTTATCACTTCTTTGAACATTTAATTAGCCAACAGTGCAAGACAGTTTAGTTCTGAATTAGGATAAATTAAAATGCTAGCTTTGCAGCTTTAAGGATATGGGAACCACTGCCAATTGCTGCTATGAAAACATTCAACAAAGCAGAGAGAAGAATGCAAAGATCTCAGCCAGGTTAATGATTTTGAAGAAACAGCCTTTGAAAATCTAACTGTGGAATGTCTCTGTTCCATCACATGTCAATCTATCCATGCTGAAAGATAAAAACAAGAAGCTGAAAATGGCGATTTCCTCCTCCTCCATGCTCAGCTCCTGCTCCTCCAGTGAGGGAGGCTCCTCAGACCGCCTACACCTCTGGTCCTACCCCTGGGTGTCTGGGCTCCCAGGTCAATCCCCAGACACATCCATTTGGGGCAAGGTCACGTTGTGTGTTCCTATAAGCAAAGCACTAATTTGTATCTCTAAGTACTCTGGAACTGCTTTGGAACTGTCCCAGTATCAGGCAGTTAAATGTTCTCAAACTGATGGATAATAATAAACCCGAATATAGAGCTTTAATAGGGAAAATGAACAGTGGAGATGGTTTAAGATTAGTAGTCCATGGAGACGCTTTTGTACAGCTACCAAAACTGCTCCCATTATGTATGCTGTCATTTGGCTTCCATGACTAAGCCATTGTAAGAACTTGAAAAGGACCACAGATAATACTTTAAAAGTGCTAAAGAACCATGGGCCTAATCCTTGCTGGTTTTCCCACAGTTTTGTTCTCAGTCTTGCACCTGCAGGTGCCTTATTCATATTTTTCCAGAATTAATATGGAAAGGATGACCACGCAACATCGTGGTCAAAGCCATGACAGAAAAAACTGATTGTTCAAATCCTTGGGTTGTTTTGACCTCTGAGAGTCTTTGTTCTTGAGATATTTATCCCAAAAGTGAGCACATGAGTTTGTAGACGAGAGATGAGGACCAGTGAATGCATTTCTTTCTTATCTAGTGAAAGTAACTCTACAGATGCAACCACTGGTGAGATGCAAATGCATCCAGAATCTCCTGAAGAGCCCTGATAGATGCCCACATACATCAGTATCAGGCATCAATTGGTATAGAAAACAGGGGTTGCAAGCAGCAATACCAGTTTAGTTCCAAATAATTCTGACTGCATTTTCAATGGTGTATTTAGTGCTAATTTGTCCATTTTGAATTGTTTGCCTAAACTACACAAGAATATCACTGCATTAAAAAGGTTTCAATTAAAGAAAGAAAAAAATTTCCCATCAGAAAGTTATCTGCACATGTTATACAGGCATGCTCAAATTAGAGATGAAATTACAGCTTTTCTGTTACCATGAGAACAGCAACATTTCTCACAGCCTGTTGAAATTATTAACTCAGGGAACTTACATCCTTTCAAACTTCATTGTTATTTATCTAGGGTTGTACAAGCTTTGCCTGTGCCCACACTAACCACCATTAATCACATCAAGTGAGCTACTGCCAGCATGGAGAAGCCTCCACCTCTTTTTGCCAGCCACTATAATTAGCTTCTCTTGTCTGTTTTTTTACAAGGTCTGTGTGGACATCACAGCACAAACAGTTATGATGAAATAAACAGAAAAGCTTCTGTCTCCAGGAATCTTACAGCCTGTGCTCAGCAGCAAGGTCAGTGGTGGTGAGTTCAACAGTGTGGTGAAAAGAGAGTGATGAGATCCTCAAGCCACTGTCCCCGCAGCCAGTACAACCTCTCCAGGTTTCTCTGATGCCATTGTCACCCAAGAGTTTGAGGTTGCCATAGCAATGTGCTGGGAGGGCAGCCTTGCTCCAGCAGGACAAGAGCTGTGTGTTTTCCCATCTGGTGGTGACTCGATCCTCTGACACACAGCCTGCCCTGTCCTCTCCCTCTCACCTCAGCAGCCATTGGAACAGTTTGCCTTCAGCAGAGACAGAGTGAGGAAAAGCCACTGTGAGCATTTGGCTCAGGGCAAGAGAGAATTAATGGCAGGAGTGAGGGTCTGAACTGGAGACCCTGCTGGCAGCATGTGCTGGCAGCAGAGCTGACCTGATTCATGCTGTCCTTCATATGCTTCCTGTGTCCTGATGGCTCGAAGGAGATGGAGGGGACATTTCGAAAAACAAAGGATTCCAGCTGCCTTGTTACCCACTGACACCGAAGTCCCTGCAGTTGCCTGGGCAATCCATCACTGCTCTGGCTCCCACCTTGCTGCCAGCTTTCAGGTTGTTCCAGGAAAAGGCAACTCATTTGGCCAGATGTCAAAAGGAAACACAGATGAATTCTAGTGTGGGGCTGCACAGCTCAGAGGTGCTCATGTCGTGCTCATTACCAGTCTCCTGCTGCCATCTCAGGGAAGGACACATTAAAGTTTAAGGATTTCACAAGTCAAATTTACAGAATTCCTTGGCAATTCTGATTCTCTCCTTTTGTTTAGATGCTATCTGTTGCAGTCAAACAGGTTTCAGTGCCTTAAGATGAACTGGGCTGTCCTTTGGTTACCAGCTGGGACCATCAGACCAGCTCAAACAGAGGCAGTGGCAGGAGCCCGTGAAGGGACTTGTGAGTGACCTGCAGTGCTCCAGTGACACCTCTCACAGCTCCCGTGTCCCCCTTGGCTCTGCAGGTGGTCAGTAGGGCCACCATATGTGTGCAAAGGTTGGGCCACACATGACAGTCTTCTTGCCCTTCTTACACGACTAAGAGTCACCCTGGATTTCTGTTCTTTCTGACTTTCTTGTTTTTCTGTAATGAGGCCCAACTCTGCCTGTGTGAGCTTTCAGGCTCTCGGTGCCTTTGTGCCCCACGTCTGTGCAGTTGAGCTGCCACACTCACCTGCCCTGCTCTCGGAACAACTCTTGTGCTGGTAAATCACAGATGTTGGTGCAACCAGCTCAGAGGTGTTTTCCCAACAAATCTTTGCAACAGCATTGTTTTAGTTTTGCTTGGGTCCTTAAAAGGTGCAAAATATTTCCAGGGGGGAAAGTACCTTATAACTGGAGAGCAGCCTTTTAACCTTCACTGTAACCCATTTTGAAGGCTGCTCAGGCATGGGGCAGGCAGGCAGACTGGTTCCAGTAAAGCCAGATTATTACAACCTGTCCCAGAACCATATAACATTTGATGTGTGCACCTGACCTGCATTTTGCCAGTATGAACAGGGCCCCAGCTCAGTGTGTCATCTGCAGCATTCGCAATATAGCAAATTGGACTGACACTTGTCAATACTACTGGAATTATTAATTTTTAAATGGCTTTGCATTACCTTGCTATCTATCAGATTTTTGGTTACTTGTAAACCCAGAATTTCTTCTTACCCTGTGCTTCCAGTAGTTTTGTACTCAAAGGCTTTTGTGATCAATAGCCACTTATCATTTTGAAAAGAGAAGTAGGATAATAAAGATATGCTCATACTAACTATGAGGGTAAAGATAAGATAAAGGAGGAATATCTCAATAGATGAAAATGGTTTGGAAGATAAGGAATGCCCATGAATTCTGGGGAAAATAATAAGATTCCAGAGATAAAGTAAACCATAACAATCTTTATGATAATGGGAGAGGAACACATTAAGGATTTTATTAGCAAGAACTACAAAAAATTAGTTTTCTCCATTTTCATCTTAGAATCAGTGAACATTTTGTTTCCATAATAAAAACAGCAATGAAAAGAAAATTGGACACAGGGCATTACACTTCCTCTGCAGGGGAAGATGATTTCTCCTCTCTGAGGAGTGATGTGGACACTCAAGGCTGTAGCTCTGCAGGGCACGGTGCAGGTCCTGAGTGTGCCACCCCACCCTAAAAGGTTTCCCCTTCCCAGCCTCTGAGGAGCTCCCTTTGGCAGAGCCCCCTTTGGCAGAGCCCCCTGTTCTCAGCCAGTCACCCAGAACAGGAGTCAGCAGCACATGAGGGATGAAGGGGGAATTTTTCCTATATTCCTTTTCTATACAGTGGCTACAATGAACCCAGGGCAGGACTCTGGCTCCACAGGGTGCTCCATTGCAGGACCTCCTGGCACGGGCTGGCACTGCCTGGCCCCGGCAGGCCAAGAAGCACCCCAGAACAACAGACAGAGCACCTTCAGCTCAGGGAGAGAACAGCTGTGCCTGGCTGAAACTGCAGTGAGAGGCTTCCTATGGCCTCCTCCCTGCCTGCTTTAACAATCAGATAAGGGCTTTGGGAAAACACTCACTGGATGAAGCTCTAAAAAGTAGAAAAATCCTGCAAACTGCACCACGGGTAGATCTGCAGGGAGCAGAAATCAGCTGGCAACAGCTTTGGATGTGTTCCTGAACAGAGTGAAGAAGTTCTGCTCAGCCTGACTGCGTAATAGGTTTAGTCTAAAGAACCAACATCTTTGGCACTTGAGGCTGGGACTCAGTTACTACAGTAATTTTCTTAATCTCTGGCAGAAAATGTAAATACTCAAAGCATTTGGTGCAAGAACATTTCTCTCACTCAGAAAAATCTGAGAGAGAATTTAGAAATTTACTGCCTATCCAACATTAACTTGAATTCAGAACCCTGAAATTTTGCAGCTTGACAGCCACTGCCGGGAGCTGCAAAGCAGTAGCTGTGACATGTTTCAGGCTTGGAGATTTCTGCATTTTCTAAAACACTTTTTAGAAATCCACCTCCGCTGCATCATCCCTTCTTAGCACCATCCTAGAGATGTGGAACTTGAAGTTCATGAATGCGTCATTGCCAAAGTCCAAATGGGGTTCCAGTTGGCTACTGAAGCCTCACTCTCTGGGATCTTTTCTCCCATCTCAATAAAATGTGCATAGCATTTCAAGAACAAAATGTAGCCCCATCCTGTAATTATCATTATGCTACATTTGGAAGCCCATTTATCACTTCACAGGAGCCATTTGTAATATAATAACTTCACATGCTCACTCACTGTTAAAAAAAAAAGCTGTTTCCAACATCCAATTCTGCAAGAGTAGATTGTGTTCAGTGATTGCTCCAACTGCCTTGCCAATGAGTCGAAACATTCTTTGCTAGGGCCATTAAGCAGACTAGTGGAACACTCATGTATGTTTAATGCTCAGGAAATCAGTACAGCTGAATTCCAAGGATCAGAGAGAAAACAAGTAAAATTAGAATGGTTGATGAAATGAGCAAGGGGCAATGTGCACACATTGCTAGAGACCCTGAGCTTGTAAAACCTGGCCTAGGGATGTTTTGCAAGCTAGAATTGTAGGAGTGTTATCCTGGATCACTCAATTATCTTGGTATAAGCACTTGCTGTACATCAGGGGACTGCATCCCAGGGCCAGCTCCTGCAAGGCTCAGTCAGCCCACCCAACACACTGAAGGGTCACGTGAGCTGCACTCCTGGAGTCACAGCACTGACAAGTTGACTGAACACGTCTTGGCATTGCAGAAGCCCCATCAGTGCCCAGCCTCAGGTAGGATTCAGAGTATTAGTTCAGATGCAGTAGCTACTCAGTGTTGTTGAAAATACTCTGATCTGATATTGGACAAAGGCAGTTGACAAAGACTGTTTTCCTGTTCAGAGGTGGACAATGAATTCCGTGTNGTAGCTACTCAGTGTTGTTGAAAATACTCTGATGTGATATTGGACAAAGACAGTTGACAAAGACTGTTTTCCTGTTCAGAGGTGAACAATGAATTCTGCAGCGAGGCACCAGCCAGACTGATTGGATACTACAGGACCATCCTGCCAATACCCCTTCCCTTTCATTGCTCTCCTTCCTTTCCAAACACACAGAAACACCTCACATCTATTTTTCTATTAACAGCAGCTGTGGCAACTTATCCCAGAGAGGGATATAAAGCGTCAGAGACTCCAGCTGCTTGTGGAAGAGTTGATTCAACCAAGGCTTTCACCTGGGGATGTCCTGCACCTGGAGGAGCCTTTGCAGGTGCCTTTGGGTGGGTCTGGGGGGAGCAGGGTGGCACCTCCGAGTGCCACAGTGGGGACAGGGCTATGATACGTTCCTGTGGGATGTTCCTGTGGGACACTCCTGTGGGATGCTCCCTCCCATGGGACACTCCTGTGGGATGTTCCCATGGGATGCTCCTGTGGGCTCCTGTGGAATGTTCCCGTGGGATGCTCCCATGGGACACTCCTGTGGGGGGCTCCAGTGGGACGCTCCTGTGGGATGCTCCTATGGGACACTTCTGTGGGATGTTCCTGTGGGATGCTCCTGTGGGCTCCCGTGGGACACTCCCATGGGATGCTCCCTCCTGTGGGACACTCCCTCCCGTGGGACATCCCCATGGGATGCTCCCGTGGGACGCTCCCTCCCGTGGGACATCCCCATGGGATGCTCCCGTGGGACGCTCCCTCCCGTGGGACATTCCCGTGAGATGTTCCCGTGGGAGGCTCCTGTGGGACACTCCCTCCCATGGGATGCTCCCATGGGATGCTCCTGCACTGCGTGTGAACCACAGCTGGGCTCCAAGAGCCCCAGGAGCAAAGGCCCCCGGGGACTGCCGGGCCCTGCGGGTGGGGAAGGGGAGCCCTGGCGGGGGCATGGCAGGGCAGGGGCAGCTGGCAAGGAAGAGGAGGACACAGGGCAGACCACAAGAGGTGTCTCCTGGAGAAAACCCTGCAGCTTTAGTTATGTGAAATGAGCACGCCAAACTTCCTGATGAGGTGAAGGGAGTAAAGTCAGCTTGTACAGGGGGAAGAAGGAGCTTTACAAATTCCGTAGCACTGCTAAGCGCTGATTTACAATAATTCCTTTCATTTCTTTTCTAATTAAACATCTCCTGAAGGATCAGGCCTGTCAATGTGATCCGAGGCCTATAGCCTGAAGTGTAAAGTGAGGCAAATTGCCTGACTTACTTGCAATGATAGAGTCATTTTGGAAGGAGATTGAAAATCAATACTTGTCATCCCTGCGCAGTGCTCTTTATTCAGAGGGGCAATTTGTAAGTGTAATCTGTATGAGTGTAGTGGGAGCATACAAAGTTACAGTACGAGTCATGCAGAGTGAAATGACAGAATGTAAAATATGGGCTTTTTGCCATTTTATTCATATTAATGTCAAGGAAGCTTATGAATAAGCACAACATTTTAATTGAATGCTGTGCAGTCAGACCATTTGCTGCAGCTTTTGGCTTAAGCTGCAGACAGCATTACTGGTACCAGTTTGATGTGGTTTCCCCACTGGCAGTGTCAGGCAGTATCTGTGTGCACTGGCTTTCAGCCACAGGAAGGCAAATAAGGGCTAGAAAAAAAGCAATGGATCGACCTGTGTGTGCTGAGAAAACAGCAAACAAGTCTCAGTGATCACAGGGCTCAGTCAAACTCCAAGAGGATGGCAGCACTGGAGTGCAGATGCAATCACAAGGACAAGAGGCACTCAAGAGCTTGTGCTTTTCTCAAATGAGGGTACTCGAGAAGGGCAGACTGACAGCTCCAGCTCACTACATAATACAGTCAGGTGCCTTGTTAGCTCCCCCTTGCAACTCTGGCAGCTCACTTCAATCTGCACTGGTAACTAGGAAGAGTTTTCCTCCTGAATCTTCCCTGAAATTAATTTGCCAGTTATGACAATTATTGGGACAAATTAATTAGGACAAATCAGAGAGGGCCAAATGAGCCTCAGTTACTGCAGTTCACTTTACCTATTCACTGTGTCAGAGCTAGAGGAGTAATTCTGGTTAGTATTGCCACCTCTTTGCTATTACCCATAAAAAGTATTCTCTTATGCTGAAAAGAATCTGTGACATCATAAAATGTAACATTATATTTCCCTGCCTGGAAAATGAATTAAAAAAATAACGTGACACAATTATTCAGGGGGAAAAAATAGTTATTTTGAAGACAATTTTCTTCAAAAGCACTACTTCCCTCTTAAGATAAAGATTATAAAATTATAAAGGTTATGAAACTGGCCTAAAGCTTTCCTATGGGGAGTCTGTGCCCTAGAACTATACAACAGAGAATATGGGTTTCCTATGGATGTGCATTTCACATCTCATCTGGCTCAGTGAGAATTTTAAATCATTATGTTTTGAACTTTTTTCTGGGGGTGTGTTCAGTTCATTGGCAGCCTGCCCTAGATCAACAGATACAGTGGACAAACAGAACCAAAACATTTCCTGTATCACCTGCCAGAACTCCTAAATCATATTTCTTTTAAATCATAATTCTTTTAAATAATGAAAATATTTCATTGCCACTATCTTTCCATTTAAAGAGTGATACTTTACTACCCCCACTGTTGACAAAAGCTGATATTTGGAAATGGTGTGTATTGCCTGAGTTTTAAAGCACAGCCTCCCGAGGTTCCCAAAGCTCACTCACCTGGGGAGGAGGGAAGGGTAGGAACCTCAGGGTCACGCTGCCTGTGCTGCTGCATCCCCTTCCCACCCAGCTGAAACCAGTGGGCACGGCATGTTTCCTGCAGATGGACCACAAATGCCACATGCACAGCTGATGGGCTCTGGCACTCGGGAATGAGATTGCATTTGCCAGTCAGCTTGCCAGCCAGAAGCCAGATTTAATTTGGAAGAGAATGGTCCACAGTTGTTTAGAAACAGCAAAGAGCAGATTTTTAATCATCCTCCATTCCTCCCCGTTCAGTCTCATCCCCTAATTGGTAAATGAGAGGCCCAATCAGCTCAAATCAGGGGAAAAATGTGTCTCAAGCAGCCAGTGAGACAGAAAACAGAGGTACTCACTCCTTGATACCATGATCTTGCAGCTGTTTACAAGTCAGATTTAGCTAATCACAGGGTCCCAGGGAGCAATTAGCCTCTCTTTTTAGGTTCCATGTGTAAATTCTAGTAGAAAAGAGCTTTTTTTCTGTTTGCTGCCCTGATTATTTTTGCATGCTCTTAACTATTTGCCATTTCATCCACCAGAAGGGACATATAAAGTAATTTTATATGTTTGTGGATAAACACGGCTGGACTGAACAGAGAACATTTTAAACTGAGTGTAGTAAAGTGATTGGGAGAAGTAAATTTCACATTATTTTCTGTGTTTATTAATCCTGGTGGTTTTCACTTCCCTATATTCCTTCTTTGGTAGTGTTCCATCCTTCAGTCTGAATTAATTCCTTAAGCCATGATCTTTAAAAATGAAAAAAGACTTTGTCAGCCTCTAGACTTCGAGATGCTTGTGCAGGGGTTGTTTTCAGCTGACAGCAGCTTGGCAATCAGCCTGTCAAGATACCTGAATCAGGGAAACACTGAATTACGTCTCGCTTTAGGAATGTCTGGCCTGATTTTGGGTGGTAGTTCTTCTCAAAGAGATCATGGCTTTGGATAGTGCCCTTCAACTCCTGGGATGGGACACCCTGTTCTGGGAGGGATGACAGAATGTAGCCCTGAATATGTAACAGGATTTTGACGTTCTTGAGCCTCACTGTTTAGACCTGTCTCTTGTAGACTGATCTGTCAAAGCTCTTGCTTTCCATCTCATGATGGAGGGCCAAAGGTGTTGCACAATTGAACTGTGGTGCCCCCCTGCCCACACATTACTTGCATTGACTGTTCACATTAACTGGTTCCTGAAAGGTTCAGTGCCCTGCCTTCTGCTCCCTCTCCGCTCCTGTCCTGTAGGTCCGGTGATCTCCATTGAACAATACCAGAATCCTGGACCATACAACATTCTTTCCTTTCTGTCCCTCAAACATGGATTTCATCCAGTTTCCTGTTGCAGCTTTTCATCACCTTTGTGCGGTATCTTTCCCTTTTCAACACAATATCGATGGTATAACAATTGATACTGGATTTCTCTTACAAGAACAGGCTCTCACCATCCTGGGGAGTTCAGAAATGTGTGGAGATTGAGTCAGAAAGTCTTTGAATTTGGATTTCCCAAGAGGCTGTTGGGTTTTATTTACATTTCCTATTTCCTGGCAGACATGTCCGTTGGTGTTTTCTGAATTTCTCTTCAGGAGAAAAACAGGAATGTAAGATGTGAACTAAAAGGTACAATAAATTATCAGCTGCTGTCAGGAGCAGCCTTGTGCTGATCCCTCGTGCCTGTAGCCAAGTTGCTCCTTCTCTGTGCCATACCAGAAACCATTTGACTGTGCTTGCCCTTGGGGTTTCTTTAAAACTGCTAATAGCCCCCCATGTGCCATCCATTCCTAGGGCTCTCTTCCAAACCCCCCTCTACCTGCAAGATTAAGTGCAAATCCTTGAAGATGGATGGCCCTTCTATGTGACACAATAGCTTTTTAATTTGATGTTAAACACACTGAAAGTTGTTGAAGTGCTGGCCAGGGGAAATCTGTACAAGCTGTCCTTCCCGAAGGGTTACTCAGTCACACCAGTCCTGCCCTAGACCTGTGTGCCATCTTGCTGCAGGAAGTATGGAGATGCATTTTCATGTTGTCTTATTCTTTCAGTGTTAATATCCAGAAACATTTTCCATCTGTAGATCTCTCCCTTCCCCCTGCAGAAGGGACTAGAAGGAGGGTGGGGAACCCCACAGCTCAGCGATTTGACTTTGCATCACTGCAGCAATCTCAGTGGGAGCTATTTGATCAAAAATTTAACAGCTTCGTGTTCCTATAATTCTACCACAGGTACTGCAAAGACATTGTTAAATAATGTGCCCGCATTTCATATGGTTTCTTCTGCAGTCTTTAATCAATAAAATGTTCTTTAGATCAATACAGTTGTTATTTCCCTGCTTGGAACCATTTGTAAGTATATGATGGAGGTAGTTACAGCATAGGTAGTGCATGGTAGGGTTGGCTCTTGGGCACTCACACACAGCAGGTATCAATATAAAATTGGACACATCGGCATAAAATCACAACATCCTCTCTGCCAAGCAAATCCAGATAAGCTGCACTGGGGGAATGAGGGCTGAGTGTGCTTAACACTGTGTTTTGTTCCCTATCAGCAATGTCAGCAAAAGAGTTTTGCAGATTTATGTTGATTGTTGTATCAGTAAACAGTGGCGTAGTCCCTTGCTGAAAAGATGTTTGTAAAATGTGTCTGGTACCTTGGTAATGGAAAATATAGAGGATGGTTCTAATTCTGCCAGCTCATTTTAAACTAGATGAGTTTTAAGCTGCGTGTCAAGGGTGGAAAATTTGGACACTGAGGAGTGCAAGAGACTGTTGCCACAATAATGGTGGTGCAAGTAACATTTAAAGTGCTGCTGAGTGAGGGTTGGAAGACATCAGAACCCTGTTTGTAATAATGTTTTAACTCTGGGATACAGCTTGTGCCTTCAAAGTACTATACAAACTTTGAATAATTAAACATTTGGATTGGCAAAGTAGAAACTTTGAAATGAAACCTTGAGGTCATGGGCAGGTCTAGCATTTTCCTTTCTTCCTGTGTCAAGTATAGGACTTTGACTGTCTGCTGGCAGAAATCCTGACTTTTTGGAGAGGCTTGTATTGATATTGAGCCAGCCCATGTCTATTTTTGATCTCTGCATTGTAAGCCATACTACAACATCTTTTAATGCAGCCATAGCAAACCAAGGGGCTAGTTTGTCACAGCACCTTCGAAGTTCTCAAATGTGGCTGCTGCCCAGGAGTGTGGTGAGTGAAGCACCCTGGAGACCATGGAGCATCTTCTCCCAGACACAGGGCCAGGCTGGAACAGCAGCAGGGACGAGGAGCCTGGGGCTGGGTCAGGGCTGGCCTGGACAGGTGGTACCAGGGGCTTTGTTACAACAGTAGTAATTAGGCATGCCAGAGTTATGCAGGAACACTGACTGTCTTCCAAGTACTTAATTTTGCTATCAATTTTAATTTTCATATTAATTGCCATTAGTTAAACTGATGTAATGAGCCTAGAGTGGCAGATAAAAATGATAATGGGGTGAGTGTGAATTCTGACTTGAGTTAGTAAAAGCAGCAGCTTGGCAGTGGAGGTTTGTACAGGCTACCAGCAAACTCACAGTTAAAGCCTCAATTCAGCCTCAGTTTCAGTCTATTCCTGTTGTGTTTTGAAACCACCAAATCCCTCAGACAAGTAATTGTTCATTTTGGTGCAAACTCCGTGCATCCAGACTCAAATCTCCTGTTTTCAAACCCAATTAGGAGATGATAATTACCTGTGGGACACGGGGGTTTTGTTTGTCTGCCGGGGAGATGCAGACACTCTGTATCTCCCCTTCCAGTTTCCAATAAAACACCAGAGCAAAACAGTGTTTTCCTCTTGGTGTTTTCAGGCGAATCCTTGGAGCCCACGCAGTGGATTTTTTAGGTGAGGCACAGCGTGTGCGGAACTGGCCCCACCCTTTAGTCCTCAGGTTCATCTGCCAGGGCCTGGCGAGCTTGGATGGTGGCAGTGAGGTCCTCAGGATGTAGGTTTAGTTAGTGTCCTTCTGTAGATGGCCGGCCTTACAGGGCTAAGCGAGCTCCATCTGCCTGGGTTTGGAGTTAGAGTTGTCCTTCTCCTAGGATGGTTGCTGGGAGGCTGGTGAGCCCATCCTGCCCATGGACACACTTTGTCTGACCCTTCAGCTGAGACCTGACTAGCATGGGAGACCCTACCGGAGGCACAACCACCACCAGCACAGCTCACAGCCTCATAAGGGCACACAAGCTTCTCCCCCACGACCAGGGGGTGTCCGTGGAGAAGTTTCATTCGGCGTTATGCCCAATGAAGGAGATATTATGAGCTTGCACGTGTTTGGGAATAACCACGCAAGCTCTTTGTGATCACGTCTCCCTGTTCCTCAGCACTGCTCCCCTCCAGCTGCTGTGTGTTCGACACACAAGTGCCTGGGATCATTCCCATCGCTGCCCTCGGGGCCGCACAGCTCCTCCTGTTGGGGAATTTCTTGCAGAAAATGGACATGTGAGCGACCTCAGTGCTTTAGATGCAGTGATGCTGCCAGGCCTTTCAGACTGCAGTGAAAAGCGACTTTTAAGAAGCCTCTGTGGAGATCAACAGAGACAGGAATGTAAACTTAGAGAAGCTGCAGCAGAAGAATTGAAAAACAATGGCCACAGAGAGAGACCATGAGGACTTTATTTTACACCAATAGAGTTGTGTGCTATTCGCATTAACCAGTCACAGGGTGGTTTGCAGTGTGTGTGCAGTGTGTGAGCTATCTGGGTTATCTAAGGGGTGTTTTCCTAACAATTAACGGCATGACCTTGATCATATTGGTCAGTTCGTGGCGTCCATGAGTTTCCCTCCCAATACCTCCCGTTGGGCAGCCAGAGGTGCCCTCAGAAGGGGAGTGCAAATCTCTGGAGCTTCAGGGTGGTTGTACTTCTACGATCTCAGACTTTCTGGAAAACATGTCTATAACATCCTCTCTATCCTAGTACAGAACAGCCACTCCAACTCAAGGACAAGCTGAGCGAAGAAGGATCTTGCTAAGTAGCTGTTCAGTAAAGGAGATCTGCAGAACATGCAGAACACTGATTTTCTTTTGAAAAGTGCACAGAAGAGTGGATTGGGAGACTTTTGTGACATAGTCAGCGCTCAGTTGCCAGCCACTCTAGTAGGTGAGAAGAGATATTCACAACTCTCAATATAATTTCCAAAGGGCAGAAAAGGCAGTTGTTAGCTCTTTTATCTCTGGATGAGGATTTCCTCTTCATCTTCTCCTTCATAATGGTCCCAGCCCTTGTAATGCTGAGAGTGTTAAGGAAGAGAATTGCTTCAAACATGCAGGTGTCTTTGAAAAAAGGAAACACCTGCCATGTGGCTACCTAGCTATTTGAAGATAATCTCTTTCTCAGTGTGCTGATAAACAGATTGTCAGGAACTGTGCTGGCCTTTGTCCTACAAAGCAAATTAAGCACTTTTACAGTTTATGTTGGAGCTGCTGCAAACAGGCAAGGAGTTTATAAAATTTAAGAATGATAAATACTATTTGAATTCATTGGTTTTGTTCTTTTCCTTCTGGACTTGCAGTGTACTTGGACTTGTGATGAGCCTGGGACAAAGGTAATCATTACTGGGACCAGAATGAGTGTGAATTGAGCAAGAAAGTACCACCACCAGTCCCTGAAAGAGGCCTCAGTGTTTGAATGACAGTACCCTCTTTGGCTGCTGAAATGAAAGAGTGTTAAAAAAAACCAAACAGCAAAGGATTTTGTTCAGCTGTGAGATTTTCTGTTGTCCCTGTTTTCAAGCACGCTGGAAATCAGAACAGCTGTTCTCCTGCTATTAGTCCTGGTAGGAGTCAGATGCTGGTCATGAGAATGAAAGAAAATAGTTCAATATTTGGCATTCATGATGTAGAAAACTGTCCTTGCTTCTGTTTTATCAGAATCTGTCTACTCTGGTTTTGCAAGCCAATATGCAAACAGCACACATGCCTTTTGTACATCACTGCCCAGAGCTGGTATCAACAGAAATTGAAATTGCAGGAATCCCAGGCTGCAGAGAATGGGTATTGCTGTGACTCCTCTCTCGCCCTTCACACTTTTCCCAGCCTCAGCTGCAGTTCAGTTGTGTACTGAGGGACAAAGTCATCTTTGCTGTTGATCTTCTCCCTCATGTACATCATGTCTAAGAGGAAGGAGGGACAAATGGAATCTGTGCAGGGGAGATTCTCAGGTTGCCTAAGGAATCTCTGAGGTGTGGCAAAAATGCCCTTCTCCCGTGTTTTACAAGGAACGTGTGGATTTTGAAGGCAAAAAGTGCCCAGAAGAACTATACAGATACTGGACAAAAAGCTTGAAGAGTGATGGAATTAGATGGCTTGTCTGAGGTAAAGTAAATTGGTTTTGTGAAACACAAAGACTGAGTGTATGGGGGTCCAGGGACTGGAGGAGCCCTGAACTGGGACAGGGAAACTCCCTGGTATGGAGTATTATCAGCTCCTTTCCTGGGGGGAATTCACCTGGATAAGGGGGCATCTCTCAGTTCAAAGCATCTTCACTGTCTGTAGTGGTCAGCCTGCCAGGTTTAAAGCTAAGCAGGTGATGGAAATTGGTGAAAGAAATCAATTGGAGCTCATTTAAACCTGCAGAGGATCTGGTCTCATGCTCCCTTAGACAGGCCAGTCATTCTGCAGGGTGTGGGGAAGAAGACAACATTCAAGATGTTTACCAGATGATTTACCAGATGTTACCAGAGGTTTACCAGATGATCCACGTGCATGAACATGAGGAAAAGTTTTGTTCTTTCACATAGAAAATGTTGATGGGGGCATCAACATTAGTGAAGAAGGCCCAAATTCACATACAAATAAGACACTTTCTTAAACAGAATAAACTGCTTCTCTGCTTCTTGAAGTTCTCAAGTCAATATCAGATGTTTCTGCCTTAGTGAAATGCAAGTTACTGATCTAAGCCTTGCCATAAGTGGATTAAGTGTTATGGTCCATGTCACAAAGAAACCAAGACTGAAATCTGAAGAATGAGAATTATGTAGCAACATTATTGATCCAATAATGGTAAACAAAGAACAATAGTAACATGTTCTTGAGCAACTGCCAACTGCAAAAAAAAAAAAGAGATAAATTCTTGCTGTGATATTTGCTATTCAGACATTAGATATGATTAATTACAAAAAGGCTAATATATTAGATGTCTTAATGTGGGGCATCTGGTTCCTGGAGCTATCTCAGCGAATGCAGTAAATAACAAAGCAGGCATCAGTGCAGTTTTGGGATGGCCACTTGTGCTGAATCTCAGCTCGCTGCCACTGTGGACACACTCTGGAATTAGCCCAGTCTCAAAGGGAAGGTTTTGCTTTCCCCATCAGATACCTGCTCAACTGCCCAGTGCTCTGTCAGGCTGCTTCTGCTTGTCTCTGCCTTTCCCTCCTCACGGGAAATTTTGGGAAGGTTGGCTTGACTGGCAGCTGGACAATGCCAGAGCAGAGTGAGGAGCAAGTCAGCCCCATGCAGGCATATTTCAGCTGAACCTTTTATTTGAGTCCCAAAATTCCAAAGCGTGAGAGCAGAATGGGATGACTGGTGTGTTTAGAGCTGCTGTGGCTCTAGGGCTGGATTTATACCTTTATCCCAAATATACACATTTTGGAGAGTGGGACTCATCCTATGTAACTGTGGACATGTAAACCAAAATCATCTCCATGATACGGAGCCATCTGGAATTACAGCTGTAGGTGCTTGCAGATGAGATGGACCATCCAGTATTCTGTCAGCTGACAGGGAGAGGAGGGGGCCAGCTCATGTCCTTCTGTGTGCAGCACAGGTTTCAGGATCTCATCTGATCATTCTCACCCTCTGTGTTGCCAGGGGCTAAGAAGCAATGTGAGTGCAGCACTACGGAGTTTGTTTTCATGTACCCTCAGTCCAGGAATGAAACTGCTGCCCATGCGTTTACTGCAGACAGCAACTCACAGGTGCATTTCAGCAATACGTTTCTGTCTAAGAAATTAACTGTTTGTCTTTGGTTAGACTGGGGTGATGTTACAGCAGTCAAAGGATGTCTCAGGTGCCAGCTGGTAGTGTTAAAGTGACATGTTGAAGCAGGGCAAATCTGAGACACTGTGGATCAGAAGTGGGAGTATTTGCTGTAGCTTGCCAGCACGAGACTTTCTCTGAGCTCCATGGTACAATGGTTAAGAATCATTCCCACTCTATGTCTTAATTTTCAGTTGTGAAATAGGAAGCAGGCTTTTCCTTTCAGTTAAGTGCTTTGACTTTTACGAGTGAGAAATGTTAAACAAACAGATTGAAACCACTACAGTCCTGGGAATATTTCCTTTAACTTCAGGGAGATTTGGCTTATGGCCTGTGCCACATTGTATTGCACTGGCTCAATTAAAAAGAAGAATAATGAATTAAAAGTTCACAGGTCTTTAAATTAACATGCAGGTTAAAGGGTAAAATGTATGTGGTGGGTTTCCTCTTTAACTGTCCCAACCGTTTGTCATTATGTACCAATGGGAACTCCCCAACCAACAAGTTCACTAATCTCCTGTTAATCTCATTGAGTTCTGAACATTTTCTGAAAAACATTTTTCAGAACTAATCTGCCCAGGCAGGGCGGGGAAAATGTTAAAACACACAAAAATCTGCGCAACAGGAAATAATGTTAGAAAGCTGTGAAAATCATTTATCCTTTTGAAGCGTAATGGTTTTTAATTTTCTCATGCCCTGATCTCCTTGGCAACAATTTAAAAGTACATAAGCATTCATGAATCAAAGCCATTCACGTCTGCATTTTTAATTATGTGTCATAGGATTGAAACTTTCCCTTTGATCTTTGCATTTAAAGGGATTTACAATTTAATGATTACAATCCGCCTCCCCCCAAAGCCTTTGCTTGTTACTGAGCAATGTCATAAAGGGGTCACTGTTGGACAGGGGGAGGACAGTTTTGTTCTGGGGGTTACAAGCATGTCTGAAACCTGCCTTATGCTCTGGCTTATGGGAAAGGTCCCTGTTGGTGATGGGTCTTCCTAGTGCTGGTGACTCAAGGCCTTTTGCTCTAGGCAAGACATTTTAAAACAAAGTGAGAGAAAACAGACCAAAAATAACCTGGTTGCCCACCAGTCAGTCCTGTTCTCTAGGCAGCTGCCTCTCCTGCCCTGTGTAATGACTTCAGAGCCACATAGCACGGGCACCAGGACAAATGGAGGGGACACACTCTGAGCTCCTGCTGGGAGGGACATTGGAAGGAGTTAATGGCTTTGAGGTGAATGGAACAGTTTGTCCTTGCACGCAGAAATCAAGCAAAAAGAAGCACGTGAACATTTGGGTTCAAGCTGGGGAAAACACACAGCTCTTCCACTGCACCTCTTTGGGAGAATGAGCTCTGAGGAGGCTGGTCTTGGCAGAGCAAGAGGAACCACACTTGTGGTCAACACTCAGGCTGGGGCTGGGGGTCTGACTGCCAAGGAGGGAGAGAGCTGGTGGGGACAAGAGGATGTGCTGGGCTTGGAATGGGGAGGGTGACAGCTCTGATGGCTTTTCCCTGTAACACAGGGCTCTGGAGAGAATGAAAAGCCTGTAGAGTGCAGAGAGGCTCCAGCTGTGGTTGCCATGTAGGTGGACAACCTTGGTGAAGTTGCTTGACTAATCTGATTTCTCATGAGGCTCATAAATGCCCAGCTGCATCCCATGCATGAGCACCAAGATATGCCCCTAACCACAAAAAAGACTGTCCTGCTCGCTACGGGCTTGAAAAAATGTCAGCAGTTTCCCATTAGATGTGTGTGACTGTAGGCAAATCACAGCACAAACTGGGTGCTCTCTAAGGAATTGCTCTCTCACAGCTTTTTGCTAGATGTTTAATTTTCTTGCTGAATAACAGTTTAAAGATCATGCAGATCAGTGACATGTGCAAAATGAACGGAGGTTACTTTTGATGGGCCTCTGCAAAATTAAGGCCTTGTGCAGACTGCTTTATATGCATAATGTTGTTGTATTTTCTTCTAAAAAAATCAATAAAAAAGTACTAAACTAAAAACCCTGAGCAGAATATTTTATGTCTTGTTAAGCTACTTATGGGTGCAGCTACAATAGCAGGGCTTCTGTTCATCAGTGCTTTCAGGTGACTCCATGGTGAGTTGATGAGTTGAAAAATTTGGTTAGAGTCCTTTTTTTCTCTCTTTAGAGGGTTTTAATGTAGTACATTTTGTAAAGTGAGCATACGTTTGAGCCATTAGCAGTAAGTTAACATTGCATGATTTGGTATTAGAAACATCATTTATTGAGCTTATTCTTTAAAAACCCCAACTGGTATTTTCACTGAAATGTCCTCTATGATGATCCAATTTTACAATCATTCTCTCAGGTGAAAAAAATTCACAGTTACTCTATTGACAGCTGCTGTTAAATTTCTCCAGCTGGGATTACACTAGAGGTAGTGTAAAGGCTACAGGAAAAAACCCTAACAATTATGAAAATGGGAATTGGGAATCAGAAAACAGCCATGTTTTTAGAGCACAGGTGCCATTTATAGTCTAGAGAAGTGCTGTAGTTCATGAATTAAACTTTGGTTAATCAGGAGTGACAGCAAAAAGATGAGAACCAGGGAGGCAGAGAACTTGTAGAAAAGGACAAGACTTGGGCAGAACGTTGCTTTTTTTGTTGCATTTCAGGTTTTTTTTGTTCATTGAATGAAAATATTCATAAGGTATGAGGGAGTAGGAGGAGCAGTGGCTAAGTTTTGAAGCAGCAGCAATCTATAGGCTGTTTCTGCCCATAAGATAATTAGTCCCACAGTATAATTAGAGAGGAAAGAACAAAAGGAAATATGGCCGAGGGCTTCCGTTTAATTTACAAGGAAATCCAGGTAAGCAGCTAAATATAATATATTCTTTTAAAATATTATAGTTTGGTATTATATTTTAGAGTGCATAGATCATCAATTTGTAAGGGTAGAAACACCCTTCTGAGAAATACATCCATACCTTCTAAAATCTCTTCTGCAGATTGAATTTCCTTATATTGGAATACATTTTATTTAAATAGTCTGTGATGCTCCTATTGAACTGAAACTGAATTCTGAATAGGGTGCTGAGAATCTGAATTAAGCAGTAGCTGGGGAAGATTAGATAATTGCAGTTTGGTCCCTCCTCCAAGTCCTGCATCTCTACAAGTAGCTGTTGCATGGTACCGAATCTGCAGTGTTTAAGTCTCTTTCTGTTGCATCTTTATTGGCATTCTCAGGCAGTTGCCAGTGAATCCAGTATCTGCAAGGATCCACAGCAGGTGGGTCTTGTTTCAAGCCTGGAAAAGGTGCCCTGACCCTGACTGCTTTGCTCATTTCTTGCAGTCACCTGCACTCCATCACTCCAGTTGCCTTCTGTGGCACATGGGAAATATGTTGTTTGGAAAGTCTTGCTAAAGCTGGTACTAAAAGCAGGACTGTCTTTGTTGGCAGCAGTACTAGAAGGATTAAGAAAGCAATGAATTTGGTGCCAATTTTCCTTTTGCCTGCAGAAGTGGTTCTTGGCATAGCTGGTACAATGTGCCAGCAACAAGCTGTTGGCAAAATGTCAACTTGTTGCTAAGTAGGTTTCTAACATTGTGTGCTCTGTCCTTTGGTATACGAATGTGGCATCTTCTTTTCCAGGCTGAAGATGTGAGACACACAGTGAGGAAGCACAAAGCTGACACACTACAGGCTTGGAGCATCCCACATGTGTGACTGTGCTGAACTTGTTCCTGCCAGAATTCCTCTAAAACACTTGGGAACTCCAGGTAAGCTGTGATCCAGCAAAGATCTTGGTGGCTCTGAAATACGTTTTTTCCCACTTGTGCTCTACAAGCTGTCCTAGTTACAGTGGTCAGGACCAGTTTATCACTGTGTGGGTGTAACCAGAACTGTGTATTCTACACCCTCTGTGACATTTCTCATGAACTGTCAATAATGGATTGTTGGCAGCAGCTGCCCAGGGCACACCTGACACCTCAGGCTACAAAATGGGTGTTTAAGAACTCAGTGAGACAGGGAAATTCTCTGTCTTCACACCAGTGACTCTGCCCTGATAACTCCCCTCCAGGGAGGCATCAGCACCTTCACACCCAGCCTGAGGGGTCCTGTCTGCTCATGGGCCATCAAGGATTCCAAAACATCCTGTGTCTCACAGACATTGTGAGAGTCCTTGTCCTGGGGAGGTCCTGGGCATTCCCATCTGAACTTCAGTACATATAACCTTGGGGTTTAGGGACTTCTGGCACCCCTCATTGGATCCAGAGGAGGACCAGAACCTCATCAGGACTGTGACTGCCACTCTCAACCAGTCTGCAACCATCATCCTCTCCAACAGGTTTACCTTTCCTTTTGCTTTGGACTCAGGGGGGCCACCTGGTGCTCAGCACAGGGGCTGATGAGCACCATTCTGCTCGTACCCTAGGGTGCTGGGGTTTTGTGGAACAAAACCAGTTTTTCCTCTGTATCATTGTATTTGTTACAACCTATTTATTAAATTGTAACTCTGATTGAATCGGTTTCATTTCTCCTGCTGGTTTACCTTTAAACCAGCACACAACTTCCCTGTTTAATGCCTTCTGCTTGTACCTGTGCGATCAAAATCCCAGCACAACAATTCCCAAAGCATTGTGATGGTGTGAGTGAAAGTGGTGTGTCCCACTCCTGCACAAATCACAAGTGGATGGATCCAGTACATCTTTGTAAAATGCTGTGGGCTCTCCAAATGGAAGACACATTAGGTTAGTAACTTAGAAGCTGCATAAAATAAATGTGTACATTATAAATCTTAACCTTATAAAGCTGAGGGACAAGATTCTGGAAATGTTAAATGTGTTTGTTTTTTTTTTTGTGCTTATCCAACTGAAATGTAACAAAAACATAGCTGGAAGCTGTAAAGACACACACAGCATCGTGATAGCCATGTAGGAGTATTGTCAGAGGATATGAAAGAGACTGGGGTGGTAGGGAGAATGTATTTTATTAGACTGATGTTGCTGGGAAAAACCCATTTTTCAAGCTCCAAGATGGGTATTTCTGGCAACAGCTTAGTCTGTGTGTCAGACCAATACAGTCTGAGTGGTGGATGAGTTCGTGTAGGGGATAGAAATACAATGTCCCCCCTTCCTCTCTCACTGTGGAATACATGAAGCAGCCAAAATGAACTGCTGTCTGGGTCAGGACTTTGCTTTTCAGGGATCACCAGATGAAGGGTGTTTGGGTGTAGACTGTCCCATACGTGACAACTCAGGTGTGCTCGGTGGGCAGCCCTTGTTGCACAGAAAACACCCGGATCTGCACCATTGTTGACCCAGAGGTCAAGCTGAAGCTGACCTGGCTTGTCTGGGGGTTTGCCTCTCTGTGCAGAGCCCACATTATGCCTCATTACAGGGCTACTCAAGCTACAGGAATGTGGTTGTCTCCTTGTCTGGGCATATAACTCCACAAACAAAGGTGTGTGCAGCACACCAAGTGTGAAAATGAGAGACCCCCCTGAGGCTTTCAGGGACACGGGCACAGCATTCCAGCAATGTGCTGGGAACCAGGGAGGTTCAGCTCACGGTGCCCACGGGAGAAATGGTGGGGAAATTCGGGAATTCTTCTGCCCTTTGCACTTCCCTTTGAAAATTTCTCCCTTTGGGACCTCAACACATGTTGGAGGTATCTAACCATTGGTACTGGCACATGGAATTTTCAGCCTTCCTGCCCTAAACACTAAACAACAGCTATTCCTAGCACAGCACAACAAAAATAAAACTGGGCTTGTGAAAGCATTCAGGTTTCCTTTTCCTGACTCCCCCGTGTTTGAGATCTGTTTGCAGGGGGGCAGAACTGGCACCTTATCAGTGATTCATTTCCTAATGAGATGGAAACTGACATCAGGAAAGGAGGAAAAAAGGGCAAGATAAATGGCTGGTTTTCTGCAAACCATGCAGTGAAACAATTGGACTAAATGAGATACGTTCCTGACAAAGATCTCTTGTGTTCTCTAAAGGCTTTCATTGTACTTGAAGTTATGTTTTATCTTTAAAAAGTGGTCTTTATTTTATGTAAGCTCTCTCACCCTCACCCTCTTTTCTGCTTGCTGAGATTTAAGTAAGCTCTTGTAGTGCTCTATCTCTGATCAGGCTTAAAGATTTGGAAAAACCTGACTTTGCAAGGATAAAAAAGGCCTTGGTATCTCGACACTGATAGATCTGATTCATCACCTCAGGAGGACATTACCACACAGCCTGTGCCACAGATCGCTTTGATAACAAGCTCTGGATTTTTCTTGGCATGCATCTTCATTTAAAGGTCACAGCTCTTCCAAAGAAAGAAGAATTGCTGAGTTAGGGGGGGAAGGAAAAAAAAAAGTGGTCACATTATCCTGAGAAAGTCTTCAGTGAGGCCAGGGGATGTAGAGTGAGCACAAGGGGCCTGATTCTGCCAGAATAAAAGGTGCTTTCGAGCTGCTCTGAGCTCTGCAGAGCAAACAGACCCAGGGATGGCTGTGCAGGGATTGCAGTCCAGCCTGGGCTGGGTTCAGTGGCCAGCTGGAGCAGGTGGGCTCAGCTCCTGCTCCTTCCCCACTGGGAAGAAACAAGTGGGAAAACAGGGACATTTCAGCCCCAGGCCCTGCAAGACCCTGACCTTACAGGTGAGGAGAGAAAGACACCCCAATTCAGTGGATTCCCAGCCCTGCTCTGGTTTTATTTAGCAGAAATAAACACCTCCAACAAGTGCCTTAGCCCTCTATTTCTGGTTTGCCTTTTCTTCCCTTTCCTGCATATCTGAGCAATAAGATACTGCCTAAGGTGTGTTAAACTTCATCTGCTCTCAATCAGGACACCTCCCTGGGCAGCAATTAAGCAATGACGGCTGCCACTTAATGGGCATGGTTATTTTCACTTAACTGGGGTGTTTTCCAGTGCCTTAGACTTGAGTGGGTCTCTGTGCATGGTCTGTCTCTGGCTTTATGTGATTTTTCAGCACCAGATGCACAAAAAGTGCTTTCCCATGATCTTACAATGTCTGCTCACTTGACCCTCCTGTAACAGGCAAGGTCAATCATTATTGACAGTCCTTCTACAAATTCCAGTGGTCAGCTAATAATGTAGGGATGTCTGGCTCTCTTTAGGAATTTCTTGGCCCCAGCACACAATTTCTTTCCTGCTCCACCCTTCTGTCCCCCCACCACTTTTGGCATTAAATTCACCAAGAAAAGTAAAATAATGTCCCTGTTATGAATTCAAGCCACTGATGGTAAAATGGAACAGAACTGAATTTCACCACCTAGCAGCACCAGGGAAGGCCAGCAAGAGGGCCTGAGCCCCAGGAGAATGGGATTAGGGGTAGACCTAATTCTGTTCTCCAGGCTGTCCTGTAATCTGCTCTCTGACACCAGACTAACCTTTTTATCACTCTGCACTGAAATTTCATGATCTGGAAAATTATTCCACTGTGGAGTGAGCTGTGTGTGAATAACTGATTTGGTTTGGGTTGTTTTGGTGGTGAGAGTGGATCAAAAGGAAGCCAGGTTTACCATTTGACAGAGAATCAAGAAGCTGAAAAGCAGTTTGCCCTGTCATAAAGCATTAATAAAATTCTAAACAGGGATTTAAAAATAAATTACACTGGAGAAGTAGCACATGGATTGGAGGTAAAACAGAAAAAGGAAAAACAAAATGTCATATGTCAACGTTTTTAGAATTTTTAATCTTAGATTACTGAAATGACACTATTGGAAATGCACTTGCCTCAGCATTGCCTCCCAGCCTGTCTGATTTAATCGAGAAGAAAACTACCAGCAAATAGAAAACATCTTTTCCCATGTGCTGATTAAACGAAAAGCCCACAAGGCACTCCCACAATGGACAAATGAGCAAGTGTATGTCTTTAATTGACATAATACCTGTAACAGGAAATGGTTCTATCTTCACAGTGTTTGACAACACACAGGACAGGTTTTCAAGGGCTGGAGAGCCCATTTGAGATACTTTGTCATAAGTAGATTCCATCAAGGCTCCTAGATATTTTCCGTTTTAATCCTATCTGTAAAACATTGACTTTTCTAATCAGTTGTGAAAGCAAATCCCTAGGATTTGCCAGATTATGTGTGAAATGCAATAGGGAGTACTTAAATATATCATTAAATAGGCAAACACATAAATCAAAAACTAGAGGGGGAGAAAGCAGCACTCAGTATCCTGGCTGCAATCCATGTTTATTATTTAACTTTAAAATGAGAAATCAATGGCAAAATGGAATTAAGAAGCTATGTAAGCACAGAAGTAATTTTATCAGTGCAGGAGATGCTCGTGTTTTACATTGTACAGAACATGGTGTGTTTACTGAGCAAATGCAGAAACATCAGGGAGAGCTGGAAGTGGAGTGAGGTCTGAAGGGAGCAGGGACACCATCAGAGAGATGGGACCCTGGGCATAAGTTCTGGGGGTAAGAGCATGGACAATAATGGGAAAGTGATGCATTCAGGTTCTAAAGAGATGATAATGAAACTTGCTTTATGATTTGAAGGTAGAGCTGAGCAAGAAGAGGAAAGACCTTGTCCAGAGGTCAAGGCTGACACAGTCTCAGCTGTTTAGGGATCTCTAGTGGATACAGCTGTAGCCTTGAGACTGATCCTCATTAACTAATGTGTGCATTAGAAGGCATTAATGTTTTCTTTTGTACTGGAATTTGTGTGATAATGGTGTTTCTGGAACATAAGCACCATGTCAATCTGTAGAGATCTTGTGTTGCTCTCTAAGGGAGGGTCCCCTTATAGGATTTCTCATAATGGATATGCTTGAGCCATCACAGATTGATTTTTGGGGAGAATTCCTACCTTTCTTGTGATTTCATTATATATTATACTTCATTTAAAATCCTTCTTTTGGTGAAAATCTGTGAAACTGAATTGTCATCTGTGTGCCTATTCAGGGAAAGTGTTATTGAGACCAATAACAAGGACCCATTTAAAGATGACAATAAACCACTTATGTGATAGAGTTCATGAAGAAGATAAAAGAGATTAATTAAATCACTGGCTGCTACTCCTAAAACAGCATTCCCTGAGCATGACACCATCCAGTCTGGGATATCCCTGGGGTCAGTGGGGGTCAGCTGTCCTGGATGTATCACCACAGCTCCTTGTGCACTCCAGTCTTCTCACTGGTGGGGTGAGGAGCAAAAAAAGGCCTCAGCTCTGTGTGAACACTGCTCAGAGGTAATGAAAACATGCCTGAGTTGTCAACGCTGTTTCCACCAGAAATCCAAAACACGGTCCCATACCAGCTACTGGGAAAAAAATTAGCTCTCTTCCAGCTCTATCCCAGGTGTGTTTTTCCTGCTGCTCTCTTCGCTGTGCCAGGCCCAGCCACAGTTGTCCCCTACCTGCATGTCAGAAGTCTCAAAAGTTCACAGTAAGGAAAATGCAATGGAAAAAAATACATGGAAGTCACTGAAAATGATGGCAAGTGAGGAAATCCAGATTTCATCCTGAACGGGGGAATTTTTGGGATCTGTTTTCCAAGAAACAGTAAGTGCTCTGAATAAACCCTGAGTATGTAAGTGGACATCCAGATGGGAAGAGTGCTGAGGGAGGGTTGCCCTCTCCTCACCAGGTCTCCTGAGCACAGCTGTCAGATGGATCATGGAATCACAGATGATAGAACAGGCTGGGTTGGAAGAGACCTGAAAGACCATCCAGTTCCAGCTTCTTGCCCTGGGCAGGGACACCTTCCTCTAACCCAGGTTGCTCCAAGCCCCATCCAACCTGGCCTTGAACCCTTCCAAGGATGGTAAATGCTTTGGCTATACCTGGTCAAACTACTCGTGATCCAAATGTTCCTCTCCCCAGATGGAGCCATCCTTGCAGCCAGGCTTGAGCAAGCTCCTGTGGGAGCTGCTGTGGGAGTGTAAACTGAGGCAGGAGGATGATGCAGGTCACAGCAGTGAAGGGCACAGAGAGCACAGTTGTTTTAAATGAAGTAGAAAGGAAGAGAGACAAGGAATTATTTCCCTAAATCAGTGAAGGGATCTTAAAACTGCAAAACATCCCACACTGTGGATTTTATGGCTCTTACAGAGGTCTATTGACAAATTACTGGTGTAGATGCTAGAAAATGGTTTTATAGAAGGAGAAAAGAAAGCTGGAGAGTAATTGAAGATTGACCACTGAATCAACATACAGAGGTTTTCAGCTGCTAGGGGCCAACAAATCACAGACAAGTGACTGCTTGTTCTTTTGTTATGTGCTGTACTAGTGTTTTATACCTCCGTAGTACCAGGAGGCTTCAACTAAGACTAGAACCTCCTTGATCTGCATTAAGTAGGAATTTCAGGGTATTTTCCTTTACTGGCTGCCTTGTTCATTAATCAACTCCTATGAAAAACCCTTCTAATTACATTATATTCAGAATCCATAAAATATAATTAAAATATGTAACTCTATTATATTATTTAATGAGTACATCGAGACCTGAAAGTTTAAATTAGATGTAAAACTGATACAGACCTATTGCTATTGATTACTTATATTAATAAATCATTGTGGCTTTGGACAGATTTTTTTTTTCTTCTACCAGGTGGAAATATTTTTTTTTCCTTCATTTCATCCATCAATTCTTACATTTATGGAGCCATTTAAAGCTACTATGGAGTAGTAATGATTACCTATGTAACTTTTCTGCAACTAATACAAATCTTCAGCATAATTTCTTCGAGTCCTGTTCCCTTCTTTTGCTCTTTCTCGGAAGGCACTGCAGACTGTTAACAGTGCAAACAAGCCCCAACCCCTTCCCCCAATGTTTTAGTTCCAGGTATTACATCAGACACACAGTTAAGGATTAGTATAATTTTCTGGGAGCCTGGGATGGCAGTACAGTGAAGTTAGAGCACTAAAACCTGACAGTGTAACAGATTTGAAAGTAATCCTGCCTTTGAGTCTTTTACACCAGAGAAGGAAAATTTAGCAGGTTGTACTGGCCCTGCACTGGGAAAAACTCCTTTACTCCTTGTATGTAGCTTGCTGGGTCCTGTAAACAGCTGTCATGATGTAGAGCTATGTGGGCTCTAAAGAAGGAGGCAAAGTTTTATTTAGGATACTCTCCTATTATTGCCTGCTTTCTCCTCTACTTAAATACATTCTGCCTCGAACACACAATGTGCTTATTTCATGCTGGAGGTTTTTTAGCAGAGTTTGAAAAAATAAGGGTGGTGCTTTCCCACAGGGGCTGTGTGCCAGACCCTGGAGCCTGGGCAGGCTCTGCAGGGCCGACAGCAGAGGGTCCATGTGCTCCTCCACCCTCCTCCTGCCTGCTCACTCACACCCCCCACGTCTCTACAGAGCTGCTGACAGCAAAACCCAAAGGGTATTTCACAACAGATTATACGTATTTGAAACCAGAGCAAATGTCAGGCTGCTTGACAGCAGAAGATAGCCCTTTACCACAGGCACCTGTATTACCTTCCATTTTTTGATTTGGCAGGATCACAGGCTTCAGCCTCATTTAAAACCTTTTCTTTGTGTTTCCCTCCTGCAGGGCAGACGTGCATCTCCCCTCCCTCCACGTGGGCTGCGTGGCTCACCAGCTGCATGCCAGAACTTCCCAGGGAGGTGAGAAGCCAGCAGCAGCAAAGCACCAATTTCATGTCAGGCAGTGTGTCAGTAACATGAGCTAAAACAGCCCTTTCACCTGCTTAAAACCCTGATGCCTTCTAGACATTCACATCAGCAGTTCAGGCAAGTTTGGTATTTTCAGATACCAAGGTCATATTCTTAAAGATAGGCAGTGAAATCAAATCCGCAAATATGCACGCAGGGGTGCAAAGAGGTAATTGTGTGTATGAAATATGCAGTTGCAATCACCCACTGGGTAATTGTCTGCTCACAAGCATTCAGCTGCACCTGCAATTTCCTGGTTTCCTTTTGGAATGGCTTCTCTGTGCCTGGGTGTGTGTGTTTGGCACATTTCTTTGAGCTTGAAACTGTGGCCCAAAGCACTGGGTTGCTGTTGAGCACAGAGTTAAGCTTCTGATTTCAAAGCTGCTGTAATTAGTAACTCGCAGTCAGTGTACTCTACCAAATCGTAGCCCACTGGGATATTACCAGACTTTATTGTTTCTTTCTGTCTTTGTGGAACTTCTGTAAATCTTTCCTTTGATAGCAGCTAGGGTTTCAAAGCTGCCCACATTTGAGCCAGAGGAGACTAATAATGATCTAATTAGTGAATGATGTTTTTCTCTGCATTGCTGTATTTTATCTCTTCCCCAAAGACTTGTTGGTGCAAGCCAACCTCAGGCACCAGCAAGTTCCTTTTTTCCCCTCACGTATTTGAGAAATACAGACACATTTGTACATATCCCATGTTGTTCTCACTTGAGTGTGTAAATCTTGAAAAAGCTTCCCAAGTGTAACTTGGATTTAAGAAGTAGCTTTGTTATTCCCAGAGGATTTTTCTTCCAGCTAAGATTTGTTTCTCTAGCTCAAACCACAAAGCCACTTTAAAAGACTTTGGTCTGTGTAAGCTGCAGTGTAGGACATACTTCTAATCCCCCAGTGGGCATTCGTTGCCCCTCTCCTCCTGTCTTTGCAATTTCACTCTCTTTTCATTAATTAATGAGCTCCCTTAATTATTTATAGACGCTTTAAAATGCATCAGGGTTGGATTCCACAGTCTCTTCATTGCCACACTGCACTGTTTTGCCACGGGAAGGGCACACACATTCCTTCCCAAAGGCCCCAGGAGGGTTAGCCCTTTTCACTGGCAGTGCAGTGACACATCATTATGCACTCACCGGGTGCAAAGCTCTGCTCTACACTTCAGATTAGTGAATCCTCCCTTACAGCTCTTTGGGACCAAATGACACTGGGCAGGGCCTTCACCATCCTCTTGCTTATTGTGGGTGGGAGCAGGACAAGGTCTGTGGAGGGCAGGTCTGTTCTCTCACCCCCCCCCACAGGCTGTCCTGCTGCCTGGACTGGCTGCCCCAGAGGCAGCACAGCAGGAGCATTTTTTCTCCCCGTTTTGCTCTTACGTGATCACTTTCTAAGTTTCTTGTTTCTTGGTCAGAGTCAGCAATGGGACAGGTTTTTTTACCTACTCCTTTGACAGATCTGTTTTACAAACGCCCTGGAACCCAACCCTTCAGCCCAGCTTTCATAGCCCTAAACCTTTCCCTTTGCAGCCTTGGCTCAGAGCTATCAAATTAGCCCCCAAATGTATCTAAAGGGGTAAGTCTGACTCCATCCAGCCACACAGAGGTTGGAGAGTGTGCGAGGGAGGCACAAGGAGTGTGACAGAGCAGGAGAGAAGGGAGCATTTCAGTGGCAGGGATTTCAGCTGGCAAGCAAGTTGTGTCACTTTGTGGTGCTTTCTGACCTTGAGACACTGTCTCAATAAATCATGCCAAATAATTAGAAATGTAATTTAGAACTTAACTAGCATGTCAGAACACTGGGTATACACTGGTGGTACCTTTCTGTTTTCCTTCCCTCTTCCCCCTCATGACACTGGGCTCCAGTGGAGGGAAACCATCTACTGTAGGCACAAACTCTGACACAATTAATGGATTGTTGCCAGCCATTTAAACACCAAGGAGCTGGTCCAGCCTGGCAAGCTGTCTGCAGGTGCTCAGGAGCCTCCTGCTGCACACTGAAGGGCCTACCTTGACACCACAAGCAAAACCACAGGTTCTCATGCAGCATCAGTATTTCCTTGCTGGTTTAAATAGAAAGCAGATGTGTCTCATTTACTCACGACCCTGAACACTGAGACCAGCAACAGGGCAAGAAAATGATGGCAAGGTATGGGGTACTGTACAAAAAAAAGGCAATGAGAGAACACAGAAGCTGTTGAGTCAGGGACATCACTTATCTGTTTGTTACAGTCCTAGAAAATAAGTTTTCATTGGTGATAACAGGGTAAGGAATTGCCAGTTTTTGTAAACCATTTGTCCCCATCCTCTGGCCCAGCACAAAGTGCAACACAGTTGAGTTGCCTTATCAATGTATAGGGGTCTCAGTTCCTGTATTGGTTGTTTTAGAAAAGTGAGGGCAGTGAGATCAGAGTGTGAAAAGGATAAAGGGATGTGATGCCCCTAAAAGAAGCATTCCCAGAAAGGGCAGAAGAGGGAGGAGAAAGGACGAGCTCTTTCATTAGACACTGAGGTGCAAGAGAGTGACTTAATCTGGGACAGAGCTGGACCATTCCTCTGCTTCTGACAGGCTCAGGCCATGCTGTCCTTTCACCACAAAAGACAAAACAAATGCAGGAGTAGAATAACGCAGATGTTGGGTCCCTAGATTCAGGCTCGTTGGGATGTGAGCGGTTGGATAGCACAGTTGGGAAGGCTGACACTGAGCCCAAGTGCAGACAGAGACACCATATCTGGGAAACCTGGTGAAGGACCCAAACAGCAGCATTTGGCAGCACCTTATGGTCAGACATGGCTATGGATGTCTGTGCAAGACAAGCAAACCCACCTGTGATCCTCAGCGGGCAGTCTCTGATGGGTAAAGATGTTTCAATGTTTCTCTCACACTTGTTTGAAAAGGAAAAAGAATATAGAATATTGTATGTCATCTCTCTTTTTTTTTTTGTGTTGCTTTTTTGGGGCAGGAAGGTGAATGTGCCTTAATCTTGCATTTAATACTTGAAATTATACTGAAGTGTGTTGTGGCCTACGCAGTTTGGTTACTTCAGCAGACGGTCTCACTGGTTTTCTTTTTCAAATCACTGAGTCAGGGAGGATATTCTCACCTTTAAGCTGTGCTGGAGCCTCTCGTCACCAGCTGCTTGGGTATTGTTCCCCACCCCTGCCATTCCATGGGGCTGCAGCAGAGCCGAGTTCTGCTGTCGCCACCCTGCTGACAGTTAATCGCCCGAGCACAAAACCAATCGCACAACAAAAAACCCAAGGAGTTAATTAATTTTTAATTTGTGTAATTTAAAAATCTGTTGCATCTTCTTACAGTTGGATTCTAAAGTGTGCCATTTCCTCAGGCAGGGGGGGGAAGCCTTTCCAGGTTTTGGGTGGAATACCAAGCTCTCTTATCAAACCAGTGCCATGCTGGGTAAAACCTGGTGCAGCCCATCTGGATCAGATTAAGTTTGACTTAATTCTTTTTTCCACTTTTTTTTGGCAAGGGCTTTGGTTCTTCATTATTAAAACACAAACTTGACTCTGCTGTAATTGCCCAGCTTGACAATAATAAATCTCAGAACCAGATTTGCTGTTCGCATGCTTGAAGTAATGATTCACATTCATTCACACAAAATGTTAGGGCCATAGTCTGTTTTTACAGCTATGTATTTGGAAGTCTGTGAAAGAAACTGAGGAATTGGAGTGTTCCCCTCTGGTGCCAGTCCCAGTAGGAGCAAACAATCCCCACCAGCTCTCAGGTGGGGAGCAGAGGTCTGTGCTGCGCAGTGGAGGCACCAGGCATTACCTGAACCCTGGAGGAAAGGCTGCCTTATGGTCTTCTTTGTACCACTCTGTGACCATAAACCTCACGAAAATTTATAGTTTGATCTAGTATTTCTCATGCCCGGTTGATGATCAATGAGTTGTTAATTTGGGAAGTTAAAGCTGAATCTGTTTTGTTTTTGTTGCAAGCAAATAATTGCCTACATGGTTTGCAGCAATATGGGGCCCTTGTTTTGGATGGGATGTCGTCCAGCAAAGTGCAGCAGGATGTTAGTGGAGGACACTTTTCCAGCTCCATGACAACTGGGCTATGGCTAGGTTACTTTTCTTGGCCCTGCTACTCCCCAGTGTGACCTACACAGCCTGGGGTCTAATGTCAATAATCCCTGTAGTGTTGGGCTGGACTCCAGGCCTGTCCCCTCTGCTGGGTTCAGGGTTCCCTGTCAGCTAATACAGCTTGCCTGGCTCCGGGGATGGCTGGGCAACAGGAGCCTGGGTCTGCCCTTCTCCTGTAGCCATCATTGTAGTGCCTGGCTGGGGCACAGACAGGATAAATATGGACACAGGTCTCTGTGAGGACCAGATGCTTATCCCAGCTTGGAGAATGAATAGAAATGCCTTTACTGTGCCACTAGGAACAAGCAAAAATTGCTCCAAGGCTCAGAGCTGTCCTCTGTGATAGGAACAGCCTATTTCATTTTGCTGGTGTGGGGACCCTGTTTTTTGTCGGGTCTTTAGAGGATCAGGAGCCTGAGTGGGAACAGACACAGGGCCATGGGAATGCTGGGGACACCCCGAGTTCAATCCTTTCTGCCCCCACGGCCAATGGAGCTGTAGACCTGTCCTTTGGATTCCTTTCTGCCTCTTACGAAGGGACAACAATGACAGTGGAGACCATGAAGATGCCAAACAGGCTCCATTCCCAGGGTCCTGGCAGCTGTCAGTGGCACAGCAGGTTCATCGGCGTGCCCGGTACCAGCAGCACCCCCCGAGTGCTGCTCTGGCTGGGGAGCATCACCGGGGATGGGCTCGGAGTGTTCCTGAGCGCGGAGCCACCGCTGTGGGGAAGCCTCGAGCCTGAGAGCTGCAGAGCTGTCACCGTGTGTGCCTGCTGGCTGTCTCACCCTCTCACTGCCGTGCTTGTAACTCTGGAGGTGAAAAATGAGCCAGACTCCCTTCACGCAAGCAGTGGGAGAGTGTCTGCCCCTCCTGATCTGTGCAATATGAGGAGCAGAGGCAGAATGTCCCTTTATTCACAGGACAGGTTTTTTTCCTGCTTGCTTGCCTGACTCCATGCATTTCACCGGGGTCACGGATTTCTGTGTGACAGGGTTTGCAGATGGGTCCTCCAGTCATATTTCTAAGGTGAAATATTGAGTGACTTATCTCTGGATTTTATCGATCCTATCTCCTTTGGATAATTTTTTACCTAGTGCTGACTCGGGCCAGTGAAATCCTGGGCATTGGAGGTGCTGTGGTCGAATTAGGATTTGGCTCTTTACTCTCAAAATCCTGGCCAAACACGTGCTGGACTTGGCGTGTGGCAGAGGGGGTTGCTGGCTGCTCCCCAGCTTTGCCTGGAGGTGGCTGACCCTGGAGCAGCATTTTACAGCTGATGGCTTTTGTTCAGGAAGAGAGGGTGTTTGTTTAAAGACAAGCAACCATGATAATACTTCAAAGTCAAGTAATTCATTTCAGTGGGAAACTGGAATATGATACTGACAGCATCAGTGTGAGGCTCCCACAGCAGCCACAGCAATACAGCTCCAAATGTGAGCAGCTGCCATTCATCTCCTGCAGGCTGAAAGGAGAGGTGTCCCAAACCCACCCTCTCCAGTGTGTTTCCCTCTCCCATCTGCAGACCCCAAAGGCACTCATTATATTTCCCACAGAGTTTTATTATCACTCAGATCTTCAAGTCAAATGGAAAAAAAATAAAATAACTGTGCTTCACTGAGGGAGGAAGAAAAAGATGAGCTATTCAGAAATATCCAATGCAAATATTGGCTTGTCCCATCCCCCCAACATTGGTTATTACTGAAAAATCAAGGAAGTTTGAAATGCACTTTGCACAGACTCAGCATAAATAACACTACTTTGCATTTCATCAGCCTTATTTTCCCCATGGGTTCTCTGTCATCTCTCATTTAGGCACCACAGGCATGATCAACTTCAGAAAAAGGTTGAGATGAAAGGTGCTAAAACATAAGTGGGTAAAAAAATTCCTGGTACTCAAGAGCAATCCAGAAAACTTTGCACTCCACAGGTGCATGAGCACTGGGGGATCAAGTCAGTCTTTTTGTTTTAAAGGAAAATTTTTCTGTATCAATAGCATAAAGATTTTATGAAGTCACATTTTTCTTTCAAAGTGTTTACCAACAATACTTGATATTGTCTGTGACATTAGATGTGATCACAGTGAAACTGGGAATTCCTGTGTGTTGAAGGGAGAGTTGGAAGAAATAGATTAGCAATTTGTTATTTAATTTTAATTCAAAGTATATTTAATGCTATAAACTAATTGCACCTATTATCTACAAGGCAAAAAACAAACCAAAGGTAAAGCTAATGGCATTCAGATTAAAAGAATTGCAGTAAGACAGAAGGACATTTCTGTGGCTGCGGTGCCAAAGGTAGGATTCAAATCTGAATTCACCTTCCATCTTCCTGTGTGGCACAGTCAAATCTGTTGGTTGTGTCCCTGTTTCCCAGTTGCTAAACATGGGTTGCAATATTCCTTTCTCTCAGGCACTGCCTGCAGTGACTAACTAGGCAGTGAACTCTTCAGAACTCCTGAAATGCACTTTGCAAGTCCTGTCTCATCAAAAAGGAGGGAAAAAAGGGCAAAATTAGATGTAGGACACAGCAGAGGTCGGGATTGGGACAGAGAGGCAAGCATAGCCTGACAGCCAAATCAGTGGCTCTGGAGGAACCCCCCGAAGCCTGAAAAAGACAGCAATTGCTGCCCAAGAAACAGTGAGTGCTCCTTGGAGGTGCCGTGCGAGGGTAACCCGGGGGTGGCTGAGGAGACAGAGAGTAGACCCACATGCACATGGAGCACAGGGAAGCCTTGACTTTGAAAGGGACTTGTAAGACAGAATTCAAAGATTAGTGATGCTAGACAAGTGACTAAAAAGACCTTGACAGCAACAAAAAATAGTATACACGTTATTGCTATTGTAGCAGTGTTGTGCTGTGGGTATGAAGTAACAACATCATTTTCTACTGAGCTTGCCTATCCGTCACCTTGATTTTGTTAGCTGAATGATTACACTAAGTGCTATTTTAAGGACTTTGCTGGTGAGTGTCTTTCTGTCAGAATGAAAATGCCTTATGCTAAAGATATTCCAAGGAAGGAGAAGTTGTAGCTCCGATAGCCACTAACTCTGAGGTAGATCAAAAGACATCTAAATGAGTGTCAGATTAATTTTTTAGCCACTAAAAATAATTGTTGTCCTGCTGTTCACCTGGAGGAGCCAGTTCCATTGCTGAAGCATGGGGGAAATAACAATATGTCCTGGTTACTGCTATCATGGCATAAAACAGAACTGTGCTTCCTTTCTAGAGCAGTTTCCCTCACGTGTGATCAAAGTGTGCTACAACCAGAGCATGCTCATACTGTGAACTTCATTTCCTGACCTTGACATGATTCAGGGTTACAGAAGCAAATACCCCTGTCACCAAATGTGACCTGGATCCATTGACTCCAGCACTTTTGTCCTGTCCTTTCACAAACATCTTTTTGATTATGATGGTGCTATTTACAAGGTTATTCTTCACATGACTTTCTTCCCTGTATCAGGCAATATCTTTGTCCTCAAAGGTTCTGAGGTCTGTGCTTTCATATTGTGGAAGCTCCCATTCTTTCTCATCTACTGTCTGAGCACCAGCTTCTGATCAGTCATTTGAAATCATTGAATTCAGATCTCATTCTGCTACCTGTGCCCATTACATTACACTGCTACAGTCCCTGCAAGATCTTGACATCAGACTTCAGTTTCAGTATCTTTATCCCCATTTTGTGTTGTGTAAACTGGGGTATAAAAAAGGAACTTGCTCTAAGACATTAATGAGCACCCATGGTAGAGACAACTTTTAAAAGAGTTGGACTGTCCAGGTGCCTTTCTGATGGGCTGTCCAGTTGGTGTCAGTTTTGGAGATTCTGGGCTGGATGGGAGCAGGAAGCCCTGGTGTATATATATACCAGATACAAAAAAGATCCATGTTATTGCTAAAGATTAAAATAAGAAAGGAAAATACTGGGAAAAGAACTAATCAGTCCAAAATTGCTACTACATTGTCATCTTCATGTGAATTAACTGTTCCAATTCCCTTTGAAGCCCACAGAGAACAATGGGTGCTGTTAAGTCACGATTCTTCTTCTGAAGTGGGGTTGAAAAGCAAGTTGAACCAGGTGCTCTGAGAATTCCCACTTCTCTGGACTCTCAGAGCTCTCACACAGTATAAATGTGGTGGGAATCTCTTGCTTGTTGCTGACGTGTGGGTGTTGGAAGGAGGGAACTGAGCAGCTGCTCTCTGACTGCAGCCTCTTACTGCACTATTCCGCTATACAAGAAGTGAGGATGCATCCATGGCTCTAAGTAAGTAGGGAACCTGGAAAGATGGAAAGGTGCTGGCACTTGCCATGGGTTAGATCCATGCCATGTTAACATTTATTTGCCACAAGGTATCTATACTGATATTCTAAAACAGCTGGGGTATATATGGTATATATATGCATATATACATTTATGTGTATACACACACACATATGCATATATATATATATGGTAGATAACATTCATATTTCAAGAGAAATGTAGGCATCTGTCAGCGGGACACTCAGTTCACTACTAATCCAGATATGCTGTTGTTAGCAGAGGCCAATGGATTGACCAAGAAAGGAAATGCATTAAAAACTAGTTCTGAATATAAATTGAAGTCTCCTCTTTCTAGGTGCCTGCTTGGTTTCATTTTTAAGGAGGAACAAGTATGAGTGAGAGAATTTATATTAAAATTTATATTTAAGATTATTAAAGCTTCTTCCCAGACTGCAGATATTAATATCTAGACCATGGTGGCAGATAATCTCCCAGCAGGGAGTGGTGTTTGAACCATGAAATGTCAGCGTTCAGTTGTAGGAAGAATGAACTTAAGGCTTTGTAGATCCATGTTGGAAAGTTTAAGTTCTTACTTGTGAATAAATATAAAATATTAATTATTGAAGGATATTTTAGAGGCGATGTAGTCTGACAGTGGATGGTTGTAAAGCAGCTGCCCCCTGCCTTCAGAGGAAACACGATTATAAAGGAATTGTAGTGAGTAAAGAAAAAACTTATCTAATATATTTTGAAATAAAAATAAATCCTTAGAAATTAGATATGGCTGTCAATACTCTGAGAAAATCTCTAACCAAATTAATGTCATGATAAGTATATTTGTTGTGGGTTTAGTGGATTTTACATGGGAAGCATGCCTAAGAATTTGTAAACACTATTTATTAAATCTGATGGAGGGAAAAATTTAACCATATGGTGGTAAAGCATGGAGGGAGCATGCTCTGGCATGCAGAGCATTTCGTTAGCAAAGTCACTGCTCTTCCAAAACACACTCACCTCCAAGACTGGGGTCAGGGAGAACATAATTCCTCTCGTAGATGGCTTGGTGAACTTAGAAAATGGGTTAATAGCTGAGATTGAAAAGGAGGGGACGGCTGAATGTTCCCACTGGGAAGGAGGGCAAGGGAAGGCAGTGGCAGCCCTGCCCAGCCCTCTTGGTGCTCCCAGCTCAGTGTGGGGGTCTGGCGTGGATACGAAAGGGTGCCCTGGAGGTGTGCAAAGTGCGTGGGTAGAAATCCTTTCTGTGGATAGAAAAGGCAGAAAGAACGCAGAGGAGAGATTTCCCTCAGAGACATGTACATGCACACACACAGTGTTACTGCTTAACACTTCTGTTTCCTCCAGGATTCAGCCTCCAGTTCACCTCCTTTCTATTAACCTGCCCTTAACCTTCCTCTTTAACTGTCTGCTTGGTTACTGACTCCCAGCGTTGCCCTCTCAGTATTCCCCTCAGCAGTCGCTGCTCTTTATCACACCTTCCTTCTTCCTGCACCACAACCCCATTTCTTTCCAAAAGCAAAGAGCAGTTGGTTCCTCAGTTGAGCTGGTTCTGGTATTGTATAAGGACGGGCTCCTAGAGGCGTTGGTGTGATTGCCAAAACCCATGTCCAACTAGTTTCCAGTCTATTCTTAATCCGGGAGCCCTTTTTAAATGCAGGGTGCACACACAGACACGCTGGGGTTGTATTGCAGCAGCATCACTCGAGGAATCTGGCAGCACCTCATCTCATTTTTTACTGCAGGGATCCATTAGGCATTTATAGTATTTCCACTAATTGACATTATAAACTTCCATTGGCAGATAATCACAGAATCACTGAGTGGGTAAGGTTGGAAAGGACCACAGTGGGCTGCCTAGTCCAAGGGTGAGCCACGTATTCAAGATCCTGATTCTTGAATGGAAGTCCTTAGGGAAGGCCTTGGTCACTTTGGTTCCATGAGCAGTGAATACATTGGAATTCAACTACTGACTTTTGTATCTATGTTTCCGCCCGAGTTTTCTGTGCCTGTAATGAGTGGCAGGGCAAGGCTACGTTCCTAATTGCATTCTGGAATTTCGAATTCACCGACTAAGTGATGAAGGTAAAAGAGAGAAAAACTGAAATGGAGAAGCTTTGCCTAAGACAGTCTGCTGAAGATGGTGAAGAATGAAACACTGAATAAAAGAAAATAAAAATTGCAGGTATTAGAAAATTGGCCAATGCAGAGGTCTTGAATTCCAGTTATAAAAGGAAGGAAAGGGCTTTCATTCTTTCTCAGTTTCAGTGTGCTATCCTGCAGATGAGCTCTGTGTATTATGGTATATTATCAAGTTCGAACAGTAATTCTACATGATTGTTCCTTAAGAATTGCTATTGATACTTTTGGTTAACTCAACTTCTCACAGCTCTCCTGCTACACAGAGTGTGGCTGTGACAAGAATATTGAACCATTCTCAGTTTGGCCACTGATTTAAAAACTGTCTCTGTGAATGTGGAGAGACGACAGGAGACGACCCTTCCATGAAATACTTCGTAAAGACCCAGGAAATGCATTAGAAATTGTAATACAATTCCTAAAAAAATGTAACATTCTGAGAGTAGATTTGTTTTCACTCTAGAGCAAAGCTTTGGGGGGTTTCTGACTGTGCCTAGCTGGGGCAGGCACAAATAGAAAGTGAAAAGGAAGGTTTCCTTGGTGCTCTGGGTGGGATGGATGGGCACAGTATCATTGCTGGTGTTGAAAGAGAACAAACATATGGTTGTCTACTGGAAGTGAGACTTGTTATGAGTAATAGTGGTTGTTCCCACCAGCAGGTCAAGCCCAACCTTGGGTTTACTGAGACTGTGTTGATCAAGCCAGTTTTTGCATTTCTGGGACTTTCTGGAACCTACACCTTTAACATAAAATTGTCCAAGCAGCCTGACTGTATAAAACATGATTATATCCTTGTCAAATTCAGATTGCGGTTGGATGAAGTGCTTGATCTCCTACTTTCTTCATTAATAGCAAATTTAATTTGTAAACAGCTGCATGAGTTAGAAATTCCTTCTCCTGTGAGGAATACAGACCAATTAAGGTTATAAGTAGAAATAATTTATGGGATATGTCAAAAGGAAAAATAGATTTACATAGAACTGTATTGATTGAAATGCAATCTCATCAATCTGGAGGATGCTCTGGACAGTATTCAAGGAAGTTGGAGATGAAAAAGATGGGAAGACAACACAATAAACTGAACATCTTAATTTGTAAGGCAACTGAAACATATCACTGAATCGCAGCTGCTGTAATAGTTCCCTCCCTTTCTCACACAGCACCACAATACTGACAAATCTAAATATGAAGAAGAAAAATGTCTCTAGAAGGCTGTTATTTTGCTGCCTGAATTGTGTCAAGGAAGTGTAAATATAATCACATTTTATCCTCCAATCTGAAATGGATTTCAGTTGCAGAGATCACAATGTAGCTTGCCTTGATTGATAACAACTCCCTTGTTCCCATCAGTAATACCATGAGGTAGGGAGGAAGGAGGAGGCAGATCAGTTGATGACAGACTTACTAGTCAATTGACTCCAAATCCTGTATCTTTATTTGTGCCAGAGAGGGAGAACACACCCCAAAGGTTTGTGGCGAGAACCAGCTCATCCTAACAAAACTCTTTCTAAAATTATTTCGATGCAGAGGCCCAAGTGGTATCACAGGACACACACAGCCACATTATCTCTCGTTGAGTGGTCCATAAGAAGCTTACAGTTTTCTTGGATTCATTATGCATAAATTAATTCTGTCTGATACTTCTTGGTGCTTTCAGAAACAGCTGACAGCAGGTTGATACCTGCAAGTTTAAAAGCTTAGGTGAGTCCATGCAGTGCCTTATGGACTGGAAATTAAATCACAGACTGGAACTGTCATCCCAGTTTTCTCTCATGCCAGTTCCTCAGCAAACAAATTCCTAACCTGGTTACCTGTCCAAGCAACTTAATTTTGTCTTGCCTTTCCTGCTCACAGAGCTCCATCCATTCCCTCTCCCTTCCCCAAGCGTGACTTTGCAGTGGCTGGCAGAGCAGCGTGGCTGAGGCTCGGAGGACTTGGTAGCCAGCCAAAAATGATGCTTGTGGAGACTCCCCTCCACAGCTGTATCCTTTTCAAAGTGATGTTTGTAGCAGAGAGCTACAAAAGTGCTATTATGTTGCCTTGAGTGGCTATGCGGGTTGAATTCTAAGAGCAGGGATTAAATTTTGCCATCACTGCCCATGAGCAATTTGCCATTGTGCAGTGAGCAGCTTTCAGAGCAGGTTATTATTGCTGTCTGCATGGCATGAAACCTGAAACAGGACTCCCAACCTTGGGAAAGAAAAAAAAAGATAATCCCTTTTCTTCTATTGTTGGCATTACTATCTTGGAAGTCAGAGAAATGCAGCCCCTCTTCCCTCTGCTAATGATCCTGGGCACAGTGTTGTTGCTACGTTTGCTTCTGCTGCATCTTGGATAACGCTGGGATGGATTTGGCTGTTCCCACTGAATGGTTCCAGCTGATGGAAGGCCTTGTCTGCCCAGAGACCCCCATCTGTGTACAAATGAGCAGTGACAGGCACTTCTGGGGACAGGAAGTTTGCCAGCAGGTTACAGTGAACAAAGAAAGTGGCAAACCCTTAGAGGTGTATTTATTTTTATTATATTAGATGTCAGACATATTAGTGACAGAGAATGGCTTTTTGGAATAGAAATTTCTAAGAAGAGACTCTTATCACCAAGGGCTGTTTCTTCCATTATTGCTTTCTAGTCAGAGCCAAAATTTTAGCAGCTCAAGATGCTTTGAACTAAAGCTAAGTCTACTCCTTTCCTTTTCTCATCCCACTCCATCTCTCCCCCCAGTCACAATCCAGGTCACAGGAATGCTCACCACTGCCTCTCAAAGTAGTCAGCTTTTTTCAGACAGGCAAAAAAGTTACACTTGACTGCACATTGTATTGAAAAGACACTAGCATGTGTTTGCACTTTTCTATTATTCCATTTTTCTCTAACTGTTCATAATACTCCTAATTAACCCCAAATTTCAATCCTTTTCTATATTATATAAGAACCCAGTTGATATTCATTTGACTCCCACAGAATAACTTCATACCTGTCTTAAGTATCAGCTTGATACCAAAGTAAATTTACCATTAAAATGAGTTCCAGTCATTTTTAATTTGCCTCGGCTTCATAGTGAAGGAGGAGCTGGCTCTTTGCAAAACAAGTGCTGATGGAAATAAGGTGGCAGCTCTAAGTCTCCTGTCTTATCTCAGAGGAACCCTGTCCTCTCAGGTTTCTGGTATGAAGATCCCAAAACCCCAGAGGAATTCCTGGGAGGATCTGAAGAAGGCTGCCTGTGTGGAGGAAATTGCCCCAGAATCAGAGTGGCTTTTCTTCCCTTGTTCTCTGGATCTGTATTCATTCTACCTTATAAAAAGTCCTCTTTGAGAGAAACAGTTTTACCAGTTTTTACTCTAAGGGTCCATATCAATCTCCTTTTCAAAAGAAAAAGCTAAAAATTCAAGGCCCAGGGACAAAATCGCCTTCCTAAAAGAAAATGTCCAGACATGGAAAGAAGTCCAGTGAAGAGCTGATTTTATTGCTCCTGATATTCCCTGCAGTTGATGCAGTGGTGCTGGGAACAGTGTCAGAATCAAAGCAGTCACTGTGTCTGAGATGATGATTCAAGGCATCACTCTGCCCAAGGAAATGTCAGGGCTTCTAGACTGGGATCCTGGGTCTGAGCATCGTTTGCATGAACTAGTTTGCAAGGCCCTCTGCTAACCTAGTCCATCATCCTCTGGTCCAGAAATTATTTGTTTTGTGAGTCAGGACGTCCCAAGTCCAGTTCCCTCTAGATACCTCTCTTTAAGGTCACCGTCCAAGAAAGTCCAAGTTTTGGCCAAAGGTTTTCCATGGACGAGGCCTTTTCTGCCTCCATTGCCTGATGAACTCACTTTGCCTTCAGCTCCTTGAAGGGATGTTGGCGAGGGCCATAAAAAGAAATTCAAGAGATTCATTTTCTCTGGGGGTTCTGCCTCTCTGTTAAATCATCTTTAACTGTGTCAGTGGTCCCAGCACATGTTGGGGGAGGGCAGATGCACACCCAGCCATGCCCAGCATGGGCAGCTCTGCAGCATTTCTATAGGAAACAAAGCCATGGCAATGCCACGCTGGACTGACCTGCTGTTTGAGGAGGTTCTGGAATTTAATTAGCACTCAGATCTTGGCGATTTTGGAACACAAAATTGTGATTGAAGTATCTTTGTTTCCACTCTAGTAAAATCTGCCTGAAAATGAAATAACCATGGGGCTTTTCTGGTCGACATTTGTTGGAGCAGAATGATAATGATGGAGGAGGGAAATACATTGGTGCCATTCCCTTTCTGCTTGGGCTCGGGGTTGTCACTCTGGTGTCCCCACGAGCGGGGCCATTCCCACCGAGAGCTGTGACCACACAGAAAGGGCTTGGGAAGGAGCTTTGTGCTGCAGGTTCACAGGTAGGAATGAAAGGATCCCCTCTCCCTGCCTCCCCCACGGCCCCTCATTTCCACCAGGCAGGCTCTCATCATGCTCCTGTGAGTGCTGCTGCCTGCTTTGGAGGAGAGGAGCTGGAATAATCTGCTTTGTGTGGTGGCCCTTGCTGGAGAGAAGAGACAGCAGTGAAGTGCAGGGAATGTAAATTGAATGAGCATATTGCAGTTGCTGGACACAGCCCTGGTGGGTCTGCCCTGGCTCCGCTGCTGATGGACACAGCCCACCCTGCCCGGTGACAGTGCCATGTGTCCCTGCTGCTTGTCCCAGAGCACAGCCAGGGAACAGGCTGTGGCTGCACAGGTGGCACAGGAGATTTCAGTGGCTTTTCCATCACAAATTTTTCTTTCTTTACCTTTGTCCCCTCTTCCCTTCCTGTGAGCAGATGAAACATGCACTTAATTTTCAGGAAAGTGACTGCTGTGGTAGCAGCTGTGGGAAATCAAATGCACAGCAGGCCCCCATAATTCACAATAATTTTGTGTAGCAGTTTCTGATGATGTGATATCAGGTGAAAATTATCCCTGCTACTTTCTCGTGTGCCACATCTTTGAACTCCAGCCTGCTTTTCCATTGGCGTGTGTGCCTAAGGCTACCAGATTATTGACAGGGGAGAAGAGGTAATATCATAGATTTAGTTCTTAAATCTTCCTTGTAAACGTAGTGCTGAGGCTGCACACAGGGTGCTGCTGGAGCCTCAGCAGCAGAGACCATTGTTGTTAGCCCTGTAATCTCCACTGTTTGCATTTATACAGACTCCTTCACTCAGAAGCATCCATTTTGATCTATTATGTTTACCCAGAAATGTGATAGTTGCTTCTGACGAGATAAAAGTGATAATGATATCTCTGTGTCACAGGATTTTACTTCAAATGAAAGATCTAACGGAGCATATCATGTTTGATTATTGCTGTAAGTTCAGTTATTAGTATCTGAGGAGAGGCGTCCTCCCTTCCTTGTCTCCATTCAAGCTGTGTGGCTGGAGCTTGGCTCAGGGCATGGGAAAGGATGCACATGGCTCCAGGGGAATGTGCCACTTAGCAAGGCAGTGCAGCCCCTCTTTCTGAAAGATTCTGGAAAACAGGCTTGGAAAAGTGAGTCCAGAATGCCTATTCCCCATCAGCCAGTGTAGACTTAGAAGACATGAGACCCAAAGCTCCACATCTCCACAATAGGAAGGGGAAGGCCCCCAGGAATCCTTTAGCCCAGGAGGGGCTTTGGAGCATGTTGTGATGTAAGCAGAGGAGCCCTTGGCAGGACAGCAAGATCCTGGGATCAGAGTGTGCCTGTGTGCTGTAACATCAGATTCCTGGGAGAGGTGGGCTCAGGAAGGGAAGGAACATGGGATTGTAGCTACAGATGATGTTGGCGAAGGGTGAAACCTATTGCAGTTTGAGACATCATTTCCACTGCTATGTTGAATGGGGCTGTTACAGCATGGTATGAAAGAACACTTAAATATTGATGATGAGTCTGCTCAGTGGAGCGTTGCATATGCTGAGAGGACCCCCTGAATCTGGAATACTTAATGTAATCAGCTGGAATGTAATGCACAATATGTACAGCCTTGTTCAGCCTGTGCATTTAATCACTGCTCCTGAAAAGCTATTACCTGCAATAACACCATGGCAAGTCTAAAGTGGGGAACAAAACTCTGTTTCCCAAGGCAACAGAACAGAAATTCCTTAGATGATTTTGGAACACCTTGCAAATGTATCATCAGAAATAATGTTGTCCTAACACTACAGATTTAATTTTCAAATGAAAGCACTAAACACTGTTTTATCTGTTGGCACCAGTTTAGGTACTGTTAAGAAGTTATCATATATATATATCAACTTAGGAAATAACCAAAAAAGTCACTGATTTGCAGACACAGGAGAATTCTTGCTGCTTTTACAATTAATTCAGAGTATCGGTCAAAGATTGCCCCATTAATATACTTTTTTTCCTACTTGTCTCCTCTTAAAGGAATGCCCTTCCTACCAGGATATTCTGACAACCCCAGCAGGCCACATAATGCTACCATGAGCACAAAATAGGCCAAGTTAGAGAAAATAGTTCATTTGACATTTTAAGCTGAAGATCAATGATCAATGGATTCAAGAATGAGAGACACCACCAGTGCACTAATGATCTATTACTGGGAAAGGGAGGTGTAGCCCTGTCACATCAGGTATGTCAACAGCTCCTGCAGTGGCAGGGTTATAATGTCTGATGTATCCTGTTAGTAGAGACGTGGATTTTAAACACAGTGATACCCAGTTCAACCAGCACTGATAAAATGAACACACCATGAACACACAGAAGTCTGTTAACTTGTATTTTGCTGTACACAGATGGCAATAGCCACAGTTCCAGTGGTTAGACCAGGCTATTCCACAGGGATTCTGGCCCCTGGCAGATTTATCCAGGGACTCGGTCTCACTCAGTCATTGCAAGGCAGAGGAATAAACCCCAGGAGCACCTTCAAGCTCCAGTCAGCATTGAGGGGTAGAGCAGAGACACCTGAAAGGTCAGCTCTGCTCCCAGAATGGCCCTTGGATTGGTGTATGAATAAGTGACTCCTTGTGAATGTATTCCAAGGATGGGTTCCTGGCAGTAGGACTTTTTCCTTTTACCAAGTTCAGTACATGCCTCAAACCCTGCCTTTTCCCCCAGCCCTATTGAGAGAAGTTGGCTGTGTGGGGGGTGTTTGCAGAGTGTATTCCTGTATTTAAGCAGGGACTGTTGAAAATTTGCTGCTTGCCTGAACTCTCTGACCATCTTTCCATGCACAAATACCTGGGGACTGCCAGGGAAGGGACCCACAGTGCCCTTAGAGCACTTTTTAGACATTTTGTTGTGTATGGAAACTCCGTAACCCCCAAATTAGGGACACTACTTAAGTCTGGATTAAATCAGTGAATAACACAGGCACCACAGCTACATGGGCTGCTTTCCCAGGTTATGGGAAATGATGGGCTTGGAGAGAGACATGGGGGAGACCAGTAGTGTGTCTTTTTCCACTAACAAAAAACCCACTGAACAACCTACAGCAGCTGCCAAGGAGGATTTAATGGCTAAGCAACAGCTCTCATCTGCTGGGTATATTTTCTGAGTTCCCTCATCTGAGTGTGTGACCCAGAGCCTTTTTACTTACTACACTAATGATTAATAAAGACAAGGATGAGAAGGGAGAATACTCTAATGAAAACTCAGAGGTCCCCACAGAACTACACTAGCTGCATTTTCATTTCCACTGGTGCTGCTAAACACCACACATGGGAAGAAGCACAAACAACCAGAGAACTACAGCCCCATAATTCTGAAAATAAAGCCCGTGGAATAATCCTGAGCATGCCTTTATTTAACTGCCAGAGCCCTAATTCCTTACATGCAGGCAGACACCATGAGCATGGCTCAGCACTGACTCATCACACCGGGCAAAGACCTTAAATGAAAGTGAAAATCCATCAATTTTTTATTTCTGCTAAGAGCATGGCAGTGGGCATGCAAAGGTTTATAACCAGCCTCTGGACTGCAACTGGTCTCTAAAGGAAGGTTTTTGAAGAGCTGAGCTAATATGCTCACCCAGAGCTAAATACAAATGCAACACTACCTCACCCATGCAGAGGAAAGGAGTTCGCAGGGAGGCAAAACTGCTGCCCCTCGAACCACTGATCCTCAGCCCCTTTTTCAGGTGTGCCAAAAGTAACCTCTCACACTCCTGGGCAAAAACCTGAGAAACAGCCAATGACTGACCCAAATGCAGGTCGTTCTCACACTGATTTGGGGCCCTGTGGACTGTGAGCAGTTGAACCCAGCTCTGTTGCTGTGCCTGTGACAGCACCTCTGTCCTTAAGCTGCTGGTGAGGAACCAGTTCTGTTCAGCCCTGTAAACACCAGCCCACATCCCTCTAACACCATCCCAAAATCATCAGCCCTTTCAGGAAGGTGTTTTACTGTCTGAGATAAAACACCTCCCCTCTTTCATCAGCAAACTCCTTTCCCCTAAGCAAGCCCATTGCCAAACCACAGAGAGCCCCAACCCAACAGCCCATGCTCTGCCATGACCCACGTTTACAACACTGGGGCTGCAGAGGTGGGACAGAGGTGTCCTGCCCACGTCTGGAGATGTGCTGGGAAAGGTAGGACCAGACAGGGCTTGGTTTTCTTTCCAGGCAAAATTAAAGAGAGACATTTAGGAAGAAGAGGCTCTAGGATAAAAAAAGTGCAAATAATCCAGAAATGGAGGGGAGAATATAAAATGCTGTGGTTTTAATCAGGAAAAGCAATTTAGTGGCAGTTTTCTGCATAATTCTGCTGAAGAAATAAATTATGCAGAAGAATGTGCTTTTCTCCTGAGGCTAAAAAAAGAACAAGTGGGGCTCAGGGAAATGCCTGGGTCTTACATGTGTTTGCTGTTTAGCTGCATTTTTTTGACAATTCCTTGTAGGTTGAATGGTTTATCCTGTAAGCTTCAGGTCTGAAATGGACTCCTGACAGGAGTGCAGCAGGAGCATCCTCTCCCACGGGAGAAGTTAGTTTTCTCTTCCTGATGTGGGAATATCTCAGAAAAGCCTTTCCTCTTGATCTGGGGCTGTTGGAGCCCTTCCCACCTGTGGTGGGGCATCTCTGCCCCCGGGGCCTCACTGGTCCTGCTCCCACCCTGCTCACTTGGGTAGGTGTGACTGTTCTGGGGATTAATGTGCAGGGTATGGGAACTCTCTTAAAAATAGATGAAGACTGAGGCAAAGTCGACTTTCCTTTGTTATGCTAAAGGAAAACAAATGCTACAGTTTTTCTTTCTTGGATGTTTTGTGCAGCAGTTTCCCAATCCATGATATGAAGCAGTGCTTTTCCTGAAAAGTTAAAAAATCCAGGCCCAGAACACTGAAATTTTGGATTTATTAATAGGAAGAACCTAAATTTTCCACTGAAATGCATAGCTTTGGGACTTTGGAACTCAAAGCGCTTGGTTGTACTTGAAAGCTTTTATTCTAAGCTTTAAAATATAGATTAAACACAAGTACAAAAGTTGTCCATAAGGTGGATTTTGCAGGGAAGAAGAACATATTGAGAGGCAAAACACAGAGTTTATCCTCCAGACTTGGAATTCTCTCAGTACAGATCCAGCTTCAGGTGGTTACTGAGCTCCTCCTGCTCTGTCCCAAGTGGTGTTTAGGAATTGGGAAGAGCATCCATTAGTTTCCAGCAGGGGCTGTTCAGCCAGCTGACAACCTGCAGGAGCTGGGGCTGGAGGGGAGGAGGTGGCAGCAGTGACCTGGGGACCTGGAGATGAGAGGCACCGAGGAGGATGTGAGGACAGGAATGGAGACAAGTCCTGAGGCTCTGGAGTGCAAAGGTGTCTGGCTGAGGAGAAAGTGCATTTCCTGTGAGGAGTTTCTTCCCTTGCAGCATTCCTACCCTGGATCTTGTCTGGGAGCCTGAAGAACGATCTGGGGCTCTGTTACCACCTGCAGAAGACCAGTCCCATCACATTTAAAGGGTCCATTCCCCATCTCCTCCTTTGTGCCAACTTCTCACCAGTAGTTCTCCATGGCTGGCATCACTTTGGAGTCTGGTAAGGAAATGGGTAACAGGCACATCCAGTACACGGGAGGGGAGAAACTCTCCTGAGTCTGGAAACTTAAACCATGTCTGAAGCCTTCAACCATGAGCAGGGGATTCTCAGAGAGAGAAGTTTGATGGTGTCTCCTGTGGTGTGTGGAGAACAAGGAACAACCAGATAAGGATGGGAGGGCAGGAAGCAATTTGGATCCCATTTCCACCAGTTAATTCAAAACTTTGGGCAGGTCTCTCCATTTCTGGGAAGGATGTAATGTTGCCCTGGAACAGCAATACTCCAAGGAGGTGCAATACTGCCAAGGCAATTGACATTTATAACACATACATTCCTCAAGCCACAGGTGTTGTGGAAGATCCTGAATATTATTTTAGGTTTGTGGCTACACTGGTGATGATTTCTGTGGGTCAGAGGCTTATTTAAATGACTGTGATTGTCAGGAGATATGTAATTTAATTTAATTCCCTGTTTACTGTGAATCTGATTTCATGATGTCTCATGACTGCTTTATGACGAAGAAGACATGCATGATTACAGTTCATTGCCATTCACAGCTGGAGAAAGTAATATTTTTGCTTAGTGATATTTCTATGGAAACTATAATGTACATGCTGTCTTCCTGCCCTGATGGCTGCACTTTGGAAAGAAACTGTGTGATGCAGCGAAATCTCACTATTCCTAACCATGAAAGAGCTGCATTTTCTATAGTAGGTAACTAATTTTTCTTTCTTAATCTGTATCTGTGCATAGTGACTGATCCTGAAAGATGTGTAAGGCGCAACCAGGATGAATGGCAAAGCAGTGGAGACTGGCCTGTCCTTGGAATAATAGCCTGTTTTGGGAGCATGGTTGTTAAAAATGTAAGAGACAAAGACCTTTTCTGCTTAAAACTGGACCTCTGTTCTGTGAAGAACAGCTTATGCTCCTTCTTCATATATAATGAATGCACCCCCAACTCAGGGTTGGAACTAGATGATCTTTACGGTCACTTCCAACCCATTGGAATTCTATACAAACTGAAGAAATGCATATAAAGTTGCTGAGGGAAAATCAGTATTTTCTAAAGGAAAAGTGAAAAATAAATTGAGAAAATGCCTTCCTTTTTTTTTTTTTTTTTATGCAGAGATTTTGAAATGTCAGATCCGATGCTCCATGTCCAGAGAGTCTGTTCATATTCTTGGGAAAATCATCTGGTTTGCAGGCTTGTGTGTCTTTAGTTCAAGTAATGAAGATCATTTTTACACATCAATTAGAACACGGGACTGAGTTCCCTGACAGGTGAACACGTGAAGGTTATTTGCTTTGGCAGGGCAGTGAGAGCTGTGGGTCTGTCTGACAGAAAAAGGTGTCCCATGACCATGTTCCACTGCAAAGCTCTGGAAGGGCTTTTCTTTTGGGACAGTGCCTCAAGCTAAGTTCTTTCTGGTAGTGGGGATGTGCACAAAAACATGATTGGTGCTGATTCAGCTCACTTTTAGGGCAATTTTCTCTGTGTCCTTCCCCCATCCCCAGCCCGGCTGATTTGCCTAATGGAAGCTGACAGTAAACCTCAGCCCTGATTGTCAGATTTCTCTAGAATCCTCAAGGGAAAGAGAGGAAGGCAGACATTTGAGGAACAAAAATAGCACACATAATGAGCTCCCTTATTTAGCGAAACTGCTTTTTTAATAACCTTCCCCTTCATTCTCTCCCTTGCACAGACAGACACACTGAAGAGGCAGGAGCTTCAAACAATAGAAGCTGCTTTGGGTGTTGGGATGGACAGGAAATAGATGGATGCCAGTGCTGGCTTCTGAGTTACTGCATGGTCCCTCTGTGGAGATACAGCTTGGACAAGCCATTTGGGAAAGTTTAAAAAGTGATCTATTCCTTCTTAGTGCTTTTGTTTAACTCCTCTAAACCCTCACCTCGACACGGGAGTGTCTCTCGGTTCAGACTCCACGTGACATGGTGTCCCTCTGGCACTCTGGGGTGAGCTTTGGGCAGCAGGGCCAGGTCAGGACAGTCTGTGCTGTTTACATTCGTACAGGGAAAATGTTCTTCCCCCAAGGAAACCTGAAAACTACCTTTAAGGCAGGAAAAAAGATTCAGACAAAGCATGTAAAAGGAAGTTATTCTTCATATATTCCAGAACTGTATTATCTTTATTTTTGTGTATTCGTGTTGATTTCCAGTGCTTTTAGTTTGTAAATTCAAACCCAGATATAAATATATCAAATCAGCTCCTTCTGAATCAGGACAGGAGCCAGATTTTCTGTTCATCTATGCTTTTAAAGTAAGGTACCCATCTCAAAACTCGCCAACTAGGGGTGAAGCAAAATGCCACTTTGAAAATGTTTTTATGCCTTTATGAGAGAGCGATTTGCCAGACTCACAAGAGCTGTTATAATGAGTCAGAATAGGTGTGTGTGTGCAGATTATGTGGAAAGTTCTGCTGCATCAGGCCTGTGCTGTTTTGTGCTTTGGGAAGCTTGTTAGAGTCATTCACCAGCCCAGGCTTGGACAGAATGTCCAAAAGGGTAGGGCTTTTCACAGCCTTTTTATATCTCCCCTTTTTGCAACTATTCTTTTAAAAAGAGATTTTTTTTCCATCTCTGTCCTTTTCTGCCTATTCTGCTTCCCTGCTCTGTCCACTCTCTTCCCTTCTACATGGGAAATTATAAAATAGCTCCTTCTTGACTTCACCAGTCAAGTTCTGCCTTATTTCCATCAAAATTCAACTTTCTTCTTGCTGCGATATCTGAAAAAAGACACCCCCAGCAGCCCCAGGTGAGCAGAGTGCACGAGAGCTTCCCATCCTTGTGCACTGCTTTACCTCCTGCTGCTTTTATTGACAAGTCTTGTAAGTTTGTTATTGAAAGGGGAAGAACAGCCTCTGTTTGTCTGGCTGAAGTGAAGAGGAAAGCCCTTCTCAACTTCTTGGCCTGTGTTAGCCCCTCTCATAGTCTTTGCCTGTGTATGTTGCTTCAGTCCTTGTCAAATCCATTACACCCGGGGAGATGCTGCATTTTAAAGGGCCTGAATGCATTGCACTGTGCTGATCTGAGAGATATAATTACTAGAACAAATGTCACCCTTGTAATCTCCTTTAAAGAGCAGGAGTCTATCTGTAAGTCACTGCTGTGGCCCAATGGGGATGATTTTACTACAGAATATTGGGAGGGAAAAAAACCACATTTGGGATCCAGAAAATAAACAAATATCAATTTTGATTGTTACCTCCTTTCAGAATTTGACACAAAGACTGATGGTTAATAAGCATGTGTTCTTAATTTGCATTGCAAAATTTTTTTAGCACAAACTGCAGGCAGCCATCAAAATAGTCAGTTCATTATTTTGTTAGTTTTCCTTTTTTCTATTGTCTACCAATGGCAGAAAAACAACATGTCAATAAAGGACTAGTGAGAAATTCTGCTGGAGGACAGCAAGATAAGAGATTGCAGTAGGTGTCCTCAGTTCCCTGGGTGGGTGCCAGGTTAGTGCCTCACACCAGCTCGGGAAGTCAGTGGACAATTTATCTGGACTAGAAATATTTTCGCTTGTTTCTTATTTTTTTCCAGCAGTATATTTACACACACACAAAGTGAATTTCAAATGCAACAGATGGACAAGATTATAAAGAGCAGACAGGCTGCTAAAGAAAGCCAAGAAGGCATTGTCTTTGATTTATGGATTTGTTCCAGTCTGAGAAGCTCAGAGCGTTCTTCAATAAGAGCCATAAGTGATTAGAAAGTAATGAACTATAGAGAAAGGTCAGAAGATGTTGAGATTAGATCTTCATGATTGAACAGGTCATGAAGATGAACCAATCTGCATGAAATGCTAGCTCCATGTCAGCTTCTCAAAACTGTTGATTTATTCTTGTTATCTTTGCATTTTGCTTCCAAAGCGCAAGATATGAGGAATTAAGTAGCCAGAGATAGGGACATTTTCACTTTATGTTTCATTAGCTTCTATATGTTTCCAGTTTACTTAAAATTTGTGCAGATGGCCACTTTTTTCCTTATTCACATTCTCAGAGATTCATGTTGAAAAGAAGATTCATAAAACATTTCCAAGTGGAGAAAAAATTCTTAGGTTAAATTCAAAGTCTCTTTTGATCTCACAGAGATTTAATCATTGAAAACTCTCAGTGAAAGGGAAAACCATTATTTCTACATTAGACCAAAGAAATAGTACTGCAGGTCTCTAAAGTCTTCAGAATTTTATCCTTGTCAAGTATAGAAGATCTCATATTAAAATCTGTTTCTGTTTATTTCAATATCTGCACAGTTGAAAGTTTCTTTTCCCACTTGTAATTCTATCAAGAGGGTTTCAAGCAAAAGTGGTTCTTAGTAGCAGTAACAGTCTTATCACAGCGATGATCTTGGGATAGAAGCAAAGGAGGATTAGCAGTAGTGCCTTTCAGCTAACCATCTAGTGCACTCTTCTGCCAAAAGATAATGCCCAGCAGCTTGTGATGTCTTGGATTAGAATTCTCTGTGATTAATATATGGAAACTTAAGCAGTTACCTTGGGGTGTGAAGTTAAATGTTACATCCTGTCACCAGGAGATGCTGTCCAAGTCCTCATTAACATTTCTTTCCTTTTTAACCAAGAATAGATGAAGACGAATTGTTTTCCTTATTTTCTATTGGAGACACAGTTATGCTGCAGGGTACTTATTCTTTGCCCAGGAAATTTGTACAAGAGAGAGCAGCTGGGTTTAGATTGCCCTAGTCCCAGTATGGTTGCCCCAAAGCCATCTTCTGGTGTTTTGATTTCTGGTACTATTTTGAGCTCTATTTATAAAAATTACTTAGGACATTACAAAATTACTGAAGATACCTAATTTGGGTATCTTTGGTACAATTAGGATGCCAAATTCCATAGGCTGATTTGACAACCTCAGCATATCTGCAGGACAGGTTAACACAATGGTTTTTGTAGGAGTCGAGTGAAGAACTGTATAGTATATTAATGAATATTTCACAGGTCCTTTGTAATATCTTAATCCATCTTTGTGAAATCCTTAGACTAGTAAACATTGAAATTTTTCATTTGGTCAGACACTGACTTCTGGAACATGATAAACTCGTTGACTCCTTCGGAACTGTATATTCAGCAAGTTATTTAGAAGACTTTGATGCTGGACAGCCAGACAACATCCTCATGGATGGGATGGAATAGAAGCACCGTGTTTCCTGTATTAAGGAGTCTCCAAATTGATAGTCCTTGAAATGATTTGTAAAAACAGGTCTTCCCTTCTTTGTTCTCTTCTAGTCGCAAACCCAGGACTCTCAGAACTATCCTTTGTTTCCTGTGGTCTCAGTACTTTGTGCTTGGCAGGTCTTAGTTCACCCTTTCGACTTTACTTTGATCCAGCTACAAAGGGCAGTGCAAGTTCTTTCCCAGGTCGGAGTGGTATCCATCTGTTTAAACAGGAAAAAACTGTCTATTCTTTATTGAAAAGCTATGAAATGAGAGTTTATGGTTTTCTTGTTTCTGCTTGAAAAGTGAAAGGGCTCCATTTCTCTGGCCATATCCACACACGCACATGTGATTTCCCTGTGTCATGTGATCCTTCAGACGAGCTGAATGCAAACACAGGTTTGCTGTTTGCCATTCCCAGGCTCAGAAGATCTCAGCCATCTGGATGGAACAGGCATCTCAGCGCTCAGTCAGGTGTCGCAGGATTTGTTTGTGTTTGTGCTTCCTGTAGGCAGCTTTATTCCATCAGATTAGGCTGGGATTCTTTCCAGTTGAGGTATCTCGGTGCAATCAGCTATTATAATTATTTGTCTAATGCTAGCAGTGTGCTGGGAACTTTAACTCAGAACAGAGCTCTCTGTGTTCTTCTCACATGGCTGTGTGGTTTTAGGGACCATTTCTGCTTACCAGACTCCAGTAGTGCTTGTGCAGAAGGAATTAGTCAGGAGCACTGAATGTTGGCCAATAGATGGAATAGAACATTGGACTAGATGCATCAAACTTGCTCTAACTCTTGGGTAGAGATCCATTGCACAAATTTGGAGGAAACTTGTAGGAAGTTCATTAGCCCAAGTCTATTAAATCACAGTGAATTGATACTGGTATTCTGGTTTATAAAGCATCCTCAAAGACATAAAAAATTTCAGGTATGATTTGCAAATGGATTAGCAAAAAAAGAGGTCAGGTTGCATAATCTTTAAGTCACTTCAAGCCCAGACCAAAAACCCAGCAAATCTCTGTATCCCACTAATTGTCTGTGATCTATTGTTGAGACAGATTGATGACTGGATAAAGTTGAAGAGATCATTTGGAGTCATGACTTTAATTCCTGCCCTCAGAGGAGAATTTGGCCTGATTTATATTGAAATTTCTTTTCTATAAAATGCTGTGTGTATATTGGGATTTGGCTTCTGGTGACTGAGAACTGCTGTATGACAGAGCCTTCCCTTCCAGCTGCCTCAGAAGGCCTCAAGGGTGTTGGTGGGATCCTCAGGCACAAGGTCTAGCAGGGCCTTCAAAATGCCCTGTCAGGTAGGGCAAGAATATCCTTATTTACTGTTATTTAGTTTACTTCTGTCTCTGATAAGACAAATTAACAACATCACAGCCCCATATCAGCCATCTTTAATCTTTTAAGGCTCCCCTTTCCCCAATGGCACAATACAAAAATCTTTGGTAATTATGCACCAACTCATCTTCAGCTGCACAACTCTGCCTCTCCAGCCAGGGCTGCCAGGCTTTCTCCTCCCTCCTTCCCCAGCCAAGTTTCCTTTATAAGTCCTTTTAATTGGCTCGTTAGTATAACCTGAGGCTACCTGTCCTGCTTGGCTGCCTCACTAATGAGGCTCAGCTGCCTTTGCTCAGACCCAGGCAGGCTGGAAAGGGATCTGTAAAACCTGGGCATGTGGATTTCAGAGCTGTTCACCTCCTGAGAGTCCAAGCTCCCTGGCAGCAATGTCACTGGTGGCTTTTGCACAGGCACACATCTCATGCACTCCTAGTGGGCATTGCTCCATGTTCAGGCAGGGGCTTTGTCCCTAAAAACCCATCTGTTGATAGAATATGCAGACAGAATATACGGAGCACTGGGAGTGGGTACTGCTGCTGTAAAACCAAAGAAAGGGCCTTTGTGTGAATTCATGGGGTACAAATGTTACTGAGAAATGGTTTCTCTGGACATCAGCAGGAACAGAAGGAAGTTCAAAGGAATAGTGTGTTGGGATTCCTAGCACCAAACCCAGCATCAGTCCTGTCAGACTTTTGGTACCTGTAGGACACACATTTCCAGAGGGCAATGGGGTGGCACAGGCTGCTGAGGAACCCTGGGGAGGTTGGTCTGGCTGATCTCATTACACAGCAAAGTGGGGATGGTGCCTTTGGGGTCAGCGATACCTTCCAGACCTACCTGATGGACAGTTATACTCTGTGGTTCCGGCAGCACAAAGGTTTGGCCTTCCTCAGCCACACCAAAATGGGCTCAGTAGCTGTCACTGCATTTTCTGTGCTCCTTGGAGTCTTGGGGGCTGTGGAGTGAGGAGCTCACTGGAGGTGGGCCAAGCCAGGACTCCACATCTCTCTTTCTTGTACAGCTGCTCTTGGAGAACAACTCTTCTGTTCATTCAAGACCAACAGTGAAGAGGTTGGCAGAGTCCTGGGAGCTGTGAGCCAAACCTATGGGAAGAATTTAAGCAAGCAGGCTCAAACAAAAGCAACTTTTTGTTGGAAAAAGTTTATCTCACAAACAGTGTTGAATAGCTTGCAGCATTCACTGCTGCAATTTAAAAATACGAAGTGAGAGGTCAAGTGCTTGCTTGGACTAACAGCAAGACTTTTTCATAGCAGAGTAACAGCAGTTAAAAATATGAGAGGGTTTCCTTTTGTGTTGGTTGGTGATGGGAAGTGCCCTGTGCTGCAGCTACAGAAAGGCCATGTGGTGCTGGGGTTTGTCAGAAGGCCACGTGCGAAGGGAGAGGAGGTGTCTGTGCTGGCTGGCTGTGCCTGGAGCAGCCCCACGCCAGTGAGTCCCATCCAGGAAAGGTGAACTTCAACCAAGCGATTAATGCAAAGTGGAATTTGCTGTAGGAGAGGAGACCGGAAAAGTTTGACTTGTTTAGTCTTGCAAATCACAGACCAAGAGACGAGCTGATTGCTGTCTAAAAATACCACGTTGGAGTAAAGATCAGTGAGGGAGGAATGCATAGGCTAAAAGCAAAACAGACATTAACCATGAATTAAGCTAACCTGGAAATAAGACAGTATTTAACCATTAAAGCAAGAAGATTTGGGGCCAGAACAGCATCCATGTCAGAATAACAGAGGGAAAAGTACTGCCTGTTTAAAGACGCATCTTGAAGGATGAGTGAAGGAGATGATGTGTTGTAGTGGCCTCAGTGTCTCATCCAGTCTCTGTCAGCACAGTGATCCTGTGTAGCCATTGCTGTCATCATTCTGGAAGAAATGTGCACTGGCTGAAGAGTTGTTCCTCTTCAGATGCCTTCTGGTTAATCACTGGCCTGTGACTAGATGCACCTTTCAATCAGAGGCCAAAGAGCACTTCCTAGAGAAAGGAAGTTTTTCTAAAGCCTTGATGCCTGTAATATAAATTGGCAGTTCCTACAAAGGGACGAAATTTAGGGAGTTGCAAAGAGTCATTGAATGTCTCAATGCAGAATTAAGCTACTTAATAAAAAGGCTTGGAAGGGATATAAGTCCCCAGGGTCCTGTTATTTCCAACACTTTCACTCCATAGCAACCTGGAAGTTATACAGGGCAGGAATTTCATCAGCTTTTGTCTTCCAAGGGATGATCCTGTATTGCTGTTAAGGAAGCTACAGCCTATCATTAGACAAAAGGTAATTCTTTCTCTTTCTGCCTGCCCTCTGGGGCAGAGGCTTTGGGTCTCACTGTTAGAGAAATATCCACCAGCCAGATCTGCCCCACTCACCAAAGGTGCCCAGGCAGGAGCCTCCTCACACCCCAGCTCACTGAACAGAGAGTGGGGGTTGGCCTGAGTATTGACACCAGAACTTATCTGACCGTGGCCTTCAAATGAATCATCATTAAAAACATGATCCTGAGTTCCCAGAAGCAAGGGACAAAACCCCTCGCTGCTGGTGTGCTCCTGGAGCAGCTCGTACAGCACTGCTGGTCACCGAGGTGTGAGCTGTGCCACCCCTGCAAGGTGCCCCTTGCTGTGTCACCCTCTGCCAGGGCAGCTTCCTGCCCCCCACCCAACATCTGAGGAGCCCCTCTGCTAAATGGCATGCAGGGCTGGGCTAAGGGTATGATCCTTGGATTTTATTTTTGGGAGCTCTGAGCAGATCTGGTGCCCCAAAGGCTAAAGTTGTTGCTGCCTTTTGGGAAACTCTGGTGAAAAGTAACATCTCATCTCCAGAAGGCAGCAGTCACACAGGACATCAGGCACTGGCTTTCATCATCTCAGCAGACACCACTAAATGACAGAGCACGTCCTTTAAAACAAACACTCTGTAAGGGCTTGTAAAATAACAATACAAAGCAGATCTTAAATTTCCCTGGTGTCAACCAAGGCAGTTACACTGGCAGGAGTCCACCTTCTAAGGTGCACACCATGTGAAAGCCTCTCGCTGTGGACGAGACTAGAAATACAGTCCCAGCCTTTCATTCCTCCTATATCACAAAGGGACAAGTTTTCCTCCCCGTTGCAGACAGAAATATGAATGAAAATGAAGACATTTCATACTGAAATCATGAAACAATTAACTCCATGTGCAGGTCCTGATTTCAAGCTAAGAGGCATGGTCCTCACCTATACCAATCTCTTGGCTCCATTTCCTGAAAAGTCCACGGAACAGGGAAGGTGAAAATCTGTCAGGAAATTACATGAGTGGTTCACAGTGGTTGGTGTTGCCTTTTCTTTTCAGGAAGTACTGAATCCATGTTGAAATGGATTTTGCCATTGACGTGCATGGGCATGGGCTGCTTTGGAATAGCAGCATATGAAAAATCCTCTTGTGTTTGTATTACTTGATGGCATTTTTCTGTTATTTCTTGTTCTTTATAGAGTGGAGTAGCATTGAGTGGCCTCTGGGATGGGTGAGGAGTGTACGAGAACAGATCCTGAGAAGACTAAATAAAAAAGCAGCCCCCCAGTCAAAACAGCATGACTTGGGAATTCTGCTTTTCTTAAGGATAGAGAAAGAGTAAATATGTGATTTCTAGGTTGTTTACTTACAGCAATTAGTCCTGTATTGATAGAAGATTAATCATTTCTTTTTAGTGACTCTTCACTGAGTTTTGTTATTTTCCAGTACAGTTTGATGAGTGGAATGGACTTATCCCCTGTTAATCAAGGAGAAGACCCATCACATGCAGTCACTGATAAGCAATTATCATGTAAAATAGCAGCAATGAACTCAAATTGGCCCTCACTGCCCATCACTGCTCTGCTTTTCATAGTAATAATATAGTCCATTAAAACCTACAATCACTGTAATGTTTATGCATTATTGGGGAGATAAATTGCATAATTTTCATTTTACAATTTAAATGTAATTAGGAGCTTACTAATGACTAAAACCTGAATTTGCTAGACTATCAGTTTTTCTAACACTTGCCAAAATTATAGGTAATTACTTAGAGCTTACAATAATTATAAGTCCATCTTTTAAATAATTAATGTGCACTTTCATGGTACAAAACAGCTAGTAATCAAACGACCTCTGGCTTTTACAGCAAGCCCATGCAATTAGTCTTATTGTGTAGGTCTATAGAAATGTACCCATCACAAGAGTCTGTTAAGTTGGCAGCCTTGATAGTGATGGCTCTTGCATTTTATGATATCCGACAACGATTAACACATAACAGCCTTTAGAAATGAGGGTAAGGACAAAATCCGAGTGCATTTCCTGAGCCACAGGATGCAAATCTAGAAAAGTAATTACAGGTGAGAGGAGCTTGAAGTTAAGTTCTTTTGTCTCTTGGACTGTCTGATATTCTGCCAAGGGGATTTTTCCAGTCCATTCATCTTTTGCATCCTGCAACTTGGATCATTATCCCAAGAAGGAACCAGTAGCCTGCCCTGGGGGGGGTCTGCGTGTTATTAAACCAATTCCTTTTTTTTGTGGTAGCACCTTTCACTGCTGCTCTAGGGGAGGTGCTGTAGGAGCACAGAATCATCAAGGTTGGAACAGACCTACAAGATCATCCAGTCCAACCATCCACCCAACACTGCCACTGTACCCCCTGAACCACTAAACCACGTCACTCAGTGCCAGATCCAGGGTTGGTGGCTCCAGGGTTGGTGACTCCACCACCTCCCTTGACAGCCCCTTCCAATGCATCTGTGCCAATTACCTTAACCCCTGTGCTTACCATTACCGTGAGGTGAAGCTTTCCTGAAAACCTGTATCCTATGTACAGAAACCAGAGGGCACAGGACTGGCATGGTTGGCTTAACTGGAGCCCACGTGCCTGAAAAGTTTTGTAAATTTAGCCTGTTTCCCAGAAATGCACCACGTCATTCACAGAAGACTTCTCATAGAAGTTTCTGATTCTTTAGTTTCATAGTCTGTCCTTCTGACTTTAGCTGAAGATCATAGAATCATAAAACAGTTTAGGTTGAAAGGAATGCTAAAGCTCATCTCATTCTAACACCTGGCCATGGGCAGGGACACCTTCTACCAGCCCAGGTTCCTCCAAGCCCCGTCCAACCTGGCCTTGGACACTTCCAAGGATGGGGCAGCCACAGCTTCTGTGGGCACCCTGTGCCAGGGCCTGCCCACCCTCCCAGGGAGGAATGGTGGGACACTGCAGTTGTCAGCAGCACACCTTGGGATGGGTTTCCGCAGTGACTTCAGTGTCCATCAGTGTCTGCAGGGAGTTGCCAGGCTCTTCTCAGTGGAGCTGAGCAACAGGACAAGGAGCAACAGGCAGAAACTGATGCAAAAGAAGTTCCAGCTGGACATGAGGAAGAACTTCTTCCCTGGGCAGTGACAGTCTTAGAGTAAGCTAAAACAATTTAGAATTCCTTTCTCAAAATTGACCATGTCTCTTTGAAATTTAAAACAAAATTTTCATTTGGAAAGTGTGTAGAAGGAAAGATAACAGTTCTTAACTACTAAATATAT
>VWZG01004368.1:0-98967 GCA_013396735.1 Grallaria varia | reverse complement strand
CTCCCTCGTTGGTGCCTCAGGAAAGACGGTGGTAACTCCAAAGCGATGGCGATTGTCTGTCCCTCTGAAGCACAGGCCACACCGGGCTAGGAACAGGAGGCAGGGAAGAAGCCAAAACTTCAGGAGTCCCTCCGAGGTGCCTCCTTCTCCCTCAGAAGTGAGTGAAAAACAGCTCCCAAAACAAACAAAAGAACTCTCCTCCCTGCCATCAGATTGGAATTGGGATCACTAGCCGGGTCTTTGTCGGGGAGGGCCTCAGCTCCCAGAGTCTATATTGGTAGGGAAAGGAAAAATTCTGAAAAATTCTAAAACTATAACAGTGACCCAGCACTGAAGAGGCTGCCCAGGGAGGGTGTGGAGTCTCCTGGCTGGGGATATTCCAGAGCCCTCTGGACACAATCCTGTGCCGTGTGCTCTGGGCTGGCCCTGCCTGGGCAGGGAGGTGGCACCAGATGTCCCACTGTGGCCCCTTCACTCTTACACGTTCTGTGATTCTGTGGCTTTGGTGCAATGCAGGAGACCACTTGAATTTGTTGTGGGGGAAATGCCTGTGTTTTCCAATGCTTGAGCTAAATTTACAGCTGACAATGCTATCCTTCGCTCCAAGTACCTGAAAAACTCACACTGTCTACACTTATATCTGGAACTCATAATCTCCTGGATGTGTTTGTCCCTCAGGAAGGGAGGCACAGGGCTGTGAGCCCATCGTGAGGAGCACACAGGGCTAAGGGAAAACGAGGCATCTTTAGAACACTTTCAAAGGGGAAGAAAGTAATTGTTCCTTGTTATCTGCAGCAGAGAGAACAAGGAGGTTTAGGGTTTATACCGCAGCCAAGAAGACTTGGACTGCTTTATAAGAAATACATGGTGAGGCCTGGAACAGCAGGCCTTGGGAGGCCCTGCAGACACAGCAGGGTACAGGCAAGTAACTTGAGGGCACGGATTGCAAGTTATTTTGAAAACCTTTCTGGCCCTCTAAGACAAGACTGACTGGATCACTCATGCTTTGAGTCACAAGTTTGATTCTGTTCCCAGGACTTGCCCTTTTCATGTGTTGAAAAATAGCCTAATTTATATATCAAGTCTGGTTAGAGATTCACCATAGGGTGATTTATGTAGGCTAAATTCAGGCATTTAAATGAAAGGAAAATGGAACATGATGGTCAGGGCCAGGTAGCTCAGAAGTGTTTGAAGGATTCTTTTTTCCTTTTTTTCTGTTTTGAATAGCAATTTTGGGTTTGGGACGCTCCATCTGGTTCTGCTGCCATCAATGTGAGCTAGGACTGAGCGCTACAGTGAGCTCCCCAACAGCAAAATTAGCTGAGGTCAAGCTGGGGACTGTCTGTTCTTCCCTTACAATGACAGTCTGGGCACCCCTAAACATATAACCACCAATAAAAGAGAGAGTGCACAATGAAAAGCATTTTGGTTTCTTTAAGCTTTTCATGGAGCGACGTGTCAGCTTTACAAAGCCATAACTGAAACCCGAATCTTGTTCATTTATTTGAAATGACTGCAGGAAATCAAGTTATCCTGCAGGTCTTTTCATGCCAATAAGCTTCTAGTCCTCTGCAGCAAAGTGCACAGTGATAACCTTGTAAGAAAGGTTTGGGTGTCTCCCAGTAATAAGGTAGGTGTGTGTCCAGCCTACAGCATTGGCTAGAACCACTTAGCACACTCAAGTGTCGAGACTGAAAGAAATAAGAGTTGTTTACTGTGTCTGTAAATGTGAAACAGTGGCTTGTTAATCCATGCCAGCCTCATTAAAATTAACTACATCTGAAAGAATGAATGCTTTTATGGTGATGGATAATGCAACTCGAGTAAGACGTTGTTGAGAAAGTGTAGAGATGGCTGTTGTCAGCAGTTAATGCACGTTGAATTACTGTGGAGAGAAAGGGCAGGAGCATCAGCTGCCCTCACTTGACAGAGTTGTGTGACTTCAGTGGAGATGCAGGGATTTACATCTGCTGAGGATCCAGGTCTGATGCAAAGCTGGAGATGAAGTCCATGAAGAAACTTCTGGTGATTTCAGTGGTTTGAGATTATCAGGATATGAACGCCCACTGCTGAGCCACCTGAGCCTCACCGCCCCCCTGGGTACTCCCGAGATGTGAATATTGCTTCTCTGAACACCAGAGACTGCAGGGCCCACCCTGGAGCAGCTGAGAACCTCATCCTCCTGGAGATGCTTCACTCATGTGCTCTGCCTGTATCCCATCAACACTGCATTGATATTGAGGTAAATCAGGTCCAAAAGAATGAGACTAAAAGGTGGCTGCAAAGAAGAAAGACCTTCCTCTGTTCTCCCTGTCAGATTCTCTCTAACAGTTCCTTATTGGCTCATCCCAAGGAAATGTTATGATTCCTCACATAACCTTATTTGTGTAAGAATGGCCACGCCAGATCAAACGATCTCCTCTCCAAAAACATGACCTGGTTTTGGGAGTGAGACAGAGTATACTTGGACTTTCTTTTCCCCTGTGATTTTTCTCCATGAGGTTTCTGGGTGCTGGCTTGGGCTGTGGTTATGAAAGCAGTGCAGTGCCATTCGTGGCCAGTCCCAGTTACCTGCTGTACAGTAGGAAACATGTTGTTATAGGAAATATCTTTTGTGAAGAGTGGCTGAGAGCCATCACTCTGAGTTCCTGGCATTAGGTATCGGATAAGAAGAAGACATACAAGGATGCTTTTTTGAAGTAGAACTCCCAAGCAGAGTAAATGAGATTAAATCTTCAGGGCCTCAGTATTCAGATCACATCTTCTTGCAAACAGTCTGTTGTTGCTGTAATTAGGCTTAGTTTACAAAATCTTTCACTAGCATTTTACAAAGTGCCTGGTGATTTTTTAAGTGCCCAGTTACCTTAAAACAAAATCATTAAAGTGAAGCCTGAGCAATTGTAACTTGAAAATCTTATCTAAGAGTAGTTAGCCTCAGTCAAACCAGAAATCGAATCAGACAGATAGCTGTGATTTATTGTGTGACAGATAATAAAAGGTGCTTAAGAAGGAGTGTGGGAGAGGAGTCAATTTAGGATGACCCTTTCCTTGGTACATCCTCCCACCTCCAGGCAGTGGGTGGTCTAAAGTCATTCTGGCAGCTTGAGCAGGCAGTGCAGCCCCAGCAGCACCCTGCTGGACCTTAACTGGTTCCTGCAGACAAGAGAGTTCAACGTGATATCCCCACTGATATGACTGCACAGCTCTGGGCATGTAAATGATATCTCCACTCACTAGCTGCAGCCTGAGAAGGTACAATTGTGGCTTGTGATTAGCAGTGACAACCTGTAGCTGTCCTCTCCACCTCCAAAACCTGCTACAACCCCTCTCTGAAAGCCCCTGGAACAGTCGAACTGTCCCTTTAATTAGAAGCATATTAATAAATTAATAAAATGGAGGTTTGGTATTTCCCACCTATCCTTATAAGAAAACTTATTGGAAACAATAATGCACTGGGAGAAATAATGCTGTTTATGCCAAGAAGCTGCATGTAAAAATGTTTAATCACTTTCCCTCCTGTCTATTACTGATTATTTTTAGCCATTACAGTCAGTAAAGATCCAATGCAGGTTCCACTGACACGTGAAAGCTTCTTTTTAACTGTAGCTGGTGCTGAATTAGTTCCTAAATAAACCTCTAATCATCACTTGAAAGGACTGTGCTAAGTATATTATAATGGAACTAATAATAAACACATTTCCCTGAACTAATGCTATAGGATCAAATACGTCAGGTTCCAGTGCTAACCACCAAGCCAGGAGAGGAAATGGAATTGAAACGTCGCTTCTGTCATTTAAAAATGGGAGTGAGAGGCACGTTTTCTCATTACAGGTACTTTACAGCTATGCTTAAATAAAACACCTTCTGTTGGCTTGCCCTTGAACTCTGTCCCCTTCATCCAATTAAGCAGAACTCTGTGAAAAAGAAATATACCTCAGAGCTCACCCTGCAAACTGCAGAGCACTGTACAGACTCAGTTCTAATCCTGCCAACAGGAGGGGTTTGAAAAGTTTAAATCAATTGTCTGTGGAAAATCAATTAAGAAGCAGACAAGTTTGCCTTTGTGTCAAGTGGAACTGGTTCAGCCGTAGAATGCTTTCTATTCAGAAAGAGTTATATTTGAGGTCTACGACAGTAAATATTGGGAGAGAAACTGAACGACTTTCTACTTCATGACAAGCAAAGGATCAGCCAGAGCTGCTGCTCGATGTTTCAGCTGGTGATAGCAGTTCTCCTACTGTCATGTCTCTTGTGTGACACGCTCCAGGCTTTCTGGCAAACTCACTGTTCCTCCCTCACCCTGTTATTTTTGTGAAAACATGAGTTTGGTTGACAGTGCAAGTTACTGCAGCATATACAAAAGCTCAGCAAAACCCTAGCTTGCAGTCATTTCACTTGAGTCTTTATTTAATAATGTGAAAATATTCTTGACCATTCATAAATCGTCACTGACACCACAGGATGTTAGCTGTCACAAATGGGAAAGCGCCCTTAACTTTAGTAACTGCAGAATTAATTCTTAGATCCAGGTCAAGAGTTAACACATCTGTGGATGTGAGGACTGGACCTACTTATTTCAGAATATGACACAACCAGAGGTCTCCACACAGCTCGATTCCAACTTTCTCTCTCTTAGAAGAGGCAGCAAATCCAGTAATCAGTGCAGGAAATTGCAGTGGTATAAGGGAAAAGGAATAAGGAGACATTTTCAGATATATAACCGTTTTGGATATACCTTTGTAGATATAAAGAAAACAATGTCATCATGAGAGTGATCAGACGTGAACTGGGGGCCAGGGAGGTTTTGGGATCTCTGCCAGTGGAGATGCTAAAAACGGACCAGGTCCTTGGCAATGTGATCCAGCTGGGACAGCTTTGAGCAGGAGGTTACCCTAAAAGCCTCCAAAGGTCTCTTCCCACCTAAATAATTCAGTCATTTTATTTCTTGCCTGGTCCCTGTCTATCTCCTAGACATCCAGTAGTGAGAGAATGTGTAATAAATAACTACCATTGTAAGCATTTTCTGGTTAGTGGTGTACATTTAACACTCTCCAGAGCTTGAAGATCATTCAGGACAAGGAAGAATCCTCAGTGAAACAAGTTAGTGTCAAAAGTAAGTAATGTGGTTTTACTATACATCAGGTATCTCCAAGAGAGAAGAGGCAATGCAGATTATTAAATCACAGGCTTGAACTGTGTATTTTTTTTCTCTGAAAACCCAGTGTTGACTCAGTGTCTGACAATAGCTGAGTGTCTTGGCATTACAAGTGAAAGATGGAAATGTGAATTGCTCTGGAAGACCAGCTTTTCTCTAAGCATCTACCAGTCACCTCATCAACTGCATCGATCTGTTCTCAGCCTTAGAAAAGAGGTGAACCATATAAACACAACATCAGAAAGCAGTTTCTGGTTTCTTCTTTCACTAGTTTTCCATCCTTCCTCTCTTATTTTTTTTCTTTCCTTCTTCTGGGGATGTTTTTCCAAGTTGTGTGATACTTGATACAACACAAATGAGCAATAAAGCAAAAATTGTCACAGAGTCATTTTAGTGAAGTGACATTAAAGTTGTCATTTATTTGCTGTCATTTAATTGACAGAGCTTGAATTAGGAGAACATGTCAATGTATTTCTGCTGCTGGGAATGGGTATGAAATTCATCATATGATGATGGGGAAAGGAAGCACTTTAGATTTTCTCCATTGCACATGAAACATTGTCTTCTCTTAATGTTCTGCTGAAGCTGCAAGAACTCACTGGCTCTACAAAATGCCAAGAGAAGGAAGAAAACTATCTGTTTGTTGTTAAATTTGCTTTAGTAGCAGGATAAGTCTTCAGGAATACTTTTAATAAAACAGTTCGTAAGAGAAGAGTGGTTATGGAACTGAAGGACTTGATTATGTTTCTTGTCCTCATTACAGCCTGAATAGTGATGGAGGAAGAGGAAAGGCAGAAGAGGATGAAACTCCACTTTGAAATGGTCAAGCAGCAGCAGTAAACAGATTTGCCCTCAGAACCACCTGGCAGGAGTAAAGAAGAGACCAGACTGAAAAACAGAGCAGACAACTCGTCAGGTAACTGGGCAGAGAGAGGGAGGAATGGAATGGGGGGGACCACGTTGCAGTTTTTACTTTCCCACATCTCCCATTTAATTGTTGTATAAAGTAGTATTGAGATGACTTTTGAACAATACAGGTCCAACACTGAAACTGATCACAAGTGATTTGCTCTGAGGTTTTTCAGGGCAGCATAGCACCACAAAAATCTCACAGAAGCCTCTCCCACCTTGCCACCTTTATTTGTAGGGTTCTACAGCAAGAGTTGTAATTACAAGTTGGTACAAGTTAAATTAATTGCCCAGTAGTCTGTTTTTAATTAGAATCAGGCAAGCTTGGTAATCTTCTAGCCTGTCCAGGAAAGCTGGATGATTGTGTAAGTGCACCCATGCATTTTATTGATTTGAGTTAAAAATTCAACTAACTCCTGAAATGACGCCCATAAAAACCAAAGCACATTCTGGGATCTGAGAGTCTCTTCCACACACAGAGTACCAATGTTTCTTAATTTCCTTTTCTCTGGATACAGAATTTAAAAAATAATATTTAACAGTTAATACCCAGTATCTTATTTTAGAGAAACAATTATTTTATAATGGAGATAACATTTTATAATTGCATGTCTTACACCATGAGTGCAACAATCACCACCATGAAAGCATCTTTGGGACACAGAGGGTGAAATCCATCCCTCCTCCAGCTCAAAATGAAAGCTGTCCCACCAAGTTTGAAGTCTGGCACAGAAATAGATGTCATCTAGTGGCTTTGGTGGTGTCTGCAATGTATCTTGCATTTTCTGTCTCAGTTACTGGAAAATGCCAAGGTATCTCCGAAATCCTGGCAGGGGATATTGATTGGGAAATGCTGGAGGAGGGCTGAGTTTAAATGCCAGCAGTGTCCATCAGAGGAGCTGCTGATGGTTGCAGTGCATGCTGACAGCACAGAGGGGTTTCTGTGCAGGGCATTACCTGTGAGCAGGTGACTCCCAGCCCTCCCTGAGAGGTGAAACAGCAACAAGGAATGACACAGACAGGGCAGGGGTTTCCATGACTGCAGGCTTTAGTCTGGGCTTGACTGTGGCCTCTCTCCAGAGGATGCTGTGATGGATGTCAGGCCTGACTCACGTGCAGGTACATGAGATCACAGCCATCACAAGTGTCAGGTCATATCTAGCTGAGCTTCCCCAGAGTCAAGCTTTCTGCTGTCATGCCCCAAAATACTTCACTGAGACATGTAAGTACCTTAATATGGATTTAGATGCCTATCTTTTAAGCGCCTAAGATCACAAATCAGCTGCAGGTTTGGTCTCCTGTGTCTTTTGTTTCCTTCCTGCTGTGGTGAATGAATCCTCTCTCCATGGCCACCGTGGTCCCTGAAGGTGAAGTTGTCTAAAATTCAGTGGAGGTAGGGTCAGACCTGGCCAGCAGCACAGAGCTCAGACTCTTGGGGGGTTAATTGTTATAGCAAGGGATAAGAAGAAGGAAGACTGGACTGGCATGGACATCTCATTCACTTGGCTTTTCTGAGACTTAACCTGCAGTGTTGGGGACTAATTGATGAGGGCTTTCTGATGTGATCGCATGAAGGAGGGTAGGAGAAAGCAGTTATTAGAGGGTAAAATTTGGTGGCCAGCAATGTTCTGCTGGTGATCCTTTGTCCTGGAGGGCCTGTTTGCCATGTGTGATCAAGGCCCTGCTCCCCAGTCCTGGCATTGTGAGTCCACTCAGAGCACCAGTGTCATCTGCTACACATGCAGTGATGCTCTGTGAGCCTTCACTGCTGCTCCCTCCTTCCCCAGCTCCTGGGAAAGCTTAGCATTACCTCCCCTGTATCTCCTTCGTGTTCCAAATTTCTCAGCAGATTTCCCCTGTTTCTGTGGTGTATCTGCTTGGAGGGAGCCTTTTTTTCTTTCCAGCGTTCTTGTGGCCTTTCCTAAGTGCATGTCCCGCTCTGTTCTGCCATATTGCACCTGCTGGGCTGGTTTTCTTCTTTCTTTGTAATAATGGAAACGTGCCTTACCCTCATTAACCCCCTGGTTGGTAAAATAAGAGCTACAGCACAGAGATGTTTATATGAAGCTGACTTATTATCCAAGACTGGAATAACAAGTGTTTCTATGGGATGAGACTGTGGGAAGAAGCATGAAGGACAGGCACTAATTGCCCTTTACGAAACTCAAGCCTAGTACTCTCCTGCTGTTAATTCTTCATTTTGCTGATCTCCACAGTCACAGTAGTCGTGCAGTTGTAGGAGGTCGGGCCTATATTGGTTTGAAAATGATAAATGCTTTAATAAACTGCTCTGTACAGCTGCTGTCAAAGTGCAACGGGGAAGAGACAGGCAGCTGGTCGTGTTGGGACAAAGGGCTGCGCTTCGGCTGGGAGGCAGCCCTGTTTCATCTGCAAGCCAAAGTCCCTGTTGCTCAGGCATCTCCCCCTGTCTAATTAAATTGTCTGTGTGCTTAGGTGGAGAGAGATGCAAAGTGCAGCAGCAGCGTATAGTGCTTACATAACCTGAGTGATTTCTGCAGCAATCATTGTCGGAGTTAGCTAATGGCAGGGTATGGGAGCCTCCTGCTGAGTTTCCATTACCTTGTAATTTTCAGCTTGTTCACTGTTGCAAAAATGCCCCTCTGTCTTGTAATTCCTCCAGCATTCATGTCTCCTCTTCTGCAGGCTTGAAGCACATAAGATGCTTTCTGCTGGGGGATTTATTGAGATAAGTTATTGAAGTCAAGCAGTGAGGCAAGCATCCAATATTATGCTATTCATCTCTGAATTTATGTTCCCTCTTTCTTTTGAAGGTCTAATGTAATCACAAACAATTTGTTTTGTATATGTTTAAAAATTCATAATTTTCTTGTACAATGGAAAAAAACAGCACTTGTAGCTCATTAGTGGTGGGATTCACAAAACATCTGGCTTTTCCTTTTGATGTAATTTCTGTGTGACTGAAATTCTGCCCTCATTTTGAGCGGTTCAAATGAGGAAGTACAATCACTCTGCCAGAAACCCATTGCATGTGCCCATGAGTCAGCCTGTGTAATCTTCCAAGTTTGAGACAATTGGAATCTTTTTTTTTCCTCTGGCATATTCTGATCATCTTCCTGGGATGTGGGAGAAGCCCCTTCTGCTGACCCTCTCACAGGGTGAGTCTCTGCTCCTTGGCTCTTTCTTCTGTTAAAGCCCCTGCTGGAGCTCCATGTGCTCAGTGCTGTACATGCTTTTCAGAGCTGAGAGCCTGGTTGTGAGTTTCCAGCTTACAGGAAGTGAGAGAAAGGTGTAGGATTGTCCCTACCTTACAGCTGTAGGTGTTAGTAGAGATTTTAAGGCCTTGATTTGCAACTATGACAAGCACATAAAAATTCCACGGGGTAGCAGCTCAATTCAGTGCATCTGGAATTAACCAGACTGTGAGCAATCTGGCCAATCTCACTTGGGATGTCTGTGGTCGAGCTGGGATTTAACCAAGCCTTCTTCTTCCTATTCCTTAACCACAAGCCAACCACTTATTTTTGAGGAGCTGACATTTGACCGTAAGCTGAATGTTAGGAAAGAATAAAAAGACCCCAGGAGCCACAGCAGATGAAGAGTCAAGTGCTGATCACAAGCAACACTACTGATGTAAAGCTTGGGCAAGGTCTTTGGGGTTTACTCCAAAGCACATTGGAGTCAGGAAGAGTCTCTTCTAAATGTCAGGTCAGGAACTTACTACTGCTGTGTCAGATGTTAGAACTGTTGCTGCTGTGTACTGCTAACATAAAACTGATTTTTTTCTAGGGCAACAAATCACACTGCCCAGGTTGATAGGGAAGAAAATGTGACCAGACAGCAAAATTGCCAACTTTACAGAAACAGTGAAACATCCTGGGTCGGCAAAATCCATGTTGGGCAGGATGTATTTTCCTTTGCAGAGGGTTAACAACATTGTTGAACTATTCGGTTGCTCCTGACAAGAAAGGTGAGAAAGCAGCCATAAGCTCAACAAAGCCGCACATTAAACTTCAGAGGAGGGTTTTCTGCCCAAGTGACTCAGCAGCAGCTGATTTCACCTCCTGCCATGTCCGTCAGCCGGGGCAGATTTGTTAATTTACAGAGCTAAATCCCCTTCCAGCTCAGTGAAAACTTCAGAAATTCAGTGGAGGTCCACACTTGCCTGGGATGGCTGTTGCAGGGCTCAAGACACAACTTTGCATAAAGGTGTCTGTTTGCAAATATATGCACAAAACACTGTGGAGGCTGTCCTGTCCCTGGGAGATGCTGACAGTCTTTCTGAGATTAGCTTCATCCTTTGGATGTGGACATGCACTGCTGCCGAGGCACAACCATGTGCTAGAAGCGGAGGATCATCCTTGACTCTAGTTACACCTATTTCTCTCATTACTTACTGGCCTCCTGTGTCTCTCCTGTTAGTCTGGCGGGTTGCAGTTTACATTCCTCAGGCAAAATCTCATTTCCAAGGTGCATCCACTGGTTACAGTGTCCTGAAAACAGGTTTCACTGGCATGGCCCATCGCTTGCTCACTCTCCAGCTGTTTGATCTCCCCTGTGGCGATCCTGTCAGACAGAAAAAAAATTACTTTCACAGAGAAATCTTGTCTTTCCTAAAGGGATTTACAGGCAGTGAAAAGTCAAGCTGAAATGAAGCTGTGCACAGGCTGCTGATGGGGGCCGTGTCACCAGTGAGTGTTTTAGGTTGCTTAGAGAGTCCCTGGCAGAGGTATCAGTAAAAGAAGGTTTAATATAAAAGTGAAAGCATGACAAGGTTCATTGGCAGTGTTCACTCCACTACTTACTAGATGGGTAAAGCACACAGAAAAAAAGCAAAATAAAATTTAAAATCAATCAATGTAAAACCAGAATCAGCCCAAAAAATTATCTACATGGAAGCTGGAGGTGGAGCCAAGGGTAAGGATAGGTACTCTCAGGGTAAAATGCAATAAAGGAGACCCTCAGGTTGAGTCACAATGTTCAGCCCAAACTGAGCCCTGGGCTTGACCAATTTTTATGCCTTAAGATTTAACAGCACTTAACAGCACTTTATCAATAGCTTAAGTTAAACAACAAAGGAGTCATATAGAATTCACGGTAGCACAACAGTAACTCACAGACCCAACTTACAAATCTAAGGTACGTAAGAAACCAGGAGAGCAATATTCATGTACGTTTGCTATGGCATATTCACACTTGCACATGCACAGGTTTGCAGCTCCATCAGCACTTTTGCACAGTTTGCTGCCCAGAGCCCAGGGCAGTACAAGGTACAAGTGTGAGCTCGCCTGGTGAGGGCATCATGCCTTGTAGCTCACGCCTTGGATGGCAAAGGACATTTCCTTCTTCCAGGGATAGTCCTGAAGCAGAAACTTTGTGTAGTGTCATTTTTCAGTGCCGTGTTTTCAGTTGTACAGCTTGGGCTGTTTGTAAGATAACTCCACTTGTCTCCTACACAACTAACCTGCTTCATCTTCCCACCTGTGCTTCTGCTTTGTCTGGGGGTTACTCAAGCACTTAGGTTAAAGGGTCTGTACTTGTAGAGGCAAAAAGTGTTATTGAACCTATGTCAACTGGTTAACGTAAGGGGTTTTCATTTGTTTATTTATCCACTTATTTGTTGCCCTGTCCCATGAACACATGGCTGTAGTCACTGAGGCAAGCTGCAGATTGAAGTACTACCCTGGTAAAACATGACAGCTTTTGTCTTTCCCCAGAGCTCTCAGAGCTTCAGATGAAAGAAGATGAAGAATTAGAAAGGGATCTCATTTTCCTCTATTGTGCATTAACAAAACCCTGGCCCTAAAACAGAGAATACAGATGGACGTGAACATAATTGCTTGATGCTAGTCAGATTTGGATTTTTCCTCTCCCATTATTATCTGGATGCTGAAAAGAATATTAGTGAATTATGGCATGGGAAAGTAGGTCAGCATCAAACCTGGGATGGAGGGGAAATGTGGTCAAAAAGTATGTCTGACCCTCTTGTAGATGCGCAATTGAAAGATATACTGAAATTACATCCAGAATGATACCACAGATCTTCCTCTGCTTGAGCTTTTGAAGAGCTTGGCAGTGAAACAGTTGTGTAGGCAAGTTATTAAAAAAAAAAAAAAAAAAAAAGGGAAGATCTGTGTATTGATTTAGACAGAAAAGTCAAATGTTTCTGTTACTGCAACTGTGCTAATAAATTCAAAAATATTTCAGGAGTTTCTGGTTTTCAACATGACATGCCAAGGGGATGTGTGTCCTGGAGGAGAACCTCCCCAGTGTGCCAGGGGGTGGTGGGAGAGGATTAATGACTGTGCTGCTGAGCCAGGCACAATGCCCAGCATCAGGAGGGCTTTGCTCTAATGAAACCTTCAGCCCTCTGCAGACCCTGAATAGCAGCTGCCAGTGCTGTGGAGAAGCTCAGCACAATAGAACAAGGGTCAGGCTGAAAAAGTGGAAATGGAGTTAAAAAGTGGTACAGGAATAAGGGGACAAAAAGGGTGTAAGGGAAGAAGTTGTGGGATTTTTTTTGCCTTTGGTAACAGCTGATTGCAGCAGTCCTTGTTGGGAAGGGCAGTGTTCTGGGAGATGAGGTTTGCATGCAGGGTTTTCAGCGCATTCTCCCAGGGACTGGTGTGCTGGCTCTGCAGCCTCCCTGTAATGGCTATGGAGAAGGTCAAGAGCTGGTCTCTCCTCCTGTTTGTCTTATCTTTATTTCTGGGCCTGCACTGATGAAGCAGAGTCTCATCATGCGAGGTGCCAAACAACAGAGGCTGAACACTCTCCTCCTGCTCCAGGGTTGTTACAATTTCCATGTAAGAGAAAAGGCAAAGTTTATGCAACACAAAGAAAAGCAGGTAGAAGAAATGAGGTGAAGTGCTAGTGTACCACCTGTCTTCCTTTATGCCAAGAGCTTTGGGGAAGATAGGCTTAAAACACATCAAAGTCAACACTTTCTATAAACTTCAGTGTTCTACAGTTAAATGGACTAACAAAGGAGAAAAGTGTCATTTCTTCTTACAGGTGGTGTGAGGAGTGTTGGCTCGGTTGACTCTGCAATTTGGAAGAGTTTTGATCCGATTTAGCTCTGGGGAACACATAAGTACCAGTTATGGCACAAGGGAAGTTTTGGATTAAGCTATCATGAGCCACTTAAGCCTTGTCAGCAAACTGGAAAGGAATTTTCCCATGGCCAACCTGTTAAATTACCTGATGCTCAGATGGAGCCATAGTCTTTGAGATCCAAAGTCTTTTTCATTACACGTGCACTGACGTGCAAAACTCCAGGGTGATGAGGATTTTTTGAACAAAAGAAAACCCAAGGATTTTAATTAAAAGGAGTCATGGCTCTTCCATTTGCTAATCGGACCTCATTTAACTTTTTTAACAATTGTCACAAATATCTCCAGCACTGTGGCAAGGACGTTGCATAACTTTCAAAAACCTGGGTAGAATGTTGCACACAGGTTTCTCTAAAGAGAGCAGTGGAGCCTGGGCAGCCTTTGGTTTCATGGCCTGATGCGATCAGGGAACATGAAATTTCCTTGACCTTAAATGCTTTCATTCGTCTGATTTTTAAAGGAATAACCTTTAACACAATATTCCTGCTGCTGTGCCCTGATAATATATCGACCTGCAGAATCTCCAGGGTTTTTGGTCTAATACAGATTTTGCTTAAGAGTCACGGTTTTGTCTGCCTTTTAAATAACTGTGTGCTTTTGCCCTTGACTGGCCACTGTGGTCCTGCCTCTGAGCCAGATCCCCGCTGTGACCCTGGGCACAGCTCTTGCCTTCTTCAGCCTTTTAGCATCTTGTGCTTTGGGATGGGAGTGCCACCACACATCTAGAAAATGCTGGTGTGCTTTGCAGATTTGGCTACAAATGGCCTGAGTGAGGCCACTGAAGTGCAGGTGACGGATGTGCTGCTCCTGTGTTACTGTAATGTTAGTGCTCATTTTCTTTTCATGGATAATTGATTCTGGACCAAGCATTAATCTGAAATGAAGTATAAACCCGGGATAGCAGCAGTGGTGCTTCAGCTTTCCCCTTACTCTCAGATGAGGATATGACCTGTTCTGTATTCCGGAGAGGAGTGGGATCAAATGGAGAGCAGATTGCAGTGGTTGCCTTTGGTTTGGATGAGGTTGCGTGGGTTTTCCTTGCAGTGGTTTCGAACAAAGGCAGCTCTACCCACTTACATCGCACAGCACGTTGGAATTTGATTTTATGGATTGACACGGATTTCATTCAACACGGGGATTTGCATAAAATGGCTAATGGTTTATGCTGTGGTAATACAAAAGTCAATAACAGTGTCGAGGGGAAAAAAGGACGCATCAGTGTAGAATGAAAATGCCTACCAGGAATCTCATGACCTAGAGAGGTGAGGCAGGGAGGACAGAGGCCAACAAAAGGGTTCCTGCTCTGGCACTGGGCGGGAGCCTCAGATAACACAGCCGAGAGGTGCCACCTATAAGGTGAGCGCTGGATGTGTGCCACTCCAAGGAAATGATGTGACACGGGGAGGGATGGGGAACCATATAGAAAAGAAAGATGTTTTGTCTGGATAATAACACAGGAAGCTTGGGCTTATTTATCTGCTTTCGAATGTTAATGATCAGTTCAAGAGATAATTGCAGAATTTCTATATTTATATCAAACCAGCACATAAAATAGCACAATTTGATATTTATGAAGTGCCAGTTTTCCATAAATACGGAGATTTGTTAATGAGAGCTGGGAACTATTCATTAAAATTCAGAAGTAGATAAATAATGAATAGGAATTGCTGTTTATTCATTAAAATCCTAACAACAGCAACAACAACAACAAAAAAGAAAAATATCTTCTCACTTATTGTTAGTGAATCCACCCTGTTTTATAAGCATTTTGTTTTAAATGCCATTTGACACTATTAATGCCAAAATAGCAGAGTGTCTGCATTAAAGAGTAGATCTGCATTAAAGCTACCTGAGGCCCTGGATTAAACCAATTTGGGTCCAATGTGAACATCCCTGACTGCCACGGCAGTCAGTGCACCCCCACTGGAGAAGGAAGGGTCAATCACTCAATGCCTGCCTGATGTGGGTCCTGTTTAGACCTGCTGCTTCTCCACGGCGTTTCTGCACCACTTCTGAGGGAGGATTTATCCTCTTCCAAAGGAGGACTTTGCTGATGAAATTTCAGCAGAACAGTAGATTTCAAAGGAAAGGCACAGTTTGAATTTGGTACAGGTCACAGGCTTTTTGTCAACCTACCTGCAAACTCAGCCAAAGCCAAATATTGGTTATATTTGGGTCCTTCATTTTCAAACCTCAGTTCTGAACTTTCAAACTGACAGCTGGTCTTCTCAGGAGATGAGAACTTGGCTCAGATTTGAGGCCTTGGTTGTGACAGTGCTCTTTGGGCCCCTATACCCTGGGTTTTGAAGGATGGGGAACATCTCCTCCATGGATCCATTAATGTGGAGTTGGACAAGGACACTGTGCTGGGGCCAAAGGGCTCAGCACCTTTCTGGCTTGAGCCCTGGGTGCTTCAGGTTGCCCAGGGGCATGTCTGGTGGAATGATGTTGGTAAGAAAATGGACAGATGTTTGAACCATCCCTTCGCACCACATGCATGCATCCCTGGAATTTACCCTCACTTGGAAAGTATTCACCCTGGGATTTACACCTCATCCTTGTAAGTGAGGCAACTAAGGTTTTATGTAACTGCTGGATGAGGAATGGTTTTGCTGTGCCTGGAAACCTGGATATTTATATTGTGTAGCTGACCATTAGCTTAGCATTCAGACCACTGAAAAATCTGGAGCAAGATCGTGTTGCAACCAGGGTACAGGCTGTCAGGAAGGGAACTTCCAGACAAAGCCCTTTGTTTGGAGCATTGTCTTCTTCTCCCTCCCTGCCTGTGACTGCCTGTTTTGTTCCCTTTTATTGCTTTGTTCCATATATACTTGTGCTTTTACACTCTTTGAAGTGTCCTCCGTGGTGTGGAGGTGGCTGCTGTGAATGCTGATGAGCCTCTGGAAGCCTGGACAGTGTTTTGTTGGTTTGGGGGTCTTTGGCAGAGCTCACCCCCTCCCCACAGCCATCCCAGGAGTGTGGGGTCAGAGCCAAGGGGGTTTCTCCCCTTGGATTTGGGGGTGCTGGATCAGACTCTATGGGGGGCTGCCTACCTCGTCTCAGGCTCTCGCTGCGGAGAGTAAGGGGAAAAGTAATGCTGTCAGTTGTGTATCTGTCAAGAACACATGGGAAAGGCTTGTCAGGGAGAACATGGAATTGGAAATGAGGATTCAAGGGCCCCTTTAAAAGAACTCTTGTCTCTTTTTGAAACCAAGACAGACAAAACAGGGCTTAGTACATTTAAAAGGGTCCTAATGGCACTTGTGCTATAAAAGGTCCCCTCTCCACCTTTCATTCCTTCTTTCTCTCCTTGACCTCTTGCCTTTTCCCAAAAGTTGGATTTAAAACAATAAAATGGAGAGGGGTGGGGGTGTATGTAGAATACCAAGTCGACTCCTGTGGGGAACAGAATTAATTCTACTCAGGAGCAGAAAACGAAACCCAGAAGCATCAAAGCGTAGACATAAATTCAATATCCCACTGAGCCCGTCACTTAGGATACTTCACCCTTTCGTGCATGTCTACCTTTCAATCAAATGTAGATGTAGGGAAAGGGGTTGTTTTAGTTTAACCTGGTATTACAAAAGCAGAAGGGAAAGAGCAGCAGCAGTTGCTGCCTGTTTGCTGCATGAGGTTTATAATTTCACAAATGCCAGATGCATTAATCCAACCTGTCATGTTGCAGCTCTGTTTGTAGATCAAATGGGATTAAAAGATTTAGTTGAAGCTTTCCTGATACATTTAAATAATATGACTAGAAATGTAATATTTGGGAAAATGAATATTTTAGATGTACAGTTTGAAGCACCTGATATATTAACACCTGCTGTATTAAAAAGGAACAGAAAAGAGGTGGTCAAAATTCTGCAAAATGTGCCACTGATTTGCTGTGTGTTAGCACCAGCAGTGTGGCCTGACTCTGGCATGGCTGGGTGGGGTCATCTATGGAATTTCAAGCAAGATGCTTTATGGCAATTACTCCTGTGCAGGGCTCAACATTATGTGTACTCTTACACAATTTGCTGGAAAGGATCTTGAAAAATTCCTGCAATATTATACCTGGTTTTTTCCTATGTTTTTCCCGTCCTACTCAGCATTTGATTATCCTGTATGTGGGAGAACTGGCCTAATCTATTGTCTCTTTTTGCCCAGTGATGTCTCCTTAAAAAGAAGCTGAAATGTCTCTTTTTAGTGGTGCAATTTCCCAGAAACAGGACATACAGGACACAAGTTTTGTTGAGCAAGAGCACCACGGACCATGTGACCAAATAGAGAGCTGTTATAAACTCCCTGTTCAGCACTAACTTATTCTGCACCCAGGACATGTGGTTACGGGGTGAACACACACACCCAGAGCTGCTCTGACTTTGGTCTTGTGCATGTGAGTGGGACAGCGAGGACCAGACCTCTGTTCTGGGAGATTGGGCAACCCACAATGGTCACTGCATCATCCTGTCAGTTTGACACTAAAATGGGAGAAAATAATTTCGAGCATGTTTTCATAGAATAGTAGAATCTCAGAATCATAGAATATCCTGAGTTGGAAGGGACCCGTAGGGATCATCCAGTCCAGCTCCTGGCCCTGCACAGACACCCCAACAAACCCACCCTGTCCCTGTCCCATTGTCCAAACGCTCCTGGAGCTCTGGCAGCCGTGGGGCTGTGCCCACTGCCCTGGGGAGCCTGGGCAGTGCCCCACCACCCTCTGGGGGAAGAACCTTTTCCTGATATCCAACCTAAACCTTTCTGGACACAACTTGAGGCCATTCCCTTGGACCTAAAGACAATGAAAGACATCAGGTTGATGATGAGGAGAGAAATAAAGGAATGAGACATGGCTCTGCCTGTAGTAGATGCACTGGCTGACAGCAGAAATCCTCGGTTAGGCAGCTGTAGAGGGGTGCCCCCATGCTGGAACAGCTGCTGGATGGGCTGTTAACAGTGATCAAGAAGATGAAGAGCGTCTGTCGAACAAAGCAAGCTCTGGTCGAGGGGCTGAGCAGGGATATGGTTGCTCTTTCTGAGCCTACAGGGAAGAAGGGAGTTTATGCTATGATGGCAAAGAGCCTTTGGAGAGAACAAATAGGTATAGACTGGCCATCAATAAACTGGAAACCACAGGCTATGGAGGAAGGAAGTTCTGGAGCAGGCTCTGTATGGCAGGAGTGTGGGATGTGCACTCACCCAGCACTGTAGCAAAGCTCCCTCTTTCTGGAAGGGTTTGTTGGACAGGGTTGATTCCTGCGACTGCAGGATGTTGGAGCCACAGGCACATAAGGCTGGAGTTGGTTCCCCCTGGCCTGGCCGAGGGCTGTTCATGCTGCCCGGGGCAACAGTTTGCTCAAAGCAAAGCTGGAGGGTTAAATCAGAACAGACTGTGGGATAGGGGGGATTTCTACAGAGATAAGCACTGTGAGAAAAAAGAAGTTTATTTAGTGTTTCTGGATATTGTGGGGATCGCAATTATATATTGGGCTGAGAATAGAACTGCATGGCTGTACGTTATTCCTCAGTGTCATCAGGGAAATCTAGAGGTGTCAGCGTGGTCTTCACCAGGGACTGGGTGCAAGTGTTGGCAGTTTAATGTCAATACTTTGAAAGAACCTTTAGTTTTTGGCTCTTCACGCTGCCAGTCTGCCCATTTTGAGACAGTCCAGCAGAGAATGAATGAAGTTTGCTGGCTTTTGTTTGCAGAAAAAAACTTGTGAAGCTTTGGGCAGGAAATCATTGCCATTTTACCATCTGCTTTTCCCTTTTTTTTGCCATTTTAGCATGTGCTTTTCCCACACATGCAGTGTGGTAGTTCATAGGAAAATGGCATTTATATTTTCCAAATCAACAGTCAGGCTTGCAGGGGCCCTGATTCTTGTTCATTTTGAGGTTTGGATGATGTTTTCTCACTCTTTCCCAAACCATACCAACCTGTCTTCCCAAGCATAGGCATTCATTACATCCTTTTATGTCTTATTGTGATGTCTAATACTTTACAAACTGCCTGTCTCTTAAAGTACATTATACGTATGAAATGGAACTTCCCTTCTAGCTTCTGTTCTTAACAAAGCAGAGAAAATAAATCAGAAGCAAACTAATAGGCACTATATCTTGCAAGACAGAAAATAGTTCCATCTTGTGTCTTCTGCTTTTTTTCCCACTTCTCTGAAATTCTCTTACCTACTGTCACAGTGAGAACTACATGCTGTGAAAAATCACAGTGTCTATGTTATATATTTCTGACAAGCCCTGGTATTATCGCGGGAACAATCCATTACTTACATATTGAGAGGTGAGAGCATGTGTCTTTAACTCATGTTAACTCACCATGATTTCGAATATAAACACTTCTCAGAAGTGGGTAAGTAAAATTGAAGGTATTAGGATTCTGTCATGTCCGGTTACAGTCGACCTTCACACTGTAGCCTACTTCTGAAAATAAAGAACAGTGGGGTTTTGATCCAGTCATTTTTGGTTGAGCTAAGCAGCTGTTTTGCTGTTGAAATATTTCAAAGAAATAGCTTTTTTTGCAAGATATTTTCCAGATGGGAAATATCTTCTGAGATCTTTTAAGAAACTGCTAGTTCTTAAGTTAGGTCCAGTTATAATAGTGTCTGGTTACCTGGGACTAGATTTGGATAAGCCTTTAGGACAGAAGCCTAGACAGATTTCTGGACATGCTTAGGTGGCCAGGTCTCTGGTGCAATTAGAGCCTATTTTCTCAAGATGGGATGTCAATGACGTAATTTTAGGCACCAGAATTAGCAAGGCTGAGGTGACAGGAGTGCTGAGGACCATATCTGCCCTTGCCAAAGGTTGCAGTGATGGTGTGGATTTGTCCCCAGAGTCAGCAGCAGCCCTGCCTGGAGCCAGGGCTGCAGTTGGGGTCCCCTCCTCTGTCAGATGCAACCACTGACCCATGTCAGTGATTTTAAAGGTCATGTTCCTTGAGCACCACTGTGGGATCAAGGCCATGGACTGGTGGGATCCCCTTAGACCTCCCAGAACACCCAGGCTCTGTCACCCTAAACTCCTGTCACTATAAACAGAGAGAATTGCTGCCTGGAGGACTTGGCTGTGAGCAGACCTGTCCTAAGGTCACGGGACTCCGAAGCCCAGCACTTTGGCTTGGGTTTTGAATGCAAGGAGGAAGGATTCTCCCTGCTGTTGCCTTCATGGATGTCAGCCTAAGCACCTTTATTGTTTCAAAAATCCATCTAACGTCTTCACCCTCTTGCTTCACATTTCTCATCACAGAAACATTCTTTGAGGAGAAAATGATTGCTTTGGGGCAGCAAGCCCTGTCCCTGCCTATCTCTGTTCATAAATCCCACATGGTTTGATGAACTACTCATGCACAGAAAGTTTCTGATGTGCCTGTGCGCTCGCAGGAGTAAGACCCAAAACAAATCAAGTTATCCATGGCATCAAGACACACTTGCAAAAACAATTTTAATCAATTACAACTACAATTGCATGCTGAACAAGCTGCAACTGGATTGCCTTATGTACCAGCTGATCATATTGGGCATGTAAGATTAAATTAAAGTTTTCTAATTGCGTTTAGGAACATGCAAAATACTACAGTCTAAAGTGTAGCAAATTAATTCTTCAGGCGTAGCCTAATTGGATGGAAATTGATTTATCATGTTTGGACCAAATGAACCAGTAAGGCATGACTAGCACAGACGAAGTAAGGAGAGCAACGTCTGTGTCAGTAACGTTTAGAGAAAAGAGAATGTCTAGAAGAAATGAAGGGTGTTATGTTGAAAAGTCTCTCTGAAGAGGGAAGAAATGATACATTCAGAGCCTCCATTGTTCATGCACACAAAGTAACTGAAAGCCTTTGGTTATTTCTGAAACTCCAGGAGAGGGGTCAGCAAGGGAGAGAGAAAATGACTTTTTTAGGCTCTAAATATTGTTGTTCTGTAAAAGAAGATTATCTGCTGATCAAGCCATTATACTAATGCATTGTCAAAATGAGTATAAAGTTGCTCTATTGTAAGAGTTGTGCAGCATCTTTAGACTGCCTGGCGGTCAGGCCAGGCTTGGAAGGCACCCACAGGAAAGGGCGTGTTCTCCATAGGAGACAGCCTATTTTAGACTAGTTTCTATATGTCTCTAAATTCTCTATAGACCTGATTAAACTCGGTAGTACCTGCCTATAGTAATGGCACAAAGAGCTTTTGAATTTATCTCCCTGATTCCCCTTTTGTGTAAGGTGAATATTCCCTTTCATTAACATACCCTCAGCCTCATTTTGACGGCCAGCCTGGGGAATGCACTGATTGAGGAGTTACAGGTGTGATGGCCCAGAAAGCATTTGCCAGAGAAAACACGTGCTGGAGACTGTGAGTAGGGAACAGGTATCATTTCTGGATTATCCAGGTGGAGATATGGTGCTTCTGCACGTGCAGATGACATTCTGCAGCAGTCTTGTATAGTGCCATGCTTATTGAATGCTTTGGAGCGTGCAAAAGCACAAAACATTGTGATCTCATCCCAAATCAATCACTATTTGCAGCTTACTATTGCAGTGGGAAGAGAAGAGTGTGGCCACCAAGGGCTGTACCCAGGATGTGGGATTGGGGAGCAGTGGGCTTTGAGGGAACCTCCCCCTCACTCAGGCAGGGGCAGGGCAGAAGTGCTTGAAAATAACAATTGTGAATTCAGAACAGCAACTTTTTTTATTCAGAGATTGGCTTTTTTGAGGCAAGGGAACTGTCAGCAATGATAGAAATGAGTGGGCCTGCTATTGGCCCCCTCCTGAGGGTCAGTGTTACCCTCTGGGTGTATCTTCCCTCTGTCTCAACATCCACTTATGAGAGACTGAACATTTTCCACTTAGCCAAATATTGCATCAGAAGAGGGGATTTTCATACTGAACAAGCTGATTCAGATTGCCTATTGTACATTTTCAAGAGATGCGAATACTATTAATAATATGAGTAAAATTAAATTTGCTTATCATAACGAGAGGAAGAATAAAGTTTATTAAATCTCTCCACCAAAAGTGCTGACTTACTGAAAATATCAAGTCTTCATTAAGAAGTAGCTAATTGGCCCTAAAGAATTTTTTTACTTGTGTAAACGGGCTGATGGCTCTGGTTGTGGGCAGAACACGGGATGTCTCATCAAGAAGCGCAGAGCTGCTCTTGAATTTTATCCATGCAGATTCTTGTTGTTCTGCTCTCCCCAGAGTCAAATGAAAACTTTAATCATTTGGAAAATTTGGCATATAGACACACAGACTGAGGGGAGATGCTGCTGCCTTGCAGGGAAGGTCTAGCCTTGGACCAGTCCCAGTGGGCAGCCTGTCCGAAAGCCAGTGAGGGACTGAACAATTCAATGACTTTCTGTTTGATCCCTTCCTGCCAAAGAGGACACAACAGATCTGAGGCAAGGAATATTATTTCCTGGGCAGACTATTATCACCATAGATATTAAACAGATGTGGAAAATTCACGTACTCCCAAAGTTGGCCCTGACCTTGCAGCTCACCTTGTGAACCTGTCAAAAAAATATTGTGCAGCAAAGCAGAAGAAAGGATGGATTGGCTTTATTTTGCTATTTTTGTTTGTTTGTTTTTCCTGCCTATCTGTGGATTTCCAGAGGAAATTTAGGCAAAGCAAGTCTTGTTTTCTGGCTTCACGGAGCACCAAAATGTAGTGTAACACAGGATGCAAAGAGAGCTTGTGTGTCTCACAGACTGTCCCCATGGCACCCGCGTGTGATGATGCTTCAAGGCTTGCTGTTAAGAACATTGTTATCCCAAGCTGTATTTGATCTGGCTGAGATGGAACTCATTTCCCTGTGGCAGCCCTCACAGTGCTGTGCTTTGCAGTGGTAGCTCGGAAGGTGTTGATAACACACCAGCGTTTTGGCTGCAGCTGAGCAGGGCTGTGACATTCCTTCCCCAGTCGAGGGCAAGATCCTGGCAGGGGACACAACCAGGCCAGCTGACCCAGACAAACCAAAGCGATATTCCAAACCATATGACATCAGCTCAGATATAAATGTCAAGGAAAGGAGCAGGAAGGGGAGGCATTTTTGTTTCTCTGGCTGCCTGCTGAGAAACCACGCCACGTGCTGAAGCCCGTCTTCCCGGGATGTGGCCAGACATCACTGCTGATGGGAAATAGAGAATAAACCTTGTTATTTTCCACTTTGCTTGTGCGTGCGCAAACTTTGGCTTTTGCTTTAGTAAAGTGCCTTATCTCAACCCACGAGTCATTTCCCATCTTGTTCTCTCTCCCATTTCCATCCAGGATGGGCAGTGAGAGAACAGCCGGGTGGGCACCAACATCCAGCCAGAGTCAACCCACTACAGAAGCCACCCACAGGTGCACAAAAAGAGGGTGGGATATTGCCCCTTGTAACCTGTTGACTCTCTGCCTGGATGGTATTTTTGCATTTATGTGGTGAGCCTGGCTACTGAATGCAGCCAGATCTGCTGGGGAGCCTGGGGCACACAGCAGTGCTGGCCGCTGGTAGATGCAGTGACACACTCTGACAACATTTCAGTGAGTAGATATACAGTTTCACACCCAATGTTTCTTCAAAAAATCATCTTCAATATTCAATGTTGTGTTTTCCTTTGCTCACAGGAGAGCAGCCCTTAACTACAGTATAGATTGGAACAACTGAATATTTGTAAGACATACATTTGAAATTTTCAGTCAGTGTTGTCAAACACACAATACCAATTGCTAATATGGATTTATATTTTAGATATATGCAGCCAGAGCCCAAAACAGGACTCAGCCATTCCATGCCATGGGTTGGAAATGGGACATTCCTGCCCAGCCCAGCTGTGCTTTGTGTTTTTTTGGGTAAGCAGTGCCAGTTTGCCAGGTGAAGACACACCATTGGCGTAACTGAGCGTGGCTTCACCGAAGGCACTGGATCTGCTATGTTTTATGTCAGCTGATTGTCAGTGCATTATTCTCAGAACCTTAAAATGTTCCATGGAGTGACTTTGAGCACATCCTCTCCTCCTGTGGAGCCAGGCCAGAACAGAAATTGAAGAGCAGAAGGAAAAGGCCAGAGATGGACACATTCCTGAGCAATCTGATGCTGCAAATCTCTGTGGAGGCTTCTGGGATTATTTAAAGGAGGTGGTAAATGATTCAGAATAAAAACATAACATAGTCCAGAAGCACCAGCTGTGTTTTCCTTCGTAGGGTCTGACAGTACTTGTGTGCTGTGTCTGACAATGAAAACAGAGCAAAACTCTGCTGTTGGAGTTCACGGGTTGCCAGATTTCTGGGCAATGAGACTTGCTAGAAAGAGAAGCTACTCCTGCCTGATTCCTCCTCAGCAGCCTGTTTTGAGGTCAGTGAGTCCCTGTCTCATGGTTTAACGGACGTTGTAAGGAGATTCACATTAGTGCTGTTGTTATAAATGCTTAGTAACAGCTGCTACAGAGGTGACTAATACGTGTTGTTACAAATACCTGTCAGGAGCTGATACTGTAAGGCATTAATAAGCAGCCTGTGCTTCTGCTGGTCTCATAATAATCAGTGCAAATTGATCAGCTGCTTATCCAAACACCCTTTACCTAACCCCTTAGAAGCTGTTTATAAATATACCTCTAATAGAAAACACTCTCCCTCATCTGCTTTCATGACCTTGGGCAGAGTGCAAGAGGAGCCAAGTGCATTAATTCCTTGGGAGTCCAGCTAATGATAACCACAATACTGATTTCATGCGGATCCTACATGATTCAGGAAGGTTTCCATGGGACCATGAGCGGGCTGTGTGTGTGATTGCTCCTGCCCCACACTCATCACTGCCCACCAGCACAGAGCTGCTGTGGCACAGGAAACAGGGCAGGATGTTCCCAGTGACACAGTGCTCCTCCCAGTATCTTCCCAGTACTTGTATTGTGCTGCAAGGGGATGGATGTCTGTCTGCTGGCACTCTGGACTTATTTCACACAAGCCACTTCCGAAGCACCAGGACTGGAAATCAAGACATTTGAGAAGGAAATTATGTGATGACTGACCCGTCTGCCAATGCTCTTTGTGCTGAGGCAGAGCACTGTGCTTGCTCCATCAGCAGCTCATCCTCCTTCCCATTCCCTGATCCTATATCTGGGGCGTCCCCAGGTCACCATCGGCCCCTTTGCTCAGACCCTCAGGAGGTTTCAGTGTTATTGGCCTCCACCCCATCAGTTCTGCCTGTCCCTGCGGTGCCTCAGGGAGAGCTGCCAGGTCCCCAAAGCAGCGCGACATCAGCCACCCATCCCCTCTGCTCACACGGCCAAGCATCTCCTCCCCAGGCACTTGGGAGAGACGGGGCCCTGTATTTTCCAACGATCTGTTTTACTCCGTATTTCAAGCTTAGGAGGGAAGAGCCTGAAGCACTGAAGGGAGCACATGGAAAGCTGAATCTTCTGCTGGTGTCAATCAGTCGAGCCCCACTGCTTCCTTGGGCTGTGGGAGCTCCTGTTGCTCACATCAGCTGCAGGTCTGTTCCACGAGCTGCCCTGAAGGCTCTCGAAGGTGTTGGTCTCTGGTCAGTATCCTTTTCTTTTTGTGGAGACGGCTGAATGTCCCAGTTTTCCACGGGATGGTGTTCGTGGCTAGTGGGGATACAGAACAGGTTGTTCTCGTTACCATGAATCCCACAAGTATAACGACTGGAATTTGCCAAAATGTGCAACATAAATATGGGGACTGTATTATGAAGAAAGTACAGCATGGTAGAAAAGGGAAGGGAAAATACTTTCATTATGAAGGATGCTATTGGAAAAAAGCCCCAAACCACACCCCCCACAACTTTAATGAAAAGAAGCCTATCCACAAATTTTAACCATCTCTAGAAATCACTCATTGCAAAGAAGCAGGAGGATTTCATTGTCAACAAGTGATATTTTGCCAAAGACAGGGAAATTTCATCATTTTGAGGTTTTAGTAGCTCTGCTGATGTAGGCGGTTCACTTAAAAACAGGCCATAAAAAAGCTGTTTCAAAAATATTTGACATAATTTTGGGAGAGATTACTGCAAAAAATCACACCTATTAGTCACTGAAACTCTTTTCAGATATCTGCCCATATTTTCTGATGAGAGGCCTCAATCATGAATGGAGTAGTCTCTGTGTTGTCAGTTGTAGATCTTGCCCATCAGGGATAATTTTGCCTCATTTACCCTTTCCCTGGTCTCTAAACAGGCCCTACACGGGTATTGATCCCTCCTTTTTACTCTCAGGACTTAACTAAACAAACCATGTTTGTCTTGACTCCTTGACATTTGTTTCCCCTCTTGCAAGAATATCTACATGGTGGCAAACCATCTGTGATCAGGCAAGATTTATTGTTTCACTGATTCCTGGAACTGAAAATATTAATGATGTAAAATATTGATTTGAAAAAACAAACCTCTGAGTTGCTCAATGAGCTTCTCATGCAGACACAATGCTGAGATGTCCATCCATTTTCCATTTTCATATTTATTGGTAAGTGAAAAATCAGGCATGTCAAGCTGTTCAATTTCTAAAGTGAAGTACTTCTCTCCCTCAGATGCACATGAATAATTCTCATTAACCTTCAAGGGATTAATGCAGTTTCTTGCAAATGGCTGCAATATACAGTATTTAATATTTATGCTTTCCATATGGCTAGTGCTGTCATACATTCTTGTCAAACATGCTGCACAGTTAATGATATTTTAACTAAATGTAGTCCAGAAGACCTGAATGTTTGAGGGACAGTTGTGCCCATCTCCGTTTTTATAGATACTATTTGAACCTCGTAACACAATTCCTAAAGAGATTAAATCAGCTGCTCTACCAAAACATAACGTTCAGCTGCCCTTAAAGCAAAGCTAAATGTGATGTTGTCAGGTGACATACAGTGCCAGCAAGCTCTGTACTGTCCATGCAAACCTCAGAGTGCCTGAGAGACACAGAATGACAGAATATCTGAGCATGGTTTGGGTTGGAAGGGGACTTAAATCTCAGTTCATTCTGCCCTCTATCAAGGGCAGGGACACCTGCCACTAGACCAGGCTGCTATAAGCCCCATCCAGCCTGGCCTTAAACACGTCTAGGGTTGGGGGTAGGACAGAAGGTGAGCTGGGAACAGTTTCCAGTCTGGAAAAGTGGACAAAAGAGGGGAGAAGTAACCTGGCCAAGGGTCCAGCAAGCCAGTGCCAGAAACTGGGAGGAAAGAGTGGTCTGAGTGGTGTTCTGGTTAGACCATGCTATGCACAGGATACCCACAGCCTGTTCTGTGGGGGTCTCTGACTGACCTGTACAGGTGTCAGTTGTCTGATGAAGAGAGGAAGGTTGACATGGGGCCACGTCCATCCATGGGGCCATGTCCATCCATGGGACCATGTCCATCCATGGGACCACATCCATCCATGGGGCCATGTCCATCCAAGGGGCTGAGGGGGGAGGTTGCTTTGCACTCACACTGGGCCCACGGGCTAAGGCTGTATTCATCTGTATTCCACATGTTTGATCAGGCTGACAGATGCCCAATACACTGTGTACCTATCAGTGATGAAGCAGTTATAAACATTTTCTTAGCATTTTTCCCCTCAAATTAAGTTTGATACTTTTTTTTTTTTTAATGAGGATATAGATTTTATCTGAACAAGTTTCTTGGAACTATTCAAAATAAGTAGGGACTTTATTGCAGTCTTTGCATTTCAATTTTCCTGTGATCTACTGCATGTTCCCTCACTGAGAGACATCTCACTTTATTTTCCTTCCCTTCTTTGCCACCCCTTGCCTCAGGAATGAGCATGTTCAGAATTTCTGTTCAATGTCAAGGCAAATGTCAAGACTTTCACTGTTGATTTTGAGCAGTTCTGCTCTGGAGCCCTGAGCGCTTCTCAGTGAAGAAACCCAACACAGTGGGAAAACATTCTTTGGCTACTTCCTTTATTTACATGTCCATGCATTGCTGCATAAGGAGAGACGGTCACAGCATGCAGGCAGGAAACAACCTACCCCTGGGATCTCAGCCCAAACACTTCTGCCCAGTTCCCATGGAACAGTTCTGCCCAAGAGCTCAGTCTGGTAAAGCCATCAGAAGAGAAAGCAAACAATTCTCTGCAGGTTCCTATTTAATGGACTAAAAATCCTCTATCAATCAGAACCGTAGTGTTTCTTCTAAAACTAAACCCTTACTCTCCTGCTAAAGAGAAAGGACCAATGGAACATTGATGGTGCTCCTGCCACAGTTTGTGGGTCAGGGTCATGAGCTGGATGGTATGTATCTCTCACAGATAGAGAGGACAACCTGCTGCAAAGAGCCCACTGGCAAAACAACAGCGTTGTCTCAAGTGAGGATGTGTCCTGTTCTAGAATATTTAAACCATTTGTCTTTCAAATCTGGAGCAGAATGAATTTAAACAAGTAGATGAGAATAGGCAAGAAGGTGAAGCGCTGTCTTGAGCTGAGATCTGTAGAAGAGGCTGAAGAGGGAGGGAGAGGCAGGGCTGTGGACTTGTATTGCTGACAGTGTTGCATGCTGATAATTTCTGGCCCACTCAGAGCATCTGCAGTGGGGGTTTTTTGTTAGTTGTAATTATAGATGCACTTGTATTTTAAAATCACCCAGTGCCAAGCAGGGTCATCACAACTCATTAAAGTAAAATTAGCTTTCCCATCTTTGCCCTTCTTGCACCAAACAAAAAACGTTGCCTATAATGGTACAGGATGCGGCCCGTGAGTGTGCCCATAATTAAAAGGTTGAGCTACTCTTGTAAACAAATTACCATGAACAAAGGGGTTTACAAATACTGGCTAATTAGTTTGGATTCCCTAAAGCTCTTAGCTGTTTTTTTAATTCAATAACACAGTGTAAATTCTCTAGCCTGAAAAGTCTAATAGGAATTGGCAGAAAACTAAATAATTGATATTGTCAGCGATTGCAGCCCTCCAATGTTATTGTTTGCCAGTAAGCAGGACTGCTGTTATTTCCTGAGAGGATAAAGAACTGGTTCTAATGAATTAACAATATAAATGGTAGACAGCTGGCTTTCAACAGCAGCTCAGGAGGCAATGTTTCAAGTTGAGGCTGTGGGACCAGTGAAAAAAACCCTTCAAACAGGGACTAGATGAGAGACGTGCTCATCACCTGTCATGCCGAGGGCCCAATCCCTGTAGCTTCATTCTCCACAGACACCCCACTGAAGCCTTCGGGCTCAGTTCCAAGTTGGAGGGAACAGGAGCCAGTCCTGCACCTGAGCAGGTACCTGAAGGCACCAGTGGGGAAGGGGAAGGACACCTCAACCCACAGGAGCTGCAGCTGCTGGGAGGGTGGTGGAGGAACAGAGTTAGTGGGGGCAGTGGAGTGCAAACAAGCAGTCCAACATATTGTGTGTATTTGGCACTGTAAAGGTCACGTGAGTGCTTCCTGAGGAACTTTTACCACTCACATGCTGCCTACTGGGTAAACTGGTTTGAGAAAGCAAGCTGGGCTGTCCCTCAGCCAGTGTGATGGCTTCCAGGTCCTGATTGTGGCTCTGCTGCTCTTCTGCTGGTCCAGGTATTTCTCCTGGTTTTTGTTGGTGGTTTTTTTTTAAATTTTTTTTGTTTGGATATTATTATACTTCTGTTAAAGCACAATGAACTAAGTCTCTGAGAGTGTAATTTGGTCACATCACATCCTAATATGTGATTTAGTCCACTTTGCCCACGTGTATCTTCACTGTGTTGGAACCCAGCAATTTGTAGCCCACCTCACGGTCTCCCAGCCTTACCAGCCTTTCTCAAGCTCCAGCATTCTACAAGCTTATCAGAGTAGCAAAATATAGTGTTTGGACAATGACTGTGTCATGTGTAGGTTTTTAAGTGTTGGGTTTTTTTCTTGCCAAAGAGAAACACTTGGTCTCTGCAGAAATGTTTGTGTTGGCTCAGCCCTGTGGGAACCAGCATGTTGCCTCTGTGCTCTCTGTGATCAGCCCTGTGGTCTCTTTTATCAGCACTCTGTGCCAGTTTGTCACCAAAACAGGCTGCCTGCTTTGAGTAGAAGGTGTAAAGACCCGTTCTCAACCCACTCCTCCCACCTATCTCCGAAGAAGAGCTTGGAGCAGCTTAGTTTGGTCTCCACAAATGCAATTGTTTCAAAGCTATGGGGACATAGGCCTTGCTGCTTACTTTGATGTGATGGAAATGATCAACTTTTGAGGAGGCAAGCTGTTCCCAGCCCTTTCAAGGGAGGTCACGGAGATGAAACAAGAAAAATCAGAGCAAACAGTGATAGGGGCCACAGCTCAGCAGAGCTAATAGCGAGAGAGAATGTGGAGAGCATTGAAGGGGGCTTGAATATACAGGGCCAAACCACAAGCTGGCATAAGCTAGTTAGGCTTTGAAGGCAGTGACCTGATCCTGTGTATGTTGCCTGCAAGTCCATCCTGGAGCAGCCTTGTCAGGGAGCCAGAAGTCCTTGTCATTGATAGCAACAATGGCAGAAAGAAAAGAGAACCTTTTTTTCCACATTTTTTCTTTATTTGTTGAAAAGGCATTGGTTTCCTCTGAAGAAAACTAAAATAGCTTCATATAACGACTTGACAGCCTGGAATATATCTCTCCATAGTCAGCGTGAAGCACAGCAGAACAGCATCTCATTCTTTATAGAACATAATGCCCAGTAATGCCACTCAGAGAGCACCTTAACAAAAGTAATGTTTCACAATTTTTAAGCACGATTTTAAACCTTTTTTACTTTCATAGCCATTTCCCTCCAGTACTCCCACCTCATGCACAGCCTGAGACCAGTCCTTCTTTCCTGTCCTTTCTTCAGGTACTGAAGCTTTCCTTCATCCTTGGGAGGGGATGACAGTAAGTCCTTGTCTCTGCACATCTCTCCCTCATATCCTGCCCTCCTGATTTTACCCCAGGCTGCTTTTCTAGTGCAAGGCTGTGATGACTAGGACGAGCAGGAATAAATCCATGGGGACTGCTCAGCTTGCACGTGATGGTATGTTTTCCTTACTAGCCTTTTTTCCCCAAAACTCAAAAGAGTGATCAAACTAACGAGTACATTTGCTATAGCAATAGGAGCACCTAAAATGCATTTAGATCCTGCAGAATAGTGAAACCACAAAGTGTTTGTTTTTGTTTGTTGTTGCCAATGCTGCACTCTGAAGGATGTGTGGCATAGTCCAGGTGCTGGGTGCAGGGATGTGCAAGACACAATTAGGTCAAAATAAGTATCTTCAGGTAGCTCAGTGAATAGGTTCTTCATCTGAAGCTCTGAATGTTTGTGCTTCCAGTGCATGGTACTTGGGAGAAGGAGAACCTGGGGGTGGGAGAATTCACATGTCTTGGGTGTGCATGGTTAATCAAAGACAAGAACTGGGAAGATTTAAAGCTGCACGTGGGCAGAAAGCTGGGACAAACCTTGAGTGTTGGTAGTGTTGAAACTGAATTCTTCTAAGGCCATCCCACTCCCTGAGGGCCCCTCATCACCACGGCCCACGGTTTAATGTAGAGCCAAGAGTGTGGCACCTGGACTAGATTTGAGATGGAAATGGGGCATATTGTCGTTCAGAATGAAGGTTTAACAGCCGAATTCTGAAGGCTCTCTGACTGAGGAAAAAAGTGGCTGCTCAATTAGGAAGCTGCGCTTACAGTCAGATGAGGTTTGCACAGAACACTGAGTTTTTGTTAATTCATGCAAAAGTACAGCTTTGGGGCCTGCAGGATACCCTCTGCTCCCATTGCAAGAATTCACCACACTCTGTGGAATTGCAGCCTAGTGGAACAAACTTTAAGCTGAACTTTATTCATTCAGAAAACAAGTATACCTTTTTTGCTTGTCATCTTGACAAGATGTAGATTTATTTCCCTTGTCCATACTTAGAGGCTTTTGTTCCCCAGTACTCCTGAGCCACCCCAAATGGTGATGAACAGATATGCTTTCTCCCCCACAGGAGAAAGAATGTTTGTTTCCAGCTTTTTGTGAGGAGCTGTTTGTGTTCCTTTTGTAAGATTGCATCAAAATGTTATCTGAGAGTAGAAAAATGCAATTCTGATTCAGATTCTTTGCTGGTGTAAACTAGAGTAGCTCTTGTATTCAGTGGAGAGATGTGCGAGTTCCTGCAGCTCGAGGCTTTCTAGGTCCTATGGCTTTCCCAGCTCATCTTGATGGATCCTTGTGTCCCATCTGTCCAGCCTGAAATGGGCATTACTAGTTCCAAATGCCATTGGAGGCACCTCATGGCTTCTCACAGAAGTAGAGTTTGCTGGGTACAGCAGCATGAAAATGTACGGTGCAAGCAAGAGTGTCATTTAACACTCTTGTTGTTTAACACTCTTGGGGAATGAGATCTTGCCTGATAGAGCCTGGCACTTTTGCTGTGGACAAATGCTTTCATTTCTCTCCTCCCTCATTCATCCTGCAGTACAGTTCTGAGCTTTTTCTGGCCAGCTTCTAGGGTTCGTGCAAGTAACTGCCCTAAAAACTAGTTAAGTAATTCAGTCAGTGTCAAAGGACTCCAACCTCTGTGGGCTCAAGTGCCTTCCAGTCCCCACTGGCAGGCTTCCCTTACGCTCCACTGGTCAGCACAAGTGGATTAGCAGGTCCCTCAAGCCACAGCTCCACATGACAGGCAGGCTGCAGACCCCCCAAAGACCCAGTTCTATTGCCAGGTGTTTGGAATTAATACTTGTGTTCTTGCCAGAGGTCTCACAGGGGAGAAGTTGGCACAGGAGGTCTTGACAACAGAGGAAACAGCTGCCCTGGGCTGTCCCCCTGTCCCTGTGCAGCTAGGGATAACCTAATGGGTTTTCTTGGATGTGTTAGCAGGGCAGGATGGTCCTTGTGCTTGCTTTTATGAACACTATAAAAGATACCACAGAAATTGTGAGTCTACAGGCAAGTATAGAGCAAACAACGCTGAATAGACTTTAACATGCATTTGATGCTCCCAAAGAATAGCTTTCAGTTATATGGCAGTGACATTTAGAGGGTCTCCACTCGGTGTATGCCCATCTGTCCAGTGTCTGGGTCACAGGGCTGACAGTCTAAACAGACAAAGCAGAGAGCTTTTTGCAGAAGGTGACTGGGAGTTCACTGATATTTAACCTCCTGCCCAAGATTATGCCAAAAGATTTTCTCAGGACTGGAACTGAATGCAGGCCTTGGATTCCCAAAGTTATGCTTTAAACAGAATGGACACATGGCTCAGCTGGTGGATTGAGTCATGTGGCAGGACACAGCTTCCCAGGGCTCAGGCAGCACTGAGCAGAATCAGAGGAGCACTTGTGGCAGTGGAGGGCACACAGAAGACACTTGGTGAGAGCCAGACTGAGCCCAGCAGCCAGCTCAGTAGTTCTTGAACAGTTGTCCTGGAGATTTTTCCCAAGAAAACAGAGCAGGAATCAGCCTGGCTCTTACCAAAGCTCTTAGCAGCATTCCCTCTGCTCCTGCGATTATATTGCTTTTATAAGCGCACTGGTGTGCTCTCAGCTAAGAGATACCACAGCTCACAACTAAACTGTCTCTTCAGACACCCTGTTGACATGTCTGGGCATTGAGTCACAAGTAAAATACTGCTGCCACAGTGAGTCTGTGACTGAAAACAGCCCACCCAGGCATGGGGAGGTGATTTAGCGTTTTTGGGGGTCCTCTTGGCAGCCCTTGAACCAGCAGTGCTCTGCACAGGCTGGAGGTAGCAAGACCGGACATCTGCCCATGCTGGGATCTCCTCCTGCCCCAGCCAGGCATCCCACCCTCACTCCCAACACGCGACATCAGATGTGTCTGCTGATTGCTCTGGTTATAAGGAAATATCCCAGAATCCTACACTGATGAGGAAGGTGGGAAGGGACCTTAAACCTCATCTCGTTCCACCCCCTGCCATAGGCAGGGACGCCTTCCACTAAACCAGCCCCAGCCAGCCTGGCCTGAAATACTTTGGGGAGTTTCTGAAGGGTGTCCTTCAGTTTTGCAGTGTACTGTCTGGGGAAGGAAATTATGGGATTAGATCCCATCCTTCCAGCCTCTTCTATGACCTGCAGGGTCCTTGCATTTGGAGAAGGGCCACTGGTAAGGGGAAGGGCATACTGGGAATACGAACAGTACAGGTGCGGAGGCAGCAGAGTAAAGGTCAGGAAAGGATAAGGAGGACAGATACGTACATTATCTAGGAGAGAGTATCTAGGTATGAGAGGGTGCAAGGCAGGCGCCACCGGGCTGGATTGCTCCAAGCAGCAGCTCCACAGGCCAAGGCTGCTGCTGCTGTCATGCTAAGTTGCCCTACAGACCAAATCTGGGCAGTCCCCCTCCATACATCATGGAGAATCACTTCTTGATCCCAAAAACATCTCAGACACGGCTGCCAGGGTGTGCATCTGGCACATCTCGGGGCCCTGGCTGAGGTGTCAGCGTGCAGCTCCCACTGTTGGCAAGTCTGGCCAAGCCCCTCGGGCATGTGTTTTTCCCAGATATTTCAGAGCTCCACTAGCGCTGATTTCCAAGGGCTTTAGGTGCTCAAGTACCTTTTGAGAATAGGAGACTGTGTCTCTCTTCCCTACTCTGTGAAATGGAAGTAAGAGCATTTCATCACACTCCTGTGTGCAGACTGCATTAAAGGCATCAAATGCTACAGGAATAAAGGACAATAAATAACAACTTTGCCTTTTTGTTACGACACCAGCAGGAACCAGCAGCAGCAACTGGCTCTGCGCTTCAGCCATCCCCTGGGGTCAGGGTTTCTGACTTACTTCAGTTTTTAGCAATAATTATTTGGTCAGTTTTACCCATTTGGCCTTTTGTGTGTGTTTGATGGGAAACACAGAGGACTCTTACTCCCCTTTTGATGGGAGCTTGTGGGATCTTTGATCAATGCAGCATCCCTGTGCACACACTCCTGCCCTTTTCAACCAAATCCAAAAAGCTCCTGTCGCTCGACGCTGCTGCTGTGGTCACGTATTGTCTAAGCAAGGAACAGAAGCAAAGCTTTTGAGTTCTTGTATTTGCTGCTCTGTTCTTTGTGAAGAATAGCAGGTGTCCTTTGGCTGTGCTGGATTTGAGGGAGCATCAGACTGGATATACCATCAGGAGCTAAAGAAGTGCATACAAAACAATTATAATGTTATGACATGATAAAATAAGAAGACAGCGAGTTAGAGAGGAAACCAGGACAAGTAGGTGGAGTCAGAGCATGGCTGTGGTTGGAGACTTTTTGTTTCCTTGCAGAGGATACTTGGATGTTCCAGCTCTTGTTACAGGATATCCAGAACAATTGCCTGTTGTGGTAGGAGTGTGCAGAGACATTCTGGGGAATTCGTGCCTGCAATCACAGCGAGTAACTCCACTCAGCTGACGGAAAATACCCTGGCACAGTCCTGCAGCTGGGGAGAGACAGGTCACCCTGTGTTTCTGACTGAAGGTGTAGCACTGGCACTGCCTGACATGCCAGGATGGCAGCAATCAGGCACGAAAGAGCATGTAATAAATGGGGCACAAACCCTTCTTTGTCCCCTGGCCACTCTGGTTTTGGCACCTGTTTGATATCAAAGAAAGCTTCCAAAATTGGAAGTTATCAAAAGAGGTGGAAAGGGGGAAAAAAAAGAAGCATTATTGTTAAAGTTGACATTAATTTGCATTCTCAATTTAGTCTCACAAATGGCTCTTGGGGGTAATGAGTTACCTGAATCAAACTCTATTGAGGATAGAAATTGTTTTTAATTATAATGCAGAATAGACTGAATGGCTTGGAGAGGGTGCCCTTTTGTGTCTGCTGGAAGCAAAGCAGAATTCCTGGTGGCATCTTTTCAAATAATGTGATTTGCAGTAATGATGTGAAAAATGTGAGGCTGTCAGGGGGTTCCTTTCATCCAAGAACAGTAGCCATCAGTCTTAATTAGTTAATGCCTCACCTCCACCCCTCTTCTCCCACTCTCTGCTTTCCCAGGGAGGAGATTCTTCACGACACTCAAAATGTCTAATGGTGTTACCCTGTGCATAGGAGATGCAGGAACAAGAAAACATAACCTGAGAGCCAGCAAATGAGCCAGGTCTAGCACCAGTGGTACAGATTGTGACCCTTTGAAGATGTTCATAATTTGGACAGAAAGCACAGTCTTTCATTGCAGAAGGGGACAGCTGTGCCCCTCTCAGAGGGTGGATGCTCATCTGGGAAAAAGAGGCATGAAAATGCAAAGAAATTAATGTTTCACCACAAGTGCAGCAATGACATTCAAATCCTTACAGGATATGTTTTAGCTTTCTGGGGAAAATTTAGTCCTTAAGTACGGAGGGGCCTCTTGTGGCCCTGGGAGCACAGACATGGGTACCAGCGGTCACAGAGGCTGTGTGCCACCAACTCACAGACTGAACTGACTCACCATGGCCACACCTTCCTGTTCAGAAAGATTTTGAGAACAGAATGGAGTTAGAGAAAGGGAAACAACCAAGGACAACATGTAATAGGAATCCTTCTTTCTAATTAAACAATGGCAATTAATTAATTTCTACCGTATTTTCTTCCCAGACTCTGGCAGTTTTAGAGAGGACTCCCATACTCAAAGGCTCTCCCTCTTGTAGGGGGCCTGAACACATGGGGGCACTTCTGTTGCCTGAAGATGGGCAGTTGGTGCTGACATGTCTTGCCTGGCTCCCAGTTGGTGCTTTAGAGGGTTCACGTCTCTGCAGGATCTGTGTCACACCTGTCAAACCTGACAGTAAAATTGCACTTTTAGGAACTCAAATCTCACTCTTTGTACAATTAATGATGCCCCCTCATTTTAGCTCTGACCCCCTCAGGTCTGTACTGTGGCAGCATTTCCAAAATCTTTGCTGACCAAGTGGTAACAAGATGAGTTTCCAGTCTCAACAGTTGCACTGGTGTTTGGGAGAGTCACATTTTCCCTGTGCCCAAAGACAAGAGGAACCTGGGGGAAGGATTGGGGTTCCCAGAGAAATGGGAGCTGCTGTCCTGAGGTAATGATGGAGAGGAGTCCCCTACATGCACAGCATCAAAGCATTTTATGGTCTCTCATAACCTCACGCAGAAAGTGAAACATTTCATCAAGTTATTTTAATTCATTAGCAATGGATTTCAGGAAAACACCAGTAATGTATGTAACGTGCACCCAGGAGAAACAACAAATGGTTAGTTAAAGAATTTAGATTTTAATTAAGTAGATAACGTATGCTTGCATTTAGTCTTGTAAATGAAAATGTATTCACTGTAGAGTAGCTGGGTTCTATTAGATTTCCCTGAACATAAAGAGAAGGGTTGATTATTACTGATTACTGAACTATTAGAGGTTTGTGCCTTGAGCTGCTTGATTGTAGCTCTGTTTACTTCTGTTGCTAAAAGGGCTCTTGTCTGCTACCCAGATATGTGTGAAATAGGCAGTGTTTGGACTCAATTTGAAAATTAATTCTAGGTTACAAACCTCAGCAAATGATCCAGTCATAGTGCTGGTTGCTTCTCTCTTGTTATAACATCAGGTTCTCGTAGCTTCTGGCAGCTGGTAGTGGGGATGCTGCCCATCACCCCCACTCATGAGAGACCAAGGGTCACTGAGAAAAGAGCTCTTGGAAGTGAAAAGCAGACTCAGAGCTTGTTTAGGGTATTCCCATGCTCTGCAATATCTCTTTTGCATGGGAACATCAAGAGATTACAAGATATACAATGCACTTATAAAACTGCTTTATCTCTGGATATATTGTGAATGTTAATTAGAGCAACAAGTTAGGAGGTAGCCAAACATGCATAGTGATTTAGCAGCAGGGAAACTGAGGCACAGGGTTGTTAAGGGATTTACCTTTGAAGAAAGCCATAGGATATCCCATGTGGGATGCAAATCTCCCACCTCCAGTCAGTGCCTCAGTCTCTTTGGTGTTCTGATTATCCATGCTCCTGTATTTGCAGCATGCCATGGAATGCTGCTGTTCTCCATGTTCCAAAAGCCAATGCTGAAGCATTAGATAAAAAGCAAGATTTCAGGGGCTTCTGTAATGCAGAAGACTCAGGTTCTGGAGTTGTCCCAGCAACTTTCTCACTGCAGAGCAGCCAGAAAGCCAGAGGCTCTGCTTTACACCTGAAGTGATCTCTTTTGATGGGTAATTGCCTGGGGAAAGGGTTTGCCCCGAAGGTGATACAGCCAGATAATACCCAGCTGTCCAAATGGCACTTTGGACTCCATCAGATGGAAATAAGTTGGGATAGTTTCCCATTGCACTGATTTACTAGAGACCAGACAGTGGCTGCTGGCCTTGGGGCAAAGGGAAGGAAAATATATCTGAGACCTCACTTTCTTGTCTTTAGTGTAGTTCAGCACTGCTTAGCCAGCCCACAGCCTCTAGACCAAAGCTCTTTGTTTACACACACACTTTTGGCCTTTCTTGAGCTCTTCTCATTTATTCCCATCGTCCTGAAATGCCTCCCAGCATTCAGATTTCTGGCTTGGCTCTTGTTTCCCTGAGCATCCAGGGCGGACATCAGTTCCAGCCATCACTCTGATGTAGTTACCACATAAAATGCTTTGCCCACTTGTCTCCAGCAACAGACCAGAGATTTGCCCTGCAAGGAAAGATTGTTCAGGCTGGGTTTGATGGTAAAACCTGAAGGAACTGACATGAAAAAGTGGGGAGGCCAAGTTATCTTGCATCTATGGTCCTGGCAATATGTCTGGATATCTGGAAGAAGGACTTTTTAACAATTTCCATTAATGGAAGACAAGCTTCTTAAACTGCTTTTGTTTGTGATAGAACTCTGTATGCCTAATTACGCTTTGTTGAAGTTACCTGTGGAGAGCAGTAATCTGCTTTGGGCTACGGATGTTGATAAGGGACTTGGGAGAGCTGGGTCTGAGTTCTTACTCTGTTTCAGGATTAGTGTGTGTCTCTGAAATGCCTGCACTCCACCTTCTTGGGAAAGATTGAGGCTGCAATTCACAGAGCTGCATTTTATAAATTTTTATTTTGACATCTCTAAAGGTGGAGATGGGCACCTCCACATACCCAACAGTAAAGGAGCAAGTCTGATCTGACAGGCATCCTTTAGACTCATGCCTCCTAAGATGAAGATTCTGTAGGAAATGAATACCTATAAGACGCATGGGAGAAGATTTTGCCTTCTGTCATCTATTCTTGCTGAGTGTGTAGGTGAAAGAAAAGCGGACCTTTCCTGGACCCCTCGTTCAACGTGTCATCTTCTCTTGCATTTGTGCCTCACAGCAGAAGGAATTGAGGAATTATTTTTCCTTTGCGTACTTAGGACAGTGAAGAGTGACCGAAACCATTAAAAGGCTGATACACCTGTGAGGGGGTGCCTTTCAGGGGGAGAAGGAAAACCCAGTGCAGGACAAAGGCAGTGTCTAAGGCTCTGGCTGAGCAGAGCACAAAGCCTGTGCTGCTCTTACTGCGTGGCTGCGCCAGGCACCATCCCTTAATAAAGTGATACAATGCCTCAAATGGACAAAACCACGGTGGAGTCCCCCTGATTCCCTCTGAAGGAAGCATTTTCTGGGGCTGTATTGTCCGTGTGCAAATGGGTACTGGGGCTGCCCCTTTGCAAGGGGGTGCTGCTGTAATGACCCTCGAAGTAACAGTGATGAGATGTATTATTTGAGAGTTTAGCTTCTCATAACAATGAAGCCTTCCTTCTGCCCTTCTCATTCCTTTAATGCTGGCCCATGTGTCCAATCCAGTTAAATAAACCAGGAAAGTAACCATTAATGTCAAAGTTCCATGATTAAATGCTGACTGACTCACCACTCAGGCTTGCAACACTGTACTGTAATTTTTAAAGAATATCCAAGTTGACATTAGAATTTTTAAACAGATTAATTAGTCACATTTCATTTTAAGTGGTGCTGACTTAATAGGTACTGCTAATGTACAGTATTTACTTAAAGCCATTATAACATAATATTTACAGAATATTAACATGTATTAATTACTGTATAATGAACCTCGTGACTACAATATTGCAATTCTTGCATGGCTGTTAAAGTTTTATCATTTTGTGAGGGGGAAGAGAAATTAGAATAAATTGCATGCACATCGAATGCCAGTTTTTCATAGGAAATGTGCAAATTATAAGAAAATGTAAAACAGGGGACCCAGTTAATCACAAACAGCTAACAAATGCTCTGAGACATGCTATAATGTTTTTATGAGCGTGTTTTACAACCCATTCATTACGCTGTCTGTCCTTCTGAAAGCTGGTTATTACACTGACTGTGCAAAGTAACACTTGAATATCTGTGCAACTAGCCATGAAATCACAACTAAGTTGATCACTTTTCTTTCCCCTTTTTTGTCCTGGAAGATGCCGTGAAGCGTTTGCCCTCACGCTGTAATTCCACGACGCGTGGCAGCGCCGTCGGTGTTGCCAGGGAGGTGATGCTGAGCAGCAGCTGGGGCTGGGGCAGAGCTCTGTGTTCCTGGGAACAGGATGTGCCCTGCTCGGTCCCCTCTTCCCGGGTACAGATCATTTTGGATGCTGGTGTCAGAGATGAGCCATAGCCTTGTGTTGCTGAGGTCTCTCGGCCCCCGTGGCTGCCGTTTGGTGCTGTTGGCTGGAGCAAGGCTGGGTTTTCCGTGGGTCACTTCTGTGGGGCACTGGGAGTCTGCAGAGCTGCAGGCTGTGAGATGGCTCAGTGTGTCCCCACTTCAGGAGTGTCCGTGGGCGATTTGCCTGCTGGAAACGGGGATGATAATATTGCTCGAGACAAGGGGGCACAAAAGTGAGAATATTTGGAGTGTGTTGTGTGTCAGCTGTCGAGGGGAGGCTGCAGGCTGCGCTGTCTCTCAGGGGGAGGTTAAAGGTGTGCTTAAACTCGGATGCTGGAGGAAGTAAATGCTCAAGGACCTCTCTGCCTGCTTCTTTTTCATTATATGTCTGATGTGCAAAATAATGGAAGCAGATAACCCCAGAGACCTTGCTGCCGGCCCCGCAGACTCCTGTAAAGTGAGCACACCGCGTGTCAGGAGAGGCACAAAGGGAACAGCGCGGGCGAGTGACAGCCAGGCAGCACTGGCATTCTGCAATTTCCCTTCCACTGCCACATTACAAACGGCTTCATATTCAAATGGCTGCCTGTCTATGATTGTCCAATTATTCACTGCATTCTTTCTTTGATGGCACAGATGTTCTCAATTTCTTGTAGTAGAGAGTTTTTTTTTCATCTAAAAAGTCGTTCCGCCTCAGAAATGCAAAATTCGCCACAGTTCACCAGGTTCTCTGATGGGTTTGCATAATTGGTCTTCAATTTGCCTATTGTTTTTGTAATAGAAAGCCTATGTTTAATTTCATTTTTGTAAACCTGTAGAAAGAGCAGAACATTCTGCCATTTATGTCATTCTCCTCATTAGGATCCGAGCGGGTTGTGAGCATTTAGACTTGATTATAAGGCACAGATTGTGCTGAAAAGAACACATGCTTTCCTCTTCCATTGTTTTAAACACATTATGAGGCTGATCCAGCAAGATGTTAAACATGCTCAACAATCTTTTTACTTCTGTGAGAGGTGCTTATCTCCTGGCAAGGCCAGGCCGATTGGTTTGGGTGTGCTGGCATGCCAGGTAGGGCAGCCCTGGTCTGTATAATGTCCTGGGAAAAGACATTTTGATATCAATTCTGAGTGACAGCTGCAAGCTGCCTTTGCAATAAGGCGGTGTCACACTTTCTTAGGGACTATTTCCTTTTTTGTGATGGATATAACCATAAACTTGCCTGTGTGGTTGAACTGCTAAACAGCATTTGTGAGATAACTTGGGCTTCTCATTTATTTACCATTCTTTGTTGCTAATTTATGTCTCTCATTCTTACATGGCAAGGCAAGGTAGAGATACCTGTGTGGTATAAATATAAAAAATGCTACAGAATAGAGAAGGACATTTCTAAAACTTCATGGGAACACCAACAATTTTCTAAAACCTTTTGCCAGCTAATGGAAGCTCTGGGTGTGAGGGGGAACTTATTAAATTGAATCCTGGGGAATAAAAAAAAATAAATTATAAAATATTAGAGGCTTACAAGGATAATTCAAAAGATATAACGGGATGACCCAGGGAATTATAACCTCACAGCAATCCTGTGTAAAAGGATTAGGTTAGAGCCCTAGCAACAAAGAAGGGACCAGCACTGAAGGTGTGCTGGTTAACCCAGGACCTGGCCAAGTGTGTTGGCACCCTTCCCTCTTCCAGAGAAATGCCCTAAGCTTTGTTTTCCCCAAGACATTCGGTGCAGAGTCATTGAAGGTTATTGGGAATGTTACTGAAGGGATGGGGGAGCAGGACTGGAGAGAACCTCTCGCCCCTGTGCTCAGACCTGACCCGCCTGCTAGGAGCTGGAAGTTTTTAGCATCCCCTGCTACATAATGGAGAGGCCTTGCTCGATCAAGAGGGGTTTGTTACCTAAAGATGACAGCTTAAGGTTTCCTTCCCAACTGCAAGGCCAGAAACAAAGCAAGTTGGAGCCTGGTTTACACTTAGAGTCACTCCCACTGAGTGTTTGTGTCCCTGAGCGTAGAGATGACAGCAGTTTTCTATCTGATGACAATACTCAGTACCAGTCTCAAAAATGTCAACTGTAATTAAAATTTGTTTATATTTTCAAGGGTAATATTCCTTATTCTCTCGTTGACAATTGCTGCTTCAAGCTCCTGTGCTTAACTGAATAAGAACAGTTTGTGTTTAAATTGCAACTTTCCTCTTCTCTAGTCACTGATTTGTGGCTACATTTAGGAATGACACAGTTTTAATTGCATGCTCCTTATTTTTTTGTCTCTGTGTTTTTCTAGGCCCCTTTAATAACCAGCACTTACTAAAAATTTTGAGGCCTCAGGGGAAAAAAAGCAAACCAAACTATTCACTCTATTATTCTTGTAGCAGACACAGCCCAAAGGCCCTTTCCTGTGACAGTGTCAGTAATTGTTTAATCCATGCAAAACAAGCTGCTTTCCACGCTCACTCCATTGAGGAAACAGCAGGCTCTGTTCTCTGGTCATTAAAGGCAACACGCCCCTCCTGGTGCATGGTCACAGCTCGGTGACACGGCCGTGCCCGGCGCCACCAGCTCACACTGACACGGACACTGAGGCTTGACCGTGGCCAAGAACCCAGCAGGGACCACCACGGTGAACATGTTGAGTGTCCTGGCGTGTTTCTTTTGGGTGGCTGGGGAGACATGACTGCTGTAAGCACCGCAGCACGCTGGCAAATCCCACATCTCCTTCTAAGGTGAGGGATTGTAAGTGATGGATGGGCTTGTGCCAGGTGTCTGCCTTTGGAAGAGGGATTGTATCTGCAGAGTGCTGGAGGTAAACCTGCACTGAGCCATCGAAGACAATTTTCCTGGCAAGGTGGGTAACTCGACCCGGAGGCAGCCAGCTGAGTGGAAAGCAAGAGGGTTTTAGAGGCATACTGGGCAAAGGGCACTTTTTACAGCAGAGTTGTTCAGGAATATGTGCTGTAATTACATCTGCCTTGGCTGCCACTTCTACAGCTTGCGCAGAGTGGTACCTGAGCACTCAGGGTGTGAGTGTCACCACAGGGAAGCCGGGGCTTTGCTGAGCTTCTCTTCTCCCTTCCAGACCTGTTTGGATTTTAGTAGAATTTTTTTACAGAACTGTTGCCTTAGAGAATCATTGACGTTTCCATAACAATTAGTATTGATGTGATTTAGTTAGTAATCATATTAAATGAGGCAGTAGACAAAACTCAGATCTTGACTGAGCTTTGGCACTGCTCGGTTTGTGTGCTCTGCTCACAGAGCTCACCAAACTCAGCTGGTGGTCCATGAACAGCATCACGCTCCCTGTCCTGTATGGGAAGACTTGGATCAGTGCTCTTTCACAGAGTTTGTCTTCTCTCATTATGGTTCCCTCTGTTGTAATTGGTTAGAACAGCTTTTGTTAAAGTACCTCAGATTAGTTTGCAAAACACTGGGCACTCTGGTTTCCAGAGGTCACAGAATGGTTTGGGTGGGAAGGGACCTTAAGGCTCATCCAGTCCCACCCCCTGCCATGGGCAGGGACACCTCCTACCAGCCCAGGTTGCTCCAAGCCCCGTCCAACCTTGGACACTTCCAGGGATGGGGCAGCCACAGCTCCTGTGGGCATCCTGTGCCAGGGCCTGCCCACCCTCACAGGGAAGGATTTCTTCCCAGTATCCCATCAAACCTTGCCCTCTGTCAGTTTAAAAGGCACCATGGAGAGTGTCCTTACAGTGCAATTGTCTCCACAGATCAAATCACAGCTGGATTTTTGGGATATTTCTACTGCATAGATGTGCATAGCAGTGTGGTGGGTGAGCTCGTTTGTGAGCTTGGTTTTACATCAGCAAGGGAATCTCTGTCCCTCTGCTTTGGTTGTCTGAGCTGTCTCTGGCAAATGCCAGATGCAGGGAGACTTGGCCCATCTGGTTTAAGATTTTTTTACAAGCCTTGTTCACCGGCCTGGCATGTTTGTTTTGGAAGAGTGGCCAAATGTGTGGACATCTCTGTGGCTGCCAACTGAAAAAAGGAAATGGCACAGGCTCTGACCTTCCTGAAGCCAAGCTTGAGCAGATCAGGGCCTGTGAAGGGCTAAAGCAGCACATACTGGTGCTGTGGGCTTACAAGTCCTTCTCCTTGCACCAGAAAGCCTGGGCAGTCATAGTTTGGATGGCACAGGACCAGGTCCACCCTTACCAACACCAGCCAACTGTCAAAATCCTTTAGAGGCACAAAGAGAACTTTGCATCTGCTCTGCTGATGGACAGCACAAGTTTTGCAGAGATTTTGGGAGGGTGAGCTGGCAGTGTTCATTCTCTTCCTGATTCCTATGTAGTCTTGGCCAAATCACTTCACCCCCTGAGCCTGTTTTCCATTCATAGTGATAATTAACAATGTTTCCCTCTCCTGTTCTGGCTGTAGGCTCAAAATAAGAAATTACTCTTATTTTGCATACAAACTCATGCGTTTTGCATGCAGTCCCTGGTACAGTCAGACCTTGTCTTACATGAGACTTCTGAGGTATCAGATTATAAGTGATAAATACTCATAACCACAAGGACAAGTTTCCTTGAAATCTGTGTGCATCCTGATGTGTGTAACAGGGCTGCTCAATGCTTGAAGTTCATTACTACAGGTTCCAGTGGCTCCCAGTTTTTGTCTTCTGTCTCTCACTGCACACTCTGCATGGTGTGGGGCATCAAGAATGAAAAATATGCAGCCTAAACTGAATAACCTTTTTCTGCTGATTTCATGTGATCAGGAGATGCCACACTTGCAATTCAGGAGTAAATGAGTGAGCCTATTTTCCTTTTGTAAGTGTGTTGTGAGCTTTATTATTTAATATTAAAGCTGCGTTGTGCAAAGTGGCCCATAAATGGCTAATAAAATCAGCGTTTACAGCTTGTAAAGTGCATCAGGACTTTACCCTGGTTTGCCTTGGGGGATTTATATTTGTGTTTGCTGTCTGGGGTTTAAGAACTGCCCGCGGTTTTTCTTTCTGGACCCATTAAAAATGGTAGTGTGGACAAACATCCTGTTAACTGCTGGTCTGCTGAAGCACTGCCAGGAGCAGGGAGAGGAGCTCGGGAGCACTGCTCCTTCCTCATCATCAGGGTAAGGACGTGGGGCACACCAGACTTAGGACTGCAGCAGTGCCACACCAGGGGGATGACTCCATGGGGACCTACCAAACCCCTGGGAACACCTGGGAGTAAAATGAACTCATCATATTTCTGGGAGTGTGGGCAGCAGTACCAGTTGTTGCCATGCCTCCCTCTCCCTCCGTTTTGTCTTTAGTGAGTTCACTGATGTTACACAGATTTTTTTTTTTTCCTTTTCCCTGCTTGTTGCTTTTTTAACTCTTTGAAGGAATTCAGGGGAAATGGCTGAGCCTGTAATCTGCTTTTAATCTGGTGATAATTCTGGAGCTGCAGTTATCTGTTTTAATCACCTTCTGTAATTGTAAACAATTCTAAATAGAAAAAATAATAAAAATATGGGTAATTTCTTCTGACCAATGGTACCTTATGAAATACTGCTCTGTATTAGTCTAACCTCAAAGGAAATGATTAAGCATGTGGATAGCTTAGGTCTTGGACCTAGCAGTTCAAACTTCTAAGGGCAAACCTTGCTCAGATGTGGAGCTCTAGGAGCAGTGAAACAGATTTGGTCAAGAGCTCTCATAGAAGGTCCTCCAGAGGAAGGAAATGCAAGGAAGGTTTGCCATGGTAAAACGTGACTTGCTGACAAACGAGTCTCCAGATATGTGGAGAAGAACAGTTTTTCTACCTGCTAAAAAAACCCAAACCAAAACCCAAAAAAAACCCCCACAAAAATATTCACATGAAAATTTTCAGTGGCTGGAAGCACCAAGAACATCCAAGCCCCTAAACTGTTTGTCTATCAGACAGTATCAAAGACTGTCCCTGCTCCCAAACGTGCCCACCCATTGACACTTGATGCCATCCTGAAGCTGGGAGGCTCTTCTTAGCTGAGGAACTTTGGTTTATTTTCACCTAACAGACTCTTGCAACCATCCAGATCCTTCAATGTAAAATTTTCAAGCCCTTGTGCACTCTGACTTGGGGCTTTGGTGAAAGCTTTGGCCGCTCTGGACTCTTGAAACTTTAAACTCCTCTGTTCTTGGTCTCTGACAGACCTGTAGGAGCTCAATGCAAGTGAAGTGATGGGGAAGGAATTGCTCTTGCAGATACTAAAAAAGCAGGAGAGTTTGAATGAAATGCTGGGGTGTGATGTTATACCCCAGATGGCTACAAGGCCCATTATATTTAGCATGTAAAGCTGTCACATAGTGATATACTTGAAACTAATGCATGCTCTTTAATTACAAATTCTGCCTGAAGATGTCTGTTTCTTTGACTCTCTGAGATGACTCTAAAGCTGCTCAGGTCCGAGGACACAGCCAAAGCACATGTGCTGCCAGCTCATAAGAAGTGACCCTGTCCTCTGTCTTTGCCCTCACAACAGTTCATTACATTGTCCTGCATTTTTGAGCCAGAATAAGTGAGATTTATAGGTTGCCTGGGGATAATCATTTCAAGAAGAAAGATCAATGATATGCAAGTCAGTGGAAAGAATAGCAAGTTTCAATATCTGCCTTGTTAGAAGACATCAAACATCTTCATAAACTATTTAAAGGTAGAAATGATCATTAACCTTTGCTGTAGCCAATTACATTTGGAATGCTCAATGCCATTTAATAAGAGTCGGGGTGACACCCCATTAGGGTGTGCAGGGATGGGGGGATGTTAATGCTTTGAAGTCATTTTCACTCTGGCTCTGTTTTGGAGGAGGCACTGGACAGGCAGGCTGAACAAGAGGATGACTCCTGGCTCACCTCACATGAGCTCTCCAGCCTTTCTGTCAGTTCAACTGCGGTTGCATTGCTTTACATCCACCTCAAACAAACAGCCATGGAATTTTTTTCTGCCTCCTTTAGTTAATTATTACTATTTTTAATGTGGTGTGAAAGCATTCTGTTTTTCCTGTGAGGGAAATCACAGCCTGGGTTATTCCTTGCAGAGCCAGGAGAAGAGCAGGTTGTTCAGCTTGTCCTGTTCCTTTGAAACCACCTCGAGGAGTTGATGCTCCCATCCCTCTTTGAGGCACTTGCAGCTCTACAGCAATACATCCCGTGGCTGCTTTTCTTTAAGTGCTGTAGTCTTGCTGCTGTGTTTTAAGTGTGATCTGTAGTTGATAATCTCAGTCCTGCTCCTCTCCTCCCAGCCCCGCTGATGCGGAATCAATGACATTTTTTCTGAGCTGCCTACATTTGGTGTTTCACTGCCGACTGCATGTGGCCCTCTCACTTCAATTACTTCTGCTGTGTCTAGCACTATATGCTCTATAATGTCTCAGAGACTGCTTGCAATTAAAATAAAAATAAGTAATACATTGCAGGTTACAACCCAGCCAGTCTCTGCACAGAGCTCTCCAAGTGGCTCACAGCCCACGGAGCAGTAACGAAAGCCTGAGACGCAGGAACGGGGAGGGAGTATTGTGTTTCTGGGTTCCTGAAAGGCATCATTTCCTGAAGTTTGCTTTACTTTCCCAATTCCTTTGCTCTTGAAAGAAAATGTCAACGTACTTAACTTTACGCCTCCTGGTTTCCACGGGGCTCTGTGTAATCAGTCTCTGAGCTGGGGAAGGGCTGTTTGCGCCAAGTGAACTGAACTGATGGTTGGGCCACTGAAGCACATTTTAGGCAATGTAAGTTTTGTAACCACTTTAACAGGCTTTGGGCCAGGTCGGGAGGGACTAATTTGGTGCAGCTTTGAGTATTCTGACTTCAGATCAACAAAACACTTTAGCACGTGCTTAATTTTAGGGACTGCAACAGTTCTTCCCACAAAAAAGAGGGGCAGAATGTCATCCAGCCATCCTGCTGAGTAATTCTAGCAATTATTTATCTTTTTTTTTTCTCAGTCCTTTGCCCCACAAAGTCTCTTAGGCATTCTCGAAGAGAGAACACAGAAAAGCTGAAATGAAACAGCTCATGCAGGGAAGCACAAGCAATGTGGGGAATTTTCATTTAGCAATCCAAGCAGCAGGTTTCCGTTATTATAAATACTGGCTGAATTCACTTGTGAAAATACACAACATTTAATTTGCATGTAAAGTGACAAATTAAAATCAAAAATCCCCCATTTTGTTCTCTGAGTGGAATATAACATGACAAGCTTTGAAGAATGCCTCAGCTCTGCTGCAGTGGCACCACCAGGCTGGTGGTGCTGCAGCCATCACATCGAACCTGAATGTGACGGAGCTTTTAGCAGCACATGGAAACAACTCGCCCCAAATACTCAGAGGTGGTTGAGTGCCTCAAGCTCATTTCAGTTGGGTGCTTTCTAGCATCTGGCTCCTAGAAACTGGGAACTGGGTTGAAGTACAGCCACTCTTTGCATGAAGATCAGGAAAGTGCCTTGTGTCAGGAAAAGATAGACATATTTGTCAATGCCATATGGTGTAACACTGTAAGAGTGGCTGCATTTACTTTAGGCTAAAAGGCAAGCAGAACCTGCCTGCCGCAGTGGCCAAGGGTTTGTTCAAAGGAAAGTGCCCAGTCAGTGTGTGCATGGAGCAGCCCTTCCCAGATTTACTCTTCCAGGCTGGAGGAAGAAGGGAGTTAAGCACATGCTGATCCCTGCCTTTTGTTGTCCCTGCAGCCTTTCTTGGTCTTTTCCAGTTCCTTTATCTCTTTCTTGAATTAGGAAAGTCATAGTGGCACAGGGTGTTCAGGACAGGCATGAGTGGTGCCTTCTGTGGTAGCTGAAGGAAAGCTGTTTGTTCAGCAAAGAAACTCAACACCCATCTCTGCTTCTGGTGTGCTGTGTCTTGGCACTTTGCTGGTGTGGCCATCTCAGACTGGGCTGTAGAAGTTTCCCTGGTCCGATGACTGTTTGGTCCAGGCTTTTTGATGGTTGCCACCCTCACTACTAACTCCCCAATTACTGCAGCCTCAGAGAATCCTCACATGCTGTAGTTGAAAAATAGCCAGAACACGGGTAATGCTTATACCTGCACCAGCACACTTTTTACCCTCGAATCATCCCTCTTTTCTGCTTGCTTGTTTTACACCTGCTGTGTGGAAGCCCAGGAGAATATCCCATCGTTGCTGTAGCAGCTCAGCTTTGACTGTGGCAAGTTCAGGGCATGGATAGGTGCCACTGTTCATTTGTTATACTGGCAAACAGCGTCAGCCCAGCTGACACTTGCATCCGTGAGTGCTTTCCTCTGTAGAAATTCACTTAATCTTTTCCGACACTCTATTGGTGTTTAAAAAAAACAAACATTGGCTTATTCCCATTCCCAGACACTGTGATGTAGAGACCTGGAGAATTCAAGTGTTGATGAACTCCTTTGTTTTAAATGATTGCAGCAGAACATAACAGAGAGTAGTTTTAACAAGGCTAAATGAAGCCTAAGTTTTCTGAGTGATACTCATGTCTGTTCTTCAGAGACATCAATAGCAGCTGCTCACTGCCCTCCAAGGCAAGCCAGCCTCAGCTGCTCACAGCAGCAGAAAACATGAGTGCACTCTCTCTTGAACTAAAATCTGTCCTCTCTGGACTGAACCTTTTCTCCTGATCCTTGGCCCACTGAACACAGTAGAAAATATTCCCATGACACGGGATGTCCTGAACATCCCCTGGAGCAGGAATAGTTGAGAAACCTCAACACTACGGTGTTGGGACCATCATGGATCAGATCAGCTCGTGAAGGGAGAAGCATCTTACATTCCCAGACACAGAGCACAGGTACATATACAGGTCTCAACATAGCTGGTTTCCCTGTATTCCTCAAACCAGACTTTTGGAAGAAGCTCAGCTGAAATCATTCCATATGCTTATCAGGAGCCATGCAGAGCTCTGATCCAGGCTGAGGGTCCCCAGGTTCCCCTGTAAGCCAGGGAGGCACACGCTCTCCTTTCTCTGCCCAGCCCTGTGCCTGAGGATTGCCATTTCTCAGGGCAATAGTGTTGGCAAGAGGCAGCTCCAGCCCTGGCCTCTCACCTTGCTCAGCAGACTCTTGAGCAGAAGAAGGTAGATTGGAGCCATGAGGGTGCTCTGATGGCCATCATGTTAAACTGTGTTCACAGTCACAACCCTCAGACTTGGGCTAAGGGAACAAATGCTCCTCCCTAGGGCCATATGTTGTGCCGCACTCCCACTGAAGCCAGCATGAAAAGCAAATATGTTTTTGGTTTGTTTTGTTCTGTTTCTTTCCTGCTGACACCAAATGCCAGCACTAGGCATGGGGAGTGATGCAGGGAGAAGCCCTCAGCTAATGCTGATGGAAGGATTCTAGAGCACACTCACAAAAAGATGGTTAATAATATTCTGAAGAAAAAAAACCACCTTCCCTAGCACACAGTGCCCAGAAAGGAAGTGATTTTTCAGAGGAGGCAGGGTGGGAAAAGTAGCAGTGGTATAAAGGAGAGCTTTTGAGCTCTCCTTCTGCAGGCAGGGGAACTTCCCGATTCAATAACAGAGAGGAATGAAGAGGCTGCTCCCCAGCACAATGGAGCGTGGCACAGCATGGGGAAGGGGCACCTCACTGCTGTCAGCCAGGGTGGGGTCACTGCAGGCCACTGCAGACATGGGGCTGTGCAATGGGGCTCAGAGACTTACTGCACTGCAGCTCCTGCTGGAGTCAGCACCAAACACCCCGCACTTGCAGAACCAGACAGAGACTGAGGCCTTTGGAAAAACCCATCCATTCACAGGGGATTCTACCAGCACTGCTTTGTCAAAGGTTTCTCTTTGCTTCTCGTTTGTCTTTGTGCTACTGTAGACAACCCTGGTGGGGCAGGTCTTAAAAAAACCCTGTGCTGCAACTTTTCAGAAGAAGACCAGGGACTGTAGACACCTCATGAGCCTTTTTAACCGCGACCTTCCTCTGCTCTCCTCTCAGCCTTTCATTCCCAATCCTTCACAGGGTTTGCCCTACTCCCACAACAGTGCAGAAAGCCATCAGCTGGCAAAGTCACGGCAGGGACTTCAACTTTGCACACATGGGTGCGTGCCCACCTGTCTCAGAACCACAAGGGTCACGTGCTGTGATGACCCTCCCAGCAGCACAGTCAGTTTCTGATATGAGAAGAGGGAGACGATGTTTCTGTATGAGAAACACAAAGGAAAGTTATTAAAAGCAGTCACAAAATGCAAAAGCTGACCCCACCCAAAAGAGCAAGATCTCCAAAGGGCCCCAGTCCGGAATGGCTGTTCCAGGTGCTCGCTCTCCAGGATGACCACTCCCTGCACTGGCACGGCTGCAGACCCAGCCCATCTCCCCCACACAGTGATAAATTAATGCTCAAGGTGCCTGCTCTGTAAGAGACATCTAAAGCTCCTGAAAGAAGGATATCTTGATGGCAGTATCTACTTATAAACCCCTTGGAGCAGAGCTGGAGGGAGGCTTCTGCAGAGGAGTCCACAGGCACTGGACTCTGCCAAGGGAGGAGAGCAGTGTGCTGCTATCCAGCTGTCATCCTGTTGGGCCACTGTTTTTAAAATCCAAGTTGGTGATTCAGATTAACATCCTATAGCTTTGCCTCTGATGAAGGGTTTCCACTGCGTGAAGAAGGAGCCTGGGTTTTTCCTGCATTACAAAGCACTGCTTCCCTTGTAGAGCAACAATGTGTTTGTTTAAGAAGGAGGTTGGTGTCCTGGAAGGGTGGGAAAGGCATGTGGGTAAAAAAAGAGCAAGTGGCAGCCACACTACTGCACCAGCCTGTGTAATAGTTACTATTTCAGCCTTTGTTCATGGAGGAATAATTATCCAGCACACCTTTTATTTTTCAGGCAAGATGGGGGAATGTGGACTCAACCTCACAGCGCCCACTCTGCACCAGGGCGTTATAAAAGTACTCAAGGTGTGTTAAAGCAGATTCCCAGGCTGCCAAACACCTGATGGGCTCTGCGGGACCCTGATGCGTCCCCAGAGAGGCTGTGAGGTGCCAGGCAGGATCTGGTTCCTGGCCTGGCTGAGGCACAAACTGCAGGGGTTCCTGGAGGTCCCCACGTGCCTTGGCAGCACTGCCTGGTTGCAGCCCCTCTTGAATTGGTGATGATTGAAACTGCTGCCATGGTGGTGTAAGATATTATTAACCTACACCAGCCTTGTTGCAGCGTGCGTGTAGATGACACAAAACGCTGGGATAAAGCTGTGTTAATCAGGGATATTCAGAGAGCTAACACATCCCTCCCAGTGTGGGCAGGGATGTTGCATGTGTTACTCTCTGAGGTTCGTGGAATAGCAGCAGTAGCAACGTGCTGTTCCTGCTTTGCTGAAAGGCTGTGGATTTAATTTCTGCTTCTAAGTAGTGCTATTTGCAAATCCATGGAGAGTACAGAGCAGATTCTAGGACATGGACTTGTATATATTCATCCTTTTCATCTGACATTCTTGACCTTGGGGTATAATGTATGCTTGTGTACCTTTGTACAGTGCCCTTTGCAAGACAAGCAAGGCAAGAAGATGAGCCAAAGGTTGTGGTACTGATCTGGATTTGGGAGACATGAGTGTAATTCCCTATCCTTATACAGATTTCTTGTGACAAAATCTGGCACAATAAAAACCTTCAGGAGGTGAGGTTCAGCAAGAATGACACAGAAACTGCAAAAAAAAAAAAAAAGGCATTTGCAAAAAGTAGAAAATATCCTAAGGCCCTTGGTTCTTAAACATCAAGTATTGTGTCTTGCCTGGAGGTGTGAGAGTTTGTGTGTGTGTATTTACACTTGGCCTTCTGCTCTGTTCAGTTGCAAACAGCTGGACATTTTTGGCTGCCTGGATCAAATAGCGATGGTTGTGACTGCCTATTAATAGAAGAGGGGGAAAGTAAGAACATAAAAGGCTGGTTTTCAAGCACTGGCTGCCAGAATCTCTTCACAGGGCAAAGATGGGTCAAGCAGGGCAGCAGCAGGATCAGGATAACTCCTCCTGGGATGTCTCTGTTCCCGTCCTGTTACAGAAGAGTTCACACGATAGCTACATCCAGGGAATGGTGGGAACCCTGAGCAGATATGTCCTGGTGGTCCATTAATTTATTTATTTCCCCAAACTCCAGAGACACTTTAGAAGAATTTCCTGATGTGGCTATAACCATTTCCACAGGCAGACAGCTCTAACCTAATTTCTTCAGAGGTGGCAAAAGGATTATTTTAAAATGCACATGTAGGTGGCAGACTTGGAGGCATTTGTTTTAAGTCCAGTGCAGCAGCTGGCACAGCTGAGGTGTCTTGGACTCCTAGTTATCCCTGAGAGGAACGAAGGCTGAGAGTCAAGGAGTCTGAAGGGTATTTGGGGAAAAGCAATGTTATTTCCACAGCAGAAATCTCCTACTCCAGTTCTTCAGGTCCATTCTTTCTGGAGAGGAGGATAGGCAGGACAAAGCAGGTGCATCTTTCAAATATCATGAGTTTTACTGAAAAGTATTTGCTTTCTTCTTTGCCAGGGATCCATCCAACCTTGGCTGGTGCACCAACACGTGTGTGATTGGATCCAGCCACAGGAGGGGACAGAGAACCAAAGATGCAGTTGGTGAGAAAGTTTTATCAGGTAAAGGAAAAAAACCTCCAAGTGGCAGTGTTACTTCTCCCCTGCAAGCAGTGGATCAGAGCATGTGCCTTTCAGTCCTGTGTGTCTCAGTCTTGCCATGTACACATATCAGATCCTGAACACAGGGACTGTGCTGTCTTGTTTGCAAAGGTCTTTAATCATGTTACCAATTGCAAGAAACAAGAGCGAATAGTAATCTTGTAGATACAACAGGGGGTAGGAAATTCTTGGAGAGGAAGGTTTTACCAGTGGGAAATGCTTGCCCTGTCCTCGGCACTGGCAGGCAGGGAGGGCTCCTGTGTCAAATGTTCTCTCTGAGCCTCCCTCCATCCAGTGGCTGCCCCAATGGCAGGACATTGGTGGAGCAGTGCTGTGGCTGGTCCATCTACACTGAAACTCGCCAGCAATGACCAGTCTGGTCAACAGCCCATCCATACGACCAGGGTTCCCTTCTTGAGACAGCAAACATTGCCTGGTCTGGAAGGCGTTGTTTGGAAGATGCCTGTGATGTTCATGCAAACACCTCTGGCTGAAGAGCAGGCACAGCATTGCTGGCTGGAGCCCCGTGCAAGGCTGCAGCCAGAGCAGCTGGGGCTGGGGATGGAGCTTGCGTAGCAGGAGGGAGAGCAGGTGGCCGAGCAGCAGGGAGGAAGACTTGCCAACCACACACATCACTAGGAGCCTGAAAGGAAACAATTTGTTTAACTAGTTTGCCAAATAATATCTATATTATGAATGCACCAAACACTGCTTACTCCTCCTCACTGCGGGGTTCTTGCTTCCAGGAGGAACACGTTGTTTTCTCTAGTTTAGAGCTAGGGAAGAGCTGCTGGAGCCCCAGTGGGTCTTTGCTGTAGTGAAGGTGGAGGGTGGGTTTTTTCTCCTGTGTATCATTTCAGCTCTCCCCGGGGCCAAGTTTGCTCAGCGTGTCCATGAGTTTTGCTTCATCTTTTCTCAGCTTTGAATTTGTACCTGTTTATCTCAGTTTTGGGGAGCTCCAGGGAGCCTGGCAAACACCTGGGAAGTGCTGCCTCCCAGCTGGTGTCTGTAGCTCCAAGTCGAGCCTGAGGTGCTCTTAAAAGACCTAGAAGATGGAGTTTCAAGCGGGCACAACCCACTTCTAAGGCAAAGTTTTTGAAAGAGTCAGGTCTGGATCCTAAATTAGCAAATTTCCTGGGTTTTGTCAGGAGTCATTCAATAGAGGTCATGTCCATGCCCAAAGCTCTGTATTTGATATTAATTAGATCCTGTGTTTTTCAGGGGAGCTGTTTGAAGTGAGGACTCAGCACATCAGAGGAGGGAGGGTGACAGTAGATGTGCAAAGCTGTGCAAGGGCTGCAGGCTGCTTCAGTATCAGAACCTTGTGCTACAGTAACCGGGCACCTGCATCCCTAATCCTCCATGAAACTAAACAGGGAACTGTCCAAAGGCAGATGATGTCCAAGCTGCAACTGACTTCTCTATTTTCCCTAAGTGACAGGGTTTAAAAGGAAAATTGATGGGGAGATGAGCGTGATGTATGACTTACAAGGGCATTAGCCTTGTGACTCTAGAAAAACATTCTTATCAGCTTGAAAAAGACATACACAGTGGAAAAGTATTTATGGATCTATACTGACTTAAGTGGTCACTAAAACAATTTCCTTTTCTGTCTCCCACAGGAAAGAAAATGAAACTAGGAAACCTCATAAACCCAGAAACTTCAGCACTGCCTGTTGCCTGCTGTTTACAGGCTTTCCAAGAGCGCTGGATGTGCCTGGATGTGCCACACAAACACACTTGCTGATCTTTGCAGGAGCTGAGGTACTTTTTCTGCTCTGTCAAAACACATTTGGGGTTGAAGGTTTGCAGGTGGGCAGGAGAGGAAGGCAGAGACAGGGGCTGCAGAGTTCGGAAGAAGCATAACCAGGCAAGAAGTTTCCTCTCTGCTCCCAGTTGTTCTTTCCCATCATGGCTGCAGAGATATTTTCCTTTAGTGCTTCAGCTTCACTTAACTCTCCCTTTGATCAGTGTTTATAGTAATGTAGCTTTGTATAAGCTCTAATAACCCTAAGTGCTGTAAATATATATCTATAAACACTAAACAAAACATTCCCTATATAATAAACTGAGACCAGAACTGTGAATTAGGGCCCAAGACAAGGCAGATGCACAGCAACAATTCTCAAGGACTTTGAAGTTAAAAGCCTGGCTGTGTAAATGTAAGAGCTTTTGTAAGTCAAACTAAAAGTCTCATTAACGCGAAACTTCCATGATCAGAAACCTGACTAGTTCAATGAGAATCCCCAAGGACACGAGTATTTAGCACACTTTCTAATTAAAAGCAGAGAATTATGGCACAGCAGTTAAAATATGGTTTTTACTTGTCTGGGAAATATTCAGTAGATTATGTGTGCAGAGATACCCTTCCAGGGCTCTTTGCAAATAGGACACGAGCAAACCAAGGTACAAACGGGCAGGAGTGAGTACCTGAGACTGGTTTCTCTGTGTGTTGTTGTCACCTCGGGTAATAACGTAGGATGGAGCCTGATCTTTCTTGGCTGCTGCAGAAAGTCCTCCTCTTCTGGGCTCCCCTCTAGACCTGAACTGCGAGGAAACATTGCTCACACACTACCAAGGTCCAACACGAGAGTGTGCCCACCATCCTTTGGGGAAATTGTGTCTCTCCCCTTGTTCTGGGGGTCTGAGGAATCTCTGTCCTTCCTGGCTGAGCCAGGCACTGGGAATGGCTGGGCTGGGCCGGGCCAGGTGGTGTGTGATTCCCTCCCAGAGCTGTCCCCGGGCTTCAGTCCCACCACAAGAAGCAGTTCAGGTTTCTGGTTGGATGAGCTGATGCTCCATCCCACACCACTGCCAGTGAATGCCACACCAGAGCAGGATCTGTCCTGCCCACGGTGCTGGGAAAGGGAGGGGTGTTTGTGGCAGCCACGATTCATCCACCTCTGGGACATCAGTTATCCACTGGTGAATTGCATTAGTCAAAGCTAGGAGAACACTTCTGAACAAGAAATAGCTGACAATTTAATAAAATTGCATTTTTATTTGGGAGCAGTGAGGGAGAGGAATAAATTAAAACCTTTTTCGAGTAATTCAGTTCTCTGAAAAGCTGCTTTTGTTTCAATTTCCTGTGTTTTCTGGAAGCTGTGAAGAATGTGAGAACTTTACCCAAAAAGGAATATTTTACCTAATGCCAAAATGCCATGGATTTTCAAAAAATAATTTAAAAGAATATTTCTCCAACATTAAAAACAAAAAGTAATTTCAGTTTGTTATCAAATGAAACCCCATTTTCCTCATGCTATACAGCACCCATTTCTGGAAACTGAAGGTTAAGTATTTCATTAACCCCTAAATACAGAACATCACATTAATTTGAAACATGGTGTTTTCAGGAAAAACTTATCCAAAGCACTGTGATGAATAGGAGAAAGGCAGGGTGAGCAGAGGCAAAACTTTGGCATCTAAGAAACAAATGAGTTCAGGTGGCTTTGGTTGAAAGGGGTAATTAAAAAGTGGAAAAGCAGGTACAGCCTATTGGTTCCAGGTACTGACCTGAGGGTGTTCTTGGAATGAAAGGTTATCCAGGCCCTTGGTGTTCGCTGCCATTCTGTCTCAGATGCCTTCAAAGCCTCATCCAAGCTCCTGTATTTCTCTGTACAGAATAACCAGGGCAAGTAGAACTATGTAAATTAGGTTCTTGTTACTCTTTTACTGATAGCAGTATTATTATTTTAATGAGCAGTTTATTCATTATTGTTACTGCTCTGGTTTATGAGCCTGTGCTACCATTTGGATAAGAACTGCTCCGTGGGCTGCAAGGGAAATGCATTGCACTGGATCTGACTGACTTCAGCTCACACTGGTGGCAATCAAGAATTGACTGGTTTTATGATCCCAGTGAAATTGGCACAAACACTGCTTTTTTTAAAATGTAGAAGCTGCCTCCATGGTATGAAAGGTGTTTTTGCAGTGTACAGCCTTTGGATTTAGCAGAGAACAGGTTTTTCGGCTATCAGTTCGGCTGGGGCTCTTTAATGAACAGCTGCTCCTCACTGGCAGCCACCAGTTCCTTGTGACTTATTTCTGAGACAGCAAGAGACAGCAGCAATCATTTCTGTTACCCTTGACTAAAGGCTGCCTGTCAAAATGTTTCTTCAGTCTCTGTAGTGAGGATTAGGGTATTTTTTCCCAGCTCATGAGGAGTTAGGTGATTTCAAAGGATTTCCCAGTCTGCTTCAGGATTCCTCCAAAAAATCTGATTTGTGAGTTTTATGTACGAAGAAAACATGTCATTCAAATAAACAGAAATCTTTCCTTCGGGTGAGCCAAAATGCTGAATCTTCTCTTTGACATCCTTTAAATGGCTGCTTTTTTGGTGAAAAATGAAGACAATATTATTTCAAAGCAGAAATTTGGAAATCTGAAAGTTTCTTTTTGAAAATGCATAATGAAGATGCTTCCACAGCTTTGAAACTCTCTGAGACACAGTAAGTGAAATTTTTGTCAGATTAGACCTTTCTAGTGTTAACTTTGCAAAAATGGCAGACTACAAGCAGATTGAATTTAGAACTTTTTAAATTATATAAACGCAAAAGCAGGGCTATTTTGGGAAGTTCCCCTCTGTGAGAGCTGCTGCTGAAATTAGTAACTTCTGGTGCCTGCCAGAACCTGCTGTACTTTTAATACAGGTAACCCTGAGCCAAGGTTGGAGACTAATGTCCCACTTCGTTTCTCACCAGTGAGCTGCTGCATCTTCCCTTTTCTTCTTCCACTCTGGATGTTTTCAGTCCAGGGTAGTAATTGCAGTGAGAAGGAAGGAGGAAAACAGACTCCACTGAGACTGGAGGAAATGTAAACACAAGAGACAACTCTGTGCTTCAGGCTGACTGGATAAGGAGGGAAGAAAGCAAGTGCACACCTGGGTCAAACCAGAAGCTCTCTCAGCATTTCTTGGGGTAAAAAATGACAGATTTTTAGCAGCGTTTTCATCTCTGATGCTGAGGAAGAGGTTTAAAACATGCCAGACAGTTTGGTGCTGCCAGGGGCTATCAATTGGTGTCCTCCCCACCCTGGCTAATACTCTGGGAAGCATCAGTGCTGTTTGGGATATTGAGGTTCCCGTGACATCTGTTCTTCATTTGGTCCCTTCCAAGCTCCTGAATGCCTTCAGCAGCCAGGATCAGTCTCCTCCTCAAACCTCTTTCTGCTTTGTTTTTCCCCAGCATACTCGGTATCTGACTAAGTTTTCTTTCTGCTAGCATTTTCACAATATATATAAAAACTCCAACATAAATAAATAAACAAACCAGTGCTGGAACCCCCCAAAGGACAATTATCTTTTCTCTGAAATAATCCTGGCAGAAATCTTGGAAAACTGACATGTAATTAGTACACCCAGCCCCACTGCAGCACTAAATGCAACACTTTAGGGCTCCTAACCCTGACTTCTCCAGGACTCCAACTGACCAGTGACAGCAAATTTGTGAATGATGTGCAGACTGACTGGTTTTACACATTTACACACTGATAGTCTAATGATTTTAAAACCTGTTTAAGCACAATACAGTACCCCAATCTCCATTAGACTTATCCAGGAAGCCTCACCTTTAAATGGCTTTTCTCAGCCATTTGTATGATCGGTGGAAAGGACACTCTTGGAGGTTAGCCCGAAACCAGACTAAGCCTTAGCAGAATGGGGTTAATTGTGTGACTTCCAGTGGATTAATCCCGTAGGGCCAGATCTTAAAAGGTACCTGAGCCCCCAAAATGGCAGACAGTGATTCCCAAATACTTGGACATCCAACCCTACTTCATTCCAGTTGTCTTAGAGGCCTGAACACATCAAAATCTGTCTGCCAAGATAGAGGCCCGACCCAAGATATGATGAAACCAACCAATGGAAGATGAAAGAACAGCAGTGGCTGTGAATGAGGTGCTCGTTGAACACGGGGCCGTCTCGTCTGTGCACGAGGCTCAGGTGCAAACCCAGCGGCAGTGCTTTAAAGCCTGGCAGAGTTAGGGATGGAGGATGCTGCTGGCAGCTCTCTCACACTTTCCAAAGGGAAAGGTTTGCCAAAAGGGAACTTAGCCCTAGAAGTTGTTAGTTCTTCTAACAGCAGGTTGAGTTGCCTTTTCTTTTTCCAAGTGTGTATCTGTGCACCTCCCCACTGACTCAGAGCAGCTGATATGCCAAGAGACCAGAGGGATGACTCCTGGGGGAAAAAAAGTGCTGATACAAAGTGAAACTTCATACTTAGATAACTGGAATCTTTTTTATCATAAAAGAGGAAGAGCAAGCTGTGCATAACAGGTATTAGTCATGTTATGCAATTCACAATTGGAAGTACACAAGTGCTGGGATAAGAAGGGACTTGGGTGAGAACTGATGTAAAACTGACTAGGAACACTAAAACAGGAGGACTTCTTTATCTTGAAAGCACATAAACATAAAAATATTTGCAGATAATGATGTAAATCTGCAGGGTATTAAAATCTGGAGGGGAGGACTAGTCTGGAAAGAAGTTTGGTAAGGAAGCTGCTCTTTGGGAGCAGCGGTGAGGCTTGGGACATGCTGCTCTCCAAGCTGCAGCAGAGATCCAGGCACAAATCTCCTGTCAACTGGGCTCCTTGTGCTCCCTCCCTGCTGCCCTGCACCACGGAATGATCCAGATTTGTTTCTTATAACAATTGTCAAATGACTCCTCGTGGGAGAGCTCTTGTGTTTGCTTTGGGCTGTCACTGATTTCTGCCCTCCCTTGGGCGTTAGCATAGGGGAGCATCAGAGGAAATGGGGATTTGATTCTGCAGTTTTGTCCCATCCTGGATGGCTTAAACAAAGTCCCATTAAGGCTGTGTAGTAATTCAGTTGTGACATGTCGCTTCTTGACCTGGTGACTGTGGGGTGACAGCACTGCAGAGCTATTAAAGGAAATACCAAGTCCTACAGGTAAAAAACAAATGTATTTTGAGTGGCTGAGTGCCACCACTGTCTCCTCTCCTTAACAAAGAGTCACCTGCTCTTGAAGACCTCCAGCATCCACCAGTGGATAGAAGATGGGATTACTGCGCTGTGGCTGCCACATGGGAGCAGGATGTGACCCCCTGCTACACCTGAGCAGTAATTCTGTGTGTGGACAAGGCCTTTGGCACTGCTGTGGTGATTCTGAGCAGGAGAGCCCTGGCTGAGCCTCTGCACGAGCAGCTGGATCGTCTCCTGGGCTCTCTCTGGCCCTCTGATGTGTGAACACAGAGCAGCACTGAGGATCCAGCCCTTCCAACCTGTTAACGTTGTGGATGAAAATACACATTTCTGCCCTTGAAGAAGTGAAATCAGAGGAGTCTGTGATAGGGGAGCATGGCATGGATGAAAGAAGAATGTGAAGGACTTTGAACATGTAAGAGAATGTGAACAGTGGCGATCCCTCAAGGGAAATTCTTCAGGGAATTAGAAGGAAAATAGATGTTAGGGAGGCAGGATTAAAACTGTTTGAAGTCAGAGGGGGGAAGCTGGATCTTAGTTTTGATCATGAAAAGTCTGAGAGGAGGGTGAATAATCTGAAATCAAAGTCAAGAAGGAAATCAAACCTGAACATTAAACAACCTGCAAATCTCTCTCTTGAAGAGACGAGATTCAAGGAGCCCATAGAGCAAGGTGAAGGGTTTCCTTAGAGCCTTGCAGAGGGACAGCCTCCACCTGGAGAGGGGTCCAAAATTCCCCCTGATTTGGCAGAGAAGGGGAGAGGGAGAGACATGACAAAGTAAGTTTCGTGACAAGCCCTGAAGGAAGAATGAGCAGGTTGGCACCCATAACCCCACCCAGTAAACAGGGCTTTTGCTTTACTTTTCATTTCCACCAGGAATCATATTTTCTCTCCTCTAAATGCCTGTTTCTGGCACTGTCCAAAGGACTGAACTTTTCCTCTCTCTGCTGAGGCCCTCAGATGATGCCCCTGAGTCGGGCTGGCCGGGAGCCAGAGGGAAAACCGTGGCTTTTGCAGGCAGATCCCTCCTTAAGCTGCTGCTGAGCCCTGTGTGTGTGTGTGTGAAGTGTCCTGCCAAGCCGATGGGCTGGAGCTTCAGAATTAACAATGTTGACTCAGGCCTGAAGACTTTAGAAGAATTTCTATCAACAGATTTTAAAGATCTTAAAATAAACAGTTTGAGTAGCCTTAGGTTTCTCAGTCAGCTGCCAAATCAAACTGAATAATAAAATAAAACTGAATAATAAAGTGATCACACGGTGTAAGATCAAGACAGGGCCGAGTAGAGGCACCTCCAGTAATTAACTGGATTGGGAGCAGCCTCCTGACAAGCCTCGAGTTTCTGCTGACATGCTGAGAACCAAAAACAGCAACAAAATATCTCCAAATGAAAACAGCTCTTCCCTCGCCTCTGGATGTGCTCCCTGTTTACTCCGTTTGCTCTTTCCTGTCAGCAGGAGCAGTGCCAGGCAGCGCTGGCAAGCCCAGAATGAGATGGTGCTGCACCAGAGCAGCACGGATGGGGAGGAGGAGAAGAGCTGGCAGTGACCCAGAACCAGAGGGACCCTGCGGGAAGGGGGATGTCAAAGGAAGACCAGACTCCAAATATGATGATTCTGATGGCAACGTGAACCTGGCACCAAAAAAAGCATGAACCCCTGCTTTTAGAGTGCTGCCCACACCTGGGACATATGTGTCCTCTTGCCCTCTCCCCAAGGGAATGGATGGGCACAGGAACGAATTGGTGCAGGAATGGATGGAAACAGCAATGGATGGGCACAGGAATGGATGGGCACAGGAATGGATGGGAACAGGAATGGGTGGGCACAGGAATGGATGGGCACAGCAACGGATGGGAACAGGAATGGATGGGCACAGGAATGGATGGGAACAGGAATGGATGGGCACAGGAATGGATGGGTACCTACACCCACATACCCTGAGTACCAAGCATTTCCCATCCACCTGGCATGGAGCCAGATCACCTTCCATCCTTTCTCCACTTTTCACTGTGCTTGAAATCCATAAAAAAATTCAATATTAAAAGCCTAGCGAGGGATTTAAAAAAATATTAAATAGCCTTGCGATGCTCATCCTTCCTGATTTGTATTGCAGTGATGCCTTGAAGCCCCAAAATGCCCATCTAGGAAGTCTTTGTTTACTTTAAAGCTACATATGTTTTGTTTGGGGGCCTCAAGATTTTTTGATGGAAAGATTTTGTTTTTTGATAAAAACATCCTGGCAAAAATTAAGCTATTGAGAAAGGGGAGCCTATTTTTATTCCTTTTGGGTGGCATTTTTCACGAGATAAAATGTAATTCCTGAGAAGCTCTAACTTTGGTCCTTTTTCATTCTTAAAACGTTTCATTCTCTCTAGGCTCATGGCATCAATTTCCCATTGTCCTTTCAGAATGCCAGGGCAAATATATCTTTCTATTTTGGTATTGTCTAGAGGTAAGGTTTATAGGGAAAGGTAATACCTTTTCTTAGAGGAACTGATAGAACTGGGTAAAAAGGGACTTATTTTTGGGCATAGAAGCCCTGTCTCTCTCTTTTGTTTATAAATTACACTTCTCTTCTCCCAGAGACCTTCTTGGCTCTACACTGAACTCTTTTAACTCCAGCGTATACACTCAAAAAGCACGGTCATCATTTATCTTTACAGCTACTGCAATCTCCTCGCCACCTCTGCTTTCTTTCTCCTTCAGCTACTCACTCTTCTCTGTTTTGCAATCTTCCCAAGTGGCATCTGTAGCTGATATTTTATTACTGGTGTATGCCTTTTTCTAATCCTCCATTATTTGGGGCATATCCTTTGTTATCTGTGTTAGTATTTTCTATTCCCTGGGGATATTTTTTGCTAATTGATTCACATAAATGGGAAGGTAAACATTCATTTCTCTTAGAATTCATGTTTTACTTGCAGTGGGACAGTCCGTGGAGCTTTTATTCTTTCTGTCCTTTGTGGTGTTATGCATTGCTGGTTGGTGCTAACGTGGAATAAAGGTGGGGTCTGCAGGGAGCTGGTCAGGGTTTGCGTTGCCCCCTTTGTGACTCACTGGCTACACTGGGAGATGTCACAGCTCCCATAGAAGTCGGTGTTAAATGTACTTACACCCCTCTGTGGGGAAAATACTCCCTGGAACCCTTAAAAAGGGGCAGGCAGGCTGACTGAGGCTTGGGGAGGAGGGAGGTGATTGGTTCTGTTCAACATTTCCATTAACAACCTGGATGATAGAAGAGATAGTGCATTTCTTAAACTTACAGATGGCACCAGACTAGGAGGGACTGCAAATACATTGGACAACAGCATGAGAATTCAAATGAGTTCAACAAATTGCAGAAATGGTTTGGGGAAAAAAAAAAAAAGAGGGAATTAAATTAGAGACAATTGCAAGGCACAAAACTTGGGCTGGAATAATCAGTGCAGAGTAGAGGAAGAGGGAGGGGTTCTGCAGAAAAGGAACTGGTGAGTAGAGGAAAGGAAAGGCTGGACCAGGAGTTCATGAAGCCTCAGTGTCACATCGGTGGGAAAAAAGGCAAGTATAGGTAGGACATGAAGTAACAAGCTTCTTTTACAGCAGAAGTGATGCAGAGTGGGCCTCAGAAAAGCTTTTTGATGGTGAGCAGTGTTCAGCATGGACTGAGGGTGCTGAGGAAGAGCATCTCCCAGGGATGAGACACGCAGGGATGACCCGGCTGTGGGGCAGGAGGAGGACGCAGCATTGTCTCAGGATCCTTGAGTTCTGTTGTCTCCTGGATGTGCTCCTTGCCCTTGTGCCCCACACTTCCCTGAAGGGGACCTGAAGAGGGGAGAGACCACTGCTGGTTTGGGATCACATGGGGCTGTGCACAGTCCACTGTCTGGGCAGGCAGTGACAGCTCCACATTCCTCCCTGCTCTCCCACCCCCCTCCTCATTGCTTCCCAGGCTGTGATCCTCGGCAGGGTGTTGTTCTAGGGTGTGAGTATCAGTTTGTCTTGGTAACATGTGGAACAGACTGTAGGTAGACCAGGAACCCAGGCTTTTCTCTTTTCTTTTTTCTCACTTTGCTAGACACTGGTAAGAGGAGGATTTGAGTTTAACTATGCTGTTGGCCTTGAGGCTTTAGGTATCAAGGAGAGATTATTTCAGAGATCAAACTGAATGCTGATTTGAGGGAGTAGCTCATCCCTTTGGAGTGCTCCAGAAGGAAAAGGGAACATTGTCAGTTCAATCTACTGTGGAATTTATAGTATTAATGATCTGAAGAACACTTTAGGGATTTCTGTCAGATGTCTATTTTAATTTAAACTCTTGGGTGTTTAACTACCCAAAATATTGAGTTCTAGTCATTATAAAAACTAATAACTGGCTTATTTTGCTGCTAATTCAGAAACTGAGGTTAATTATCTATAGTGAAGGGATATGGTACTAATCTAAAATCTACCTGAATAAGACACTGTGGTTAATTGATTCCCCATGAAATGACAAAAGATTCCTTCAGAGGGAAAAGGTGTTTAGTATTCTGGGCTTTCTCAAAGGTACTAGCATTTGCTCCTCATGAAAGCTTTTTTTGTTTGCTTAATCAGCTGTGCTTTAGCCTTTTCTTATTGATATTAGTGGTTTATTTTTATGAAAAAAACCCAAACAACAAACCCAGGACCATTGGAAGATTATGAATTTCCCAGGTGAAAGTCCACCTGCTGCATCTCTGTGATGTATACTAGGTTTTTACAGCAATCCATTCCCCCACTGCACTTGGTGGGAATTGTTTGATGTCCAACCCACAGATGTGGGATTGCCCCTGTGAACTTGGCAGCCATGTCGGGTCTGGACATGTGGGTGCTTCTGCAGAGCTGCTTGTGGGTGAGCAGAGTCAGGGTTTGGCCCATCTGACTCTTCCAAAATCACAGAGTGCTTTATTCCCAGAGATAAAATTGTGTCCTTGTTCTCTGTTATGTTCTGCCATTCCCTTTCTCAAGGCTCTGAAGCTGCCCACTCTCCTACTCGTTTTTTTAATAAAAATTGCTTTCTAAGCCAACTGCAAGCAGCTAAAAAAATTAATTCAAACTTCCTCTAAAGTGTATTTGTCAACGTCCACTGCTCTAATTCATTGTGTTGTGTCCTGGCATCCCCTGAACATGGCAGTGTCAGAGCTCTGATGATGTAGTGCATTCTCTATGTATAATACATCATGAGAACAGTTTTAACTTGGATGATGTATGAAGCCAGCCTGGGAGGATTTTGAAAATAGACCTAAATTTCGGGAAATTTTTGTGTAGCTTTGAGTGCTTGAAGGCTTCACCTGACGCATTTACTGAACATCTAAATATTTTTCACTTGTCAAGTAGGAGTTAGCAATGTCAGTGAACCTCTCGGGGCTCTGTTGGTTGGCTGCCCAAACTGCTAAGCTTGTGTGTGTGTGCATCACAACTATTTACGTAAGTTATTTTGCAACTCTGGTTGTGTTTAGAACAAACTACTAGACGCGATTGCAGTCTAAATTGGGCAACTTGCAGCTCGGGTGGGCTGGTGGGCAGTGGGATGATTTATGGAGGTGTGAAAGGTGTCCTTCACTGCATGGGATCCAACCTCCCCCCTGAGCCCTGTACTGCCCAGAAAGGCATCAGGCTTTTCTCATAAGAACTGGTTTGTAAGGAATGTGTCGGGAAGTGTAGCTGGATGGAAGAGAACGTGGAGAGGGCAGGAGAGAAGAAAGAGCTGAGAACAAAAGCGGGAATGTGTAAGACAAGAGCAGGGAAATATGATGGCAAAAATGCCAGGAAAAGGGAAGAAGAACTGGAAACATAAATGGGAACAATCACTGATCTTTGTTTATGGGCAAATAATCTGTTACCAAGGCAGGTCAGGACTTTCTCTTAAAATAGTCCTTCAGTGCAAACTTTAGGAAAAACAAAATAGAGACATGAGCAGAGACCATCTACCTTCTCTTCTTCCCACTTCACATAAAAATGCGACTCTTCTTGTCTCTCCCCCTCTCTTTCCAAGTTTTATGTTCTTTTTTTTTTTTTCACAAAGAAGCCCCATATTCCAGCCAGATGTCTTCTTACACTGAGCTCATGGAGTGGTGTAAGATGAGCATGAAATGCACTTTGTGCTTCTGTGCCCCATCAAAGGGAAGCAATTCCTGCCCCTTTCAAAGAACGTGCCTTCGGATGTCTGGGCTGTGGGAGAGAAAAAACTCACTGAGTGTGCAAGGGAGCATTTAAAATGTTATCTAACAGTAGTAAACATTTAGCCCAACTCAATGTTTCAACTAAATTACCAGGAAAATGCTATCCATTATGAAGATCTAAATAATTTAACAAGCCTTGTTTAAGACTTTTTTTTTTTTTTTTTTTTTTAATTACTCTTTTTTGTGTGCTTTTTATTTGACTGGACAAAAGCAAGAGTCAGCACGGACTCCAGGCATGGAGGTCACCCCTTGTTTTGCACGAGGCAGAGCACACTCTACACTAGGAGAGAAATGATGAAGTAGTTTGCTCTGTTGATCACTAAACCTGGGGGAAAGGAAGAGCAGAAGCCCCTTTGTACCAGCCTGTTTGTGTACCAATTTCAGCAGGTCCAGAGTGGGCAGGATGCTGGGAATTGGCTGTGCTGTGGTAACTCCTGACACGAATTGAAGTTTGTGGTTGCTGGTGCTGATTTATATTTAGATGTCATGCTACAGCTGCACCTGAAGAAACAGCTGTAAGGGAGAAAGAAAGGGGAAATATTTTAGGCTGAAAGAGCAAATGGAACAAAGAGGTAAATGCTGAGCTAGTGCTTGTTCTCCTTTTGTCTAAACCGCCCCGCTTAGGGGGGCCATTGTTTGACCAAAAAGCAAACCTGACTTTGGGACCTCCAATACCCAATGCCACAGTGGCGTGTAGCCCTGATGCAGCACAGCCTCTGCTCCTCTGAAAACCGTGAGCAGCCAGAGTACCACTGGAGGGCAGCTCCCAGCACAGCCCTCCCCTTGGCTTTCCACCCCACTGTCCCCCTGCCCCAGCCCCTTCTCCCCAGCACAGCGCAGGTCAAGGTCTCTGCAACATAAACCCTTGGAGAAGGCTCAGAGTGGGGTGGAGGGAGCTCAGCCCTCCTCCCTGGGCCCGTGGTGATGGCCCCAGGTGCCGGCTGGAGATGTGGGTGCTGTAAATAAACCTTCCCAGCACTGGTGCTCCGGTGGCTTTATGGGCCAGCAGCTGCTCCTGCCAGAGGGATGCTCCGTGTGTGCTCCAACACGGGCTCGGAGCAATCGCTCCGCCGAGGAACAGCCCTGCACAAATTCCCTGTGTTAAGCATCTATCAAAGGTATAATATATGTGTCTCCCTAGGCCATAAACTCCTAATTCCACCTTCTGCTGAAATAGTCTATTAGAGTGTAAGCCTTTCTGTATGTCCAGCCTCCGTGCAGTAAGCTGGGATATGAGTCTACAGAATGTACAGGTTTGGTGATGAGATGCTCCTTTCTTCTTTTTCTCTTGTCATTAGATGCTGTTTAAGCACTTGCATTTTGCTCTTAAACATCATTTTGGAAAAAGTTGGGGGTTTTTATTTCTGTGGAACCTAATTTTTTCAGTATTCTGACAAATACTCAATCCACCTTTGACTCTTGGGTGGGAGGGACATTTCTGATGCCTCCTGTGGTGAGTATTCTATGGCTTACATGCTGTGTAAGACTGATTTCCTCGAGTCAGTGGTAAATCCTGGATTCTCATTCTTGTTCTTGTGCCCCCAGCAGGGAACCCTTACAGTGGTGCTGGTTAAATTGGCCCCAGTGCTACCCCTGGTGCAGGTCAGCAAAGTCGTGGTTGCAGTACCTCTGCAACAGAACAAAGAAGCAGCAGAGCTACATTAGCAATGAATTCATTAAACATTTGCATTTTCATGGAAATCTGATGCTATTTCATCTAATCAAAGATTGTACTTTTTTCCCCCAAAGTCTTACATCTCAATCTATAACTGACACGCTGTGAAATATCTGCAATCCACTTGAAAGCCCATGGGATCATCGCTGAATTCCACAGGCTTTTAACATATGCAATTACACTGAGATACACAAAAATTACTGTCTTTTTTCACAGGTTTTTCTGCTAGTTCTAGAGAAGGCATATTTGCACCAAGTGGAGAATTTTAATTCTCACCCCTAAGACTCTTTGTTCATTTTTGCCAATAACTTTTATGACTGTCTGCAGTTTCACAGACTATGTATACATCCAATACTGTGACTTAAATGTTTCCAGATTTTCTAGTTTATTACTTAAAAACTAGAGTAAAAAATTCCATTGTGAGAAAATTGTTACAGTTGCTCCTAACATTTTTAGTTAGCAGAAGTCTGCTGAATTTGGCTTGTGAAATACGTGTCTCTGAGATGCCCTAAGCTCTGGAAATAGCCCTCACTGTTGAACTCTAGTCTGTCTGGTCTCCAAAGCTCAAGATTTGTGTTTGCAGACAGGCCTGGCACTGAGCTGCTCTTGCTCACCCTGTTGTACCTCCTTTGTTCTCGGCATCACCTCCTTGACGGGCATATGGGCTGGGAATTCTGGGGCTGCCTTTGGGGCCATCAGCCTTCAGCCAGTGCCCCTCAGGTGAAATGAGCCCAAAGAAGTTGGGAGAGGCTGTTCAAATCTGTTCCCTGCAGACTGGGAGGAACAAAGAGGGAAGCCAGCATTCATCATTCAAAAGATAAACATTTGACAGCACAGCTTGACTGTGTCAGGAACACTTCTGTTTTAATAGTGCGCCTGCAAGCTTTCAAAACAAGTGTTTACCTGTCACAATAAACATTTATGAGTGAAGTACACAAAACATACTAAACTTGGAGTTGGCAAGCTTCCAGAAATGCCATGTGCCATTAAACTCTTGAGCCTGTCATTCCATCTCTTCACTTGTCTTCTGTCTTCTTCAATGTGTACTGTGGGACTCTCCTGATTGCTTTGGAGACATCTGCCATGGATCCACACAGAATCCTGGGAAGTGTAGCAAGTGCCTGGAGCTGACAGGCACATCAAGACCTAACTCTTAAACAGCTGCAGTTGGCTCACTAGTGGCTTTTGGTGGGACTGGGCGTCTTATTTTGCTCCCCTGGAAACAATTTGCTGTCTGCACAAAGTACAAATCTCTGCTTGTAACTGCATTGGCAAATAGGAGCTCGTAGTTGAAGTGTGGAGTAGAGCACATAGGTGTTGGATCAGACCTCCAAATTCGGATTTTCTGATGAATTAAGAGGAATGAAGAACCTGATCTAGTGGTTGGCCTGGCCTGAGTTTGAGTCTGACACAAGAGAAGGTCATAAGTTTGCTTGGCTGGAGTTTTCTTTGACCGTGCCAAACAATGAGAATTCCCACTTTTTCAGAGATGTTATTTCACTTCGTAGGGTTTCTTGCCAAATCTAACACTGTGCAGCATACTGGAAAAATAGCAAAAGTCAATAAATACAGCCCATAAAAATAAAGTCTGGCACAAGGTTTGCACGGGAAACAATTACGTCTTGCCTTTTGGGTTTTTTTAGGCCATTTCAACAGCTTAAGGAAAGACTAGGAGAGCAAGGGGAATTTCCTCCTTTATATACATTTACTGTAAAAACATGTACATGTAATATTTTGGGGGTTTATTTTACATTTTACTATTTTTCTTTTTTGTTGTAGAAGGAAGTATAGGACAGTTTCAGTTTGCCAGATAGTGTGGTCTGACCAGAGTGGACTGGTTAAAATGTCTGTCTTCTGCTGGGGGAATAACAGCTGAAATGGGAATTTGGAATCTCAGACTTGAGATTCCTGGATTTGGATTGTGGCTCTTGTATTCTGTAAAACACTTTGAAATGAAGACAATACTGATTATACAGAAAACGGTTCTCCAGATAACACAGTCAGTTGTACAGCACTTCTTAAGTCTGTGTGGGATGTTTCTTGGGATTTGGTGAGCCTGTTTTCAAGGAATTCCTGCCCTACTGTGGAACCACTGGTGTAAAGCAGAGGTTCTCATCATCACCTCCCACCTGAGCACCCACTTGGGATTGCAGTTCAAGTCCTCATGTTTCCTGACTTCCAGGTGAGCACTGTAAGCTCCAAGCATTTGGTTTCCCCCCATGCCCATGTGGCTTCTCACAACAGCAATCCTTCTTTCCCCAAGTCCTTGGGTGCTCTCCTGATCAAAGGGTGCTCAAGGCACTGTTGAGCAGCCCCTTGCTCTCGCCTCTCCCACAGCCAGCATGGGTGGCCTTCTGCCTTGACTCCCATGCAACATTTCAAAAGGCTTCATTTTTGTTCTGGTGCAGAATGGAAAAGGTTTTCAACATCTCCATTTAAAAAACAAAAATCGCAGTGTTTGTGCTCCCCATTTTCCTTCCAAGAGCACACAGAAAAGGGAAGGTCTGCCCTTGTTCAGTCCTGGCGAGTCCAATCCAGAGCTGTGTAAAAATGCATCTAAAAAAAGGACCTTTCTTCCAATAAATGGCCATTTAATGAATAAAAGAGAAACAATTGAAGCCTGCAGTAATAGAACAATTATGTGCTGTTGTGAATTCCAGCTGGCTACACATTGAACTGTTCTTACAAATTGCCGGAAACGCAGCAGCACACGGATCCCATACGTTTCAGGACAGTCATTATTAAGAAGAAATACCATGTGTCAATGTGCTGATGCCCTCTGAGGGCATTCTCCTCCTAAAATCCCTTAATTACTGCTCCGGGGCTCACGGGTGCTCCTGGCCCGCAGTGTGAGTGAGAGGGAGAGTGCTGGAAACAGGAACTCCAGTGCGATGGTCATTAACGTCGGCACTCTGTGTTCTCTCCTCTGCTCGGCATCAGAGGGAAGGAGGCTGGGTGGGGAGCCTGAGGAGAGGCGAGGAGCCCATGTTGAGAAGGTCTCAGGAGCTACAGCAGAACAGTTCAGGAAATCAGAGCAGATCTGAGTGCAGATCACAGACACACAATGTGCTGAGCTGGGAGGCACCCACCAGGAGCATGGAGTCCAACCCACAGCCCTGCACAGGACCAGCCCCAAGAGTCACCCCCTGTGCCCCAGAGCATCATCCAAAGGCTCCTGGAGCTCTGGCAGCCTTGGGGCTGTGCCCACTGCCCTGGGGAGCCTGGGCAGTGCCCACCACCCTCTGGGGGAAGAACCTTTGGCTGAGATCCCACCTGAGCCTGCCCTGACACAACTCCAGGCCATTCCCTGGCTGCTGTCCCTGCTCCCCCCAGAGCAGAGATCAGTGCCTGCCCCTCCTCTGCCCCTCCTAAGGAAGTTACACCTGCACTGAGGTGTCCCCTCAGTCTCCTCTTCTCCAGCTGAACACCCCAAGTGCCCTCAGCTCCTCCTGAGGTAGGAGGGGACACACAGAAAGGACAAAAAGAAAAGGCAAGGAAGACAAACAGCTGGTGCCTGTGAGCCCCACGGGCTCCCTCCTCACACACGTTTCTTTGGTATTTGCTTCTGTGGGTATTCAAATGGCAGTGAGCGAGATGAAGATGGCCTGGAATGTCACTCTGGGTGTGCAGACCACACTAGTTAACAAGGCACGTTGGTCAGAGGTTGGGGTCAGGGTTGGTGACTTTGGAGCTTCCAGTGGAAGAGTAACTGGATCAGATTTGCACCCTAAAACAGCCTAACACTGAGCAAGCTGTTAAATCACTGCCAACCAGCTTGTCCTTCCGGTTCAGGATCTTAATCAGTGTTTCAGTGTTAATGGAACCATTTGATGGATCGTTTTGGATGTAAAAACAGGAGAAAATGTGTCAAAGGATTGTGGTTTGGTAATGGCACAAGAGCTTCAGGTTGCAGCGAAGTCCTCACTTGGCTGATTTCATCATGATCTTTGGTCACTCAGAAACCGTAAAGGTCATGAGGGGTGTTCAGAGCTGGTCAGTGCTGATTATACATAATACATCTCTGCTGTGTTGGATCTGCAGAAAGAATTTAAATGTCTGAAGTGCAGAGGAGTAGGGATTAACGAGCTATGAAGGAAGCAGACTTGTTTAAGGTGTTTGTGAGTAGGGAGAGGATGAAGTTCCTGCTCCATATTTAAGACATTAAAGCTACTTTGCAGGTCTTTCTTCTTTCAAAAGAAAGCCTGAAAGCCCCCGCAGTTCTGAGCACTTGTCAGCGATGTAATGATGGAAATTTTGTCAGCCTTGCTTTGCATAATAGGGATCATTATGTGATGGTAAATTTCTCTGTATGTTCTGTAAGTTCCTAATGTGGGAGGAATAAAATATTCCTGAGGTTTCTTTTACAGAGCTTGTCAATGAACGGGCTGGGTTAGATTGTCTTCCCATTTATTAGCAGGAAAAACTGAGATGACTTTATGCAAGCACAACAGTAGGAAATCACAGTGCCGGGAGAATCGGGCTTAGGGGTTCAAATCCTCCCAGGCTGACAGGTACTTCTTTCTTGCATCAGCTCTATTTTAAGCTCATGTTGGGAAGTTCTGCTTCCTCCCTGAGCTCCTCGAGTCCTGCTGGGGCAGCACCGGAGCAGCTGCCCCCACTGGGGGGACAGTTGTGTGTGAGGTAATAATGCAAGGGAAACTCACAGACACCACTAGCTGACCAATATGATCAAGGTAATGCCGTTTATTGTTGTGAAAACAGCCCTTAAATAACCCAGATAGCTCACACACTGCACACACACTGCAAACCACCCCGTGAATGGTTAATGCGAATAACACACAACTCTATTGGTGTAAAATAAAGTCCTCGTGATCTCTCTCTGTGGCCGTTGCTTTCATCAAGTGCTTTTGCTGTCTGCAGATGGTTTCTGTGGAGTCCATAGGACATATTTGGGTACCTGGAGCAGAGAAAGGAATGGCAGTAAAGTTAGTAGTTGTGTGAATAAATCACACTTTCTAACAGGCAAGGCAATGTGTCCTTTCACAGGCAGTAGGTAGGTATTTGTTCGAAACAATCAGACTCCATAGCCCAGTTTAGTGGTTAATCAATTTATGTGATTCACTAAAGTACCTGCATATGCCATTAATAAGTACTGACAACCTTTTCCTAGAGTACTGCTATGTGCTTACAGAGAAATTATATTTTTAATTATGCCACACAAGCCTAATGGAAAATCTAATCATGACAGCAGTAATTTTCAACTTTTGTACAAATAGTGTATTTTCTGTAATGCAGTTGCAAGTGTTGGCTTTGCTGTAGAGCTTTAGGAGAGGAAGCGGATTCAGTGCTGAGTTTGTACCATGCTTCACTGTATTGTTTATTAATTACTGCTATGTGTTATTTGTGTGCTGTCATAAATGTCCTGGTAGTTGATGCAGCAGAACAGACAGGTGGGAGTCTTTGCTCAAAAGATTCTCATTGGTCTGAACCCAACACTTGTGTAAGTAGCGGAAATACTGAGGCTGCTGCTCAGGGGTTGGTGCCTTGTCTTTGGATTCTCTGGCATCTGATGTGGTGTGGACTCTGGTTGAAACGTTTTGCATGGCTTGGGATATCCAGGGGTTTCCTTCATGCCTCATTAGGGTTCAGCTCATGTTGAAGCATCTGTTTTCATGGGAACAATGTATAGATAATTTAGATCAGGACAACACTCCACCATTTTCCTCCTTCTCGGGTGACTTGGTGGTCACTGGCTTTCCGTGGTTGTGGTTTCTCCAGTAGCTCCAATCCAGCAGAGTGCTTATTAGCAGATTGGGAGGACTAAAAGCCTCTGCTCTGCTCAGGGTTTCCCCATCTTGAGCTCCATACAGTCCCGGGGGGTTTGTTGGGAGCCAGCCTGTACTTTTTGCAAACTCAGCAATATTTATGGCACTTTAAAAGAGCACGAGCTGTCTTAGTTTGGCTGTTGCTTATTCAAAGAGAAAAGATGGGGTTTTCAGAGCTATTCAGAGTGGCTAAACCTGTCTCTGCTCAGTACCCAGCATGGATATCTTCAGGGGCAGAGCTGGGACAACAGAGACCATTTTGGACATCTCATCCTTCCTGCAGATGGACTCTCCTTGGGGAAGAGGAGCCCCACAGTTGCTCCCTCCGAGTCTCAGCAGATGCTGAGGACCCTTCTCATTTTTCTAGTCTACTGTAGGATAGATCAGAAGAAAACTTGTTGCTCTGAGCTCGTAATTTTTCTTCGTTCCTTTAAATCTTTCGTTCTGCTTGGATGTTTTGTGGCTACTCATAGATAATGTTATGGGAAGGACTATAAAACCTGATCACTGCAGAGTGCTGAAAATGTGGATGTCTATTAGCGTGTAGAGTCTCTTTTTCTGCAAACTTTAAAGAATATTCCACAAGTATAACCTCTCCTGCCATTCACAACTGCTCTGTCTAGACCAGATGTGATCGCCTGGTGTTATGTGTTTCCATGTGAGCTGAAAAGCAGTTAAAGCATCCTGTAGACTCCATTCTTCCTCATTGCTTTAATCACAGACATCTCCATTTTCCCAGACATTCCCAGCGTGGTGTATTAAGGGAGGTGTATTAAAAATGAATGAAAGGAAGAGGGAAGGTAAGAGGGACAGTGCCAAGCTAAAGAGGACCATCTGTCCTCCATCCCTGAAAATGAAAAGCCAGTTTCTGGAGAGAACTAAGGGGACCTTGATGGCTGGAGTGGCTCCAGAGTTAATGACAGTGCCCAGTGCCCTGCAGGCAGGAGACTGTCAAGCAGAAATTTAGCTGGAAATTATTTTATTATTTCTCAAGCAGGTTTGGTTTGCTTTGGCCTGATCCACCTTTTTTAATTTTATTCTTTGTCTCAAGACTACATTCTCATGTCTACAGCCCTGCATTGTCTTGCTGAAAGTACTGGTGCCAGGATGAGGCAATTTTCTTCCAGCAGATCCATCCCCAAAGCTTTTAAAATGCCTGAGATTATGGAAGATACCCTGCCTGTGCAACTTAATTGCACTACTGGGTTAACGCTGCTCTAAAGACATCCCCGTTAAGATATTAACTGATAGCAACTCGCACAGATTAAATTTTATTTCTTGAATTATGATGATCAGAGCAGTCCCATTAGGTAAAACTCCAGAGAACAGGTTTACTAATAAATAGTGCCGAGCAATCCTTCATTTCTCATGTCTGTGAGAAGCCTGGAGCACAACAGATTGCTGCTGGAGGGTCCTGCCTGACAGGCTACCCAACAGCAGCCTGCCATTCCATTTTGCCATCCCATTTGTTAAACTGCAGGACAGCATTAGGCTGGCCTGCCATTTCCATCAGTGAGAGGTTAAAACACCGTCGAGCGCTGCAAAGACGTGCTGGGGAAGAACTGAAAAATGCCTCAGAAATAATGGCTCCCCCAAACCCCTCATTTTCACAGGGGTTGCAGAGTAAATATTTTTCTTCACTGGCCTCCACGCTCAGAAACGTCAATTCACACCCAGCCTCTCACAAAATTACCTAATGCCTTTCAGCTGAATATCATCCCAATTTTAAGCCTATTAGATGACAAGAGTATTCAGTGTTCAAGGAATGGATGTTGTGGAGCGTGCCCAGGCATCTGGGAAGGAGATGAGGTGACAGGTAGAGAGGAGGAACAGAAGGCACAAGGCAGGCAGCAAGGATCACAAATGCTTTTCAAACCTCTGAAGTTCCAGGTTCAGGTCTTCGTGTTTCTCTTCGAAAATCCGTTGCAGACATGCAGTCAGTCTGGGAATGAGATGCAGGTTTGAGCAGGGCCAACCTGGAGGGGGAAATCGGGTGTGGGAGTGGAATTGCTGTTCCTTTTCATGCAGATACAGGGGGTTTTTCTTATTCTTGATGTGAAAAGCAAAGGGATCATTGTGGATCTGCAAAGGAGCCTGAGCAAACAGCCTCATTCCAAGGAGAAGTCCCATCAGGGTTGACTGAGCAAGGCTCCACAGGCCACAGACCAACCCTCTGTGCTGCTTTGGGGAGCTGCATCTCTGCTTTGGGGACCTGCATCCCTCTGCTTTGGGGAGCTGCAGTGTGTGCTGAGCTGGCAGGGCAGGAATCCCACCTGGGAGCTGCCCTGCGGAGCAGGGGGCTGTTCCCTCAGAAGGGAGACAACGGGGATCCACCCCAGCTCTGTGGAAGGAGACTGAATTTATAAGCAATTGATGACACTCTGCATCAGCATATTTATGAAAAGTACCTGCTATATGTTAGCACAGTTCTAGATGAAAGTGGAGCAGAAATCCTGCAGAGGTGGGAAGGGGGGTACACCGAAAACCTTGGATGAAGTCCAATATTCAGGCAATAAGACTTAAGAAGCAGGCATCATTACAAGATAATTGACTGTGGAGAGCAGTCACACATCCCAAGGTGAAGCATAGGGCACTTAACATATCAATAAGGTCAATTATCTGATTATGTCAGCTGCCTCAGTACTGTTATTAACCTATATTGCTCTTATTAACCTTTCTGATGAAGAATCTTTCAAAAATAATTATATTAAAGTACAAATCTCTCAAGTTTAAAATATGTGAATGTTTCATTTCAGTAGTCATGTGTCATAGGATAATGAACAGCTGATTGCCTGGCTGACACAATGAGGTTTTTAATCAGGCTCCTTTCCCCAGGATCAGCGTGTTCTCTCTGACAGCCTTCCCTGGGCCCGGGCAGGCTCTTGAAAGCACTGCTGTCACGTTACCAGTGGCGGGATTTGAAATTGAAATGTGAGCAAATAAGACAAGAAATGTAATGGATCTGCTGAGGAGAGGGGTCCTGGGAAAATACCCACTGAAAGCCTCTGCAGTCAATGCCAATTACTAAAGCATACAGCTGATTCAATTAGTGGCTATGTACTTGTGTATAGTATTTACGACACAGCAGAGCTGATCAAAGGGAACACATTCCTCATGAAAATTTGTCCATATTCTTTTTGTCCTTTTTTTTCCCCCCTACTGCAGAGCATTTTGAAGTAGGAAAGCATTTTGCCACAACTTTCAACCATTCTTTCATCTCTCAGGGAATGTGAGTGTTCTAATTTCTACTGGGGATTACTAATTCATTACATGCTTTTGGCAAAGCCAATGCAAATTCTGCTCACTATGAGTTTTGATCACTGTTCTGTTTCTCTGTGTGCATCTGTGCAATAGGTGAAGTATCATTTCACGCCTTTTTTTTGTTCAGAAAAACCAGGGGCCTTATTTTTACCTCTGATGCCTTGTCATGCTTATGCCTTGTTGTGCTTTGAGTTTTAGATGACTACACCAAGCACCCATTACAGATGACTTTTTTTTTTTTTACCCTTGGAATTCATTACTAATTACTGGACATTAGAACAGTTCAGGTTAAGATATTATTTTGTTCATTTTGGGTTGACATCTTCTTCAGGTAGAAGTGTGACTGGTTTCCTGCTTTAATGTCCAAGTGAATTCCTTGGCTAGTTGAAAATGACAGGGAGGATCACGTAGGAAGCTAAAGCAGAAAAATTACCCTTCCATGAAATTCCCATCCATTATCTTCCCCATTTTGCTTCCTTTGCCAAGATCACCACTCAAGACATTGGATGCTTGGCAAGTCTTTCTGTAGTCCCTCCATATTTTCTCTTCTCCCTTTTGTAAAAGATAACAGATAATGAAAGCTAATTTCCTTGTTTCCAGGTTGTGCTCAGGAGACCCTGATATACTTCTTGTTGCACGTTGGGAATACTAAAGGTGAATATTATTATTCAGGCTGAATCCCTATGAAGTCCCCTCCTTGCTCCACCACTGTGAGAACACGGCCCTCTGCCAGATACCAAACCACTGCCCAACCCGGGCACTTCTGTGACCATCACAAGTCACAGCCTCTGGCTCAGGTAGCTCGAGATGAAGAGAATTTCTTCTGTCTTGCACACTTTTTGTATTTCTTCTAGTGGGATTAGGTGCACCTGTCTGTGCCACACACACAGACATTCTTGGTCGCCTTCCCAGTTGTAATCCTACTGGAAGTGTTTGTGCCAGGAGTACTGTGTATGGCCCCTTCCCAAATCTTCATCCCTTCCCAAATCTTCATTCATGAAGCCTAGCCATGATGATGATGATTACGTATGGCTCGGCTTATTTTTTGCAAAATTCTTTGTACAGTCTGCTGTGAGCATTGTGCCTCTGCAATGTTCTGGGAGTGATGTGAACTATTAGCACTGCAGTGGAAATCAAAGTCTGCTGGGAATAGTTCGGAGGTAAAGAGAGAGCAATTAACTGAAATGAGGACTCAAGGAACACTCTGTCTCACAAGCATGGCCTCTGAGCCAAGTCGGTATATCTGGAGCAGCCTCTGCCCACAAGAACAAATGTATGACCCTGGCAGGGAAACAAGATCTGCCTTTACCTCCCTCTAAGGTGTGAGAGACTAAATGCAGTGAGACTAAACGTTTGGGAAGTTTTCTGCTCATTAGTCTTCCACTAGGGTTGGAATTGGCTTAGCCAGACCACACCAATATGAAATTTATTGTGCCTGTGATCTGATTTTTTTTCTGCCTTGTGGAGAACATTTCTCTCTGGGGTACCTCAATGATGGGAGAATTATCATGGTTTCGAAGTGGGTCCCCAGCTCTGGGACAGCCTTGTCAGTCCTCACAGGCTGGTAACACTGGCTCAAAGTTGATGCCACCAGCCCACACACTCTGCCAAACTCTCTCTCTTTTCATCTCCGGTTTTCTGAAGACAACTGAGAGAAGGTGGGTCTCCATCCGTTCAGCATCAAGTGTAATATCTCTTTCTGAAGATTTTTCTTCTTCTTTTAATCACTGAGTTTGACGTTTGTATTTAGTTGCTCTCTCTGGCTTGTCAATAATGTCAAGAGAAAGCTCTGTCAGACAAGAGGTGAAATCTTTGATTATGAGGCAGATATCCAGTGGTCTGAAACAGGCAAATGCTGCTGTGGGATTGAGTTTGTTTCTAAGGTAAAATTCGAGAGAAGCTATTTGCTGGCCTGAAATCTTATCTGACTTCATTTTCTACATATTATGCTGCTTATTTTCTGGTGGATAAGTGAGAATGGTCTGTCAAAAATCTGCTACGGCTCATCCTTTTGAGGATATTTGATGGTCAAGGACCACTGGGTGTGTAGGAACTGGTAACAGGCCAATTGGGGGAATCTGTACAGAGGAATTGTTAAGCTCTAGAAGATCCCTATAAAGGAGATTGGCCTTGGCATTGCTGGAGGAGCACTTGGACTCAAGGATCTTAGAGGCTTTTCCAAACTGAGTGATTATGCTCTGATCCTATACAGGCAGGATGGAGCAACTGTAAAAGCCTGTGTATGACCCTTTGCGTTTGCAGTGCTGTGCTCTGGGAAGGTTCTCCTGCAGAGGGGGGTTTACCAATCAGCCCATCTTCACTAATGACTCGGCTGCCATGGCCACATTACACGTTTGTTAGTTATGTGACTAGGGAATGAATCGTGAGCCCCACAAATATCTGGAACTGTTAACATTCACACGCTGTTATTTCTTTATAATCACAAGCACCCTGGGGAGCCCAAAGTCTGACCATGGGGAATCTTGACAGAAAGTCCACAGCTTGGAGTTGTGGGCTGTGTTTTTTCCCCCACCACTGCAGCACAAACAATGGCTCTGGCGGCTAAATGGCAGGGCCATGGTTTGAGCTGCTGCTCACAGCTCTGCCAGAGCCAACAGCTCCCAGCGCTCTCGGTGCCTGTCCCTGCAGCAGGTGAGACGCTCCCGGGGTTTTCCCTTCTCTGCAGGGACCGTGGGCGAGGCCGTGGTGGGGCAGCTCCGGTGAGCAGATGAAGGGGAGCCGCGGTGGGGCCAGGCTGGGTGGCTGTGGCTCAGCGCGAAACCCACACGCGCTGGAGCAGTGGCAGGTGTTAAATAGTAACAGATGTTAATATTGACAAACTGAGGTGGCTAAATGTGGAAATACAGCCCTGCTGAGACGTGTGAAGTGAGGCGATGACCTTCACACATTACAGATCTGGTCAATAAAAGGGAGTTTGACTTGAGTGAGATGATGCCGCGTGCGCGGCGGGACGCGGGGCCGGCTCAGGCGCCGTGGGATGACTCCCTGTGTCCCAGGGAACAGGATGGAGAGTCTGCACAAAGGAGCTGACAAACACCACAAACCCCAGAACCTGAGCAAACCTGTGTCCAGCACCTGGTGACCGTGTGAACTCTGTGTTTGTCCTCCAACCCCAGTTCAGTGACACAGGGAAGAGGCAGCTCTGTCAAACACTGGGTCCCTCTGCAGCTTTAGACCCTTTTATCCACATTTTCTCTTTTGATTGTACAGATCAAAGGTCCTGCTGTAGAAGCTTTCATATAACCCGTTTTATATCAGATCTCAAGGTATTTAGAGTCACAGCCTGCTTTTTGTGACTTTAGTCAGGAAATTCAGTGGGACAAGGTTTTGATCTCTTTTGTTCCAGGGAACAACAGCAATTTCTGCTGTTCTACGTGATTTTATTCTGAAATTTGGGAGAGAAGGAGGAGATGCTGCATTAAAGGGAGCCAGAGGTTTTTTTGCAAGCTCCCCTGTATCCTGTCCATGCTCTGTATCAGCAGATGTTTCATCCCTTGGATGATTCCTCATCCTCAGATGCAGCTGCAGGAGCCTCCACCAGCTTGTGCTGTGCGCAGACCATCTGAGATCTGGAGAAGCAAGACAGTGATGGAACCCTCTCCATGCCCCTTGCTTCCACCTCACGGGCCCAACCCCACAGAGGGGAGGACTTCATGGCTGAAGGGAAGGGATGCTTCATATGCCATGTTTTTCCAATACATGGCTTTGGCTGGGATCCAGCTTTAAAGCAGACATTGAAGCCATTGGGTTTTTTGCTCTGTGCTGGGGACTCAGTAAGGTTTGCAGCAAGCCCTGTGAGGGCAGTGCTGCATTGGGGGGTTCATAACTCGAGGCATCCACTGTGGCCAAGTGGCCTGCCAGGTTTTTAGCTGGCATCAGGTCCCAGGGCAGCAACACACAAAGAGATCACAGCCAGGAGACACCGCAAGGATGTTCAGCGACAATATTAGTGGTGGAAATCAGCTTTAATTTTTCACTTTCCATTTCTCTGCAGATCAAAAATGGATATGCACTGGCTTCATTAACAAGGCAAATACCTCAACACACAGGAACCAGGGTGATTCCCTTTCCTTCCGAAGCACAGAGCAGGAGATAAGCACACATCAAAGGGGGAACTAGTCATTTTTCTGAAAGGATCCCAGTCTGAACTGGAAGGCTCCTGCACAGGGCCCAATCCCACCTGATGTGTGTCAAATGGGAATGAGGAGTTTTGCTGGTGTTTGCCAATTGTAGTGGGATTCTTTGTATTAGTTTTGCTCAGGGACAGGCCCCACAACAGACCCAACAATTGCAGGTTTGATTTGCAGATGAAATAATAACTGTGGTAACCAGAGTTCAGCCCTTGCCTGCATAATTCCACTCCTCTGAAAATCAGGCGTCCAGGCTCCCTTGAGACAGCTTGGCAGGCTCAGAGCATGACTCATCCCCCTCCCAAAATACAGGACTGATGGGATGAATCACCCATTGGCTGGAAAGGATGTAGCTCAGGTAGCTCAGGCAGGATGTCTGGCACTGAGATACCAATGGGAGGTGACCTTGGAATGCTCTTTGCGCCTCGTTCCTTGGCGAGCCAGGCTTTTTTTCAGGACATCTTGGAGGTTTCCTTTCCTAAATCAGTGCCAGATTAGTTTGACACGTGGAGCAGCAACCTGCAGTATTTCGGGAGCTGACAGGGAGCCTCTGGGCAGACTCTGCTGTCAGGGAAGGAGACCTGTAGCCATCCTGTCCCACCCTGAGAGTCACAGCCCTCCACCTGCTCCAGAGCACCTGAATCAGCCAGGCTCAGCCAGCACCAGGAGCTGGACCTGCCCGTGGGCAGGGGCTGTGCCTGGGACAGACGTGAGCAGAAAAGGGGTGATGATTTCTAAAACCTTGCTAGTTTTGGAAGTCCATCTGTGTAAACATTTCATTCCTGCCATAGGCAAGGGAATTCGTATTTGCAGTCATGATAGTCAGAGCTGGTCAGTTGTTTGTTTTCCTTTCCGAGATCATCTAACACATCAGTGAATGGCTCAGCCTCTTTGAAGTGGTGCAACTGCAGCATATTAAGGTGTTTTCCAACATGCCTCACCTGTGAGGGGAGGTACGGGCAGGGCACAGGGAGCTGGCAAATATTTTCCAATGTCACCTTTTCTAAAAGGGGGTATAGGGAGAAGAATGGTTGGCACCAAGTCAGTGGTAACAGCAGCCCCCAGGACTCCTCTACCAAGACAAGGTATCTCCCACATTTGCTCTATTTAAAACCCCAGAATTGCTGAGATTGCTGGAAATAAGACCTCCAAAGGGCAAAAGCCTGTGGACTTCAGGACAGACAGGAGTTCAAACAAGCTGCAATTTTTTTCAAGAATTATGCAGAATCCTGAACTTCGATTAGCTGGTGTTGTATTTCCAGAGCACTGGAAGCAAGGTGAATTCATCCTTGGCAACTTTTAAGCTTATTTGTTCTCATCAGAGGGTTTTAGCATTAACCTATAACCAATGCAACTTTTAATGTGATGACACAGAGAGCTTCAAGTTGGCAGAGGTCAGTTCTCAAGGATTTTAGCCTCCAGGAACCTAGTGATTTTTAATGGGAGTCACACAGCTAAATCCCTGCATATGGTTTTGAAATTCATTCCATAAAGCCAGAGTCTTTCCAAGCCTTTGTTTCAGCTAACGTCATTATAAATACTTGAATGACTTTTGGAGATCATATAGGATGTATCACCAGTCAAAATGAGTTAGAAACAAATTGACATGCTCTTGTATCTGGGGAAGGACTGGCTTTTCTTTGGGTTTTGTTGTTTTCTTTCATTTGTAATTAAATTATTTGCTCTGAAAGCTGATTGGTATTGACAAAGAGTACATTTTCTCTCCAGTGAATACAATTTTTGCTTTACTTTGTGAGTCAGATATGAAAAATTTACCACTCTGATACTTGGATGAAAAAACCTACATGTTTAATGTTAGTGAGCTTGTAGCTTTTAAAGAGTGCAGAGCTGCATTCAGCCCCTCTGTACCTCACACAGGGGCCAGAGTTTCAGGGAAACCTTGACTTCCAGAGAAGACCCTAAACAGAGGAGTATTACTGGGAACTTTTCAAAGGAAGGCCTCCCTCAAATGCATTGAGGACAGCAGTGCACAGTATCCATCTGGCTCTGAGAGACTCTGAATAACATGCTCAAAGCTCCCAAGTGACCAAGAAGCCCAAGATCTATTAGCTGAACACTTGAAATGCTTATCCAGCCTCACTGTCAAAATGTAGGGCATTCATTTTCCTGGATCACTGAGCTAAATGATTTTTCTCAGACCTAGGGGCAGAAACATGGGCTCTTGACTTCCAGTCCAGCACTCTAAATATTTCTCCTTTGTTAGGGAGGTGAGCTGCAAATAAATTCACACAAACCCTTGAGAGGATGAGCACCTGTGGTGAGAGGAGGTATTGGCACTGCCAGATATCCTATACTTAATTCAATTAAAGACTTTGTCTCTGTTTATAGTCAATGGGGATTTAAGAACACATTTCTCAAATGTGCTCTGAATTCCCCCTTGGAGAAGCCCTTCTCTTTCCTAATCTGGGTCCGAGATGTCTAAAACCTTGTCCATCATCTCTGAGCCCACAGGTCAGCCTGGACAGTCTCTACCAGTCTTGCTTCCCTTCTCTGGTGAGATCACCTGTGCCAGAGCAAACTATTTCATTGACAGCTTTTGCCCAAGGGGTCATGGATTACTTCTAGTTCTAGGTATTTCCTTCTGCAAAAATTGCCCCTACTTTTAGCCACAAGGAAGTCTAGTTGTCATCTTTCACTACTGACATCTGCTAAAAGGCAAACTTGGAATGCTGACACCAAGCTCACAGTGCTTAGGGAGCTCTCAGAAGTCCAGCTGGGCCAGGCTTTTCCTTTCATACAGCGAAATCACCCATACTGTAATTCTGCCTCAGCTGGGGGAATGGGGAGTGCAGTGGGGAGAAGTCCAAGGGAGTCTCCAGGTTTGCCTTGTCAGTCACCATGCCCAGGGCACAGAAAGGAGTGGGTGTCTGCAGAGGGTTTATCTGCTGAGTGTGTCAAGCTGTCTGTGCCCTTCCTAGGTAGGGGCTGTGCACCTCGAGGTTCTAAGGTTGTGGCCCTAACAGGATTATCTGTTTATCTTTATTTCTCTTCATTTGAAAAATAAGTTTACACGTACTGGTGTGAAGTGGCATTGTGTTTACTAAGCTGAGCTCTGCCTCCTCTCATGTTCAGTGTTTCTTTCTGAAGGCTGCAAGTCTAAGCTTTCAGTCTGGGCTGTGCAGAAGGTGGGATTATCTGACTGCCATTATCCTGGTGCTGCCCTCTGATCTCTGGCATAGCTGAACACAGACAGCAGCAGAGTGCAGGAGTGTCCCACTGCTCAGCTCCTGCCCTGGTTCTGTCATTTCTTGCTACCGTGGTTCTAACTGACCAGAGTTTGGGGAGTTTGTGTTGTGGGTGCTGCTCCTGTGGGGTTTGTTGGTGTTGTGCAGGCAGCTGCACAACACGGGTGGCAGCAGGGAACTCATCCAAGGGCTCTTCCCTGGCTGAGCCCTGGGCATGCACAGAGCAGCCCTTGGAGGGTCTGCATCACCTGCACCAAGGCCCCGCAGTTACTTTTCCAAGCAAGGCTTTTTCAGATGAGAAGAGGTTTTGGGGGGGTTCCCCTCCCTACCCTGAAAATTATCTTTTGCATGAATACTGATAATACTTCTTTAAGAAATTCTGGTTTTCAGCTCTTAAAATTTTTGTATCTATTCACATAACAGCTGAGCTGGTCTTCTGTATTATCTGTTCTCAGGGCCGCCAGATCTGTCTCGGAGTCTCCCATCCCTGCATTATTTTAACTTTGCCTTTTTGAAGGTGGTTCATTTCTAGTGGCAGGTGTAACAGATCTGTGTTTCCATGCCAGGTCTGGCCTGTGCTTCCTGATGATCCTGAGCTGGGCTGGATCAGGCTCTCCCTTTGCATTCCTGTAGGCTGGTCCTACTCCCTCCTCCCCTGCGAGGGCTGATCATTCGCTGTGTTGGTTTCAAAGTGACCCTCCCGAGGATCCCCAGCAGCAGCCACTGCGGCAGCGCCGCGCCCTGACATTGATAAACCACAACATATTGTTTAACATATTGTTCCCAGTCCAACATATTGCTCGCATTCATCATGGAAGCAATCAGGACAGAGCATTTTATTGCAAACCTGTTTCTTGGTGCTCATCATTAGGTCATTAACCTTAACAATGTCAACATGTTCTCGCTATGCAGCTTAATTGGAGAGCAGTACAGAGCCCTGCACAGGCTGTGCCACATACGGGGCACGGTTTAAGAGCAATGGAAATGCTGCACCAGCCTGGCACTGCTGCAAAAGGAAGTCAAGTTTGGACAGGAGATGCAAATTAAAGAGTAATGTAGCTGTACCTTGGGGGACCCAAAGAATCTCTCGGCAGAAGCGTAATTTCCTGTGAGGCACCTGTGCCAGGTGGAGGGTTTCGTTTTACTGTGTCAAATTCCAGATACTGTTTTTGTAGTTCTTTTCCCTTGGTGCCTTTGCCTGTTCAAAGGAAAAGAGATGGGCAGTCTGGTGACTTTTGCGCCTCTAACTGCAAACACTGATCTTGGCAAGGCTTTCCTCTGAAAGTGCTTGTTGAAGCAGCAAAGCTCATGTCTCCTGGGGCTGGTTGCTCCCAGGCTGTGTGACAGAAATTCAACAAACAACTTGTATATGGAGGAGTCTGGTAGGAGCAAATAAATTCTTCAGGAAAAAATCCTGATTGTGTAGTAAACTTGGGGGAAAGATTTATTTTCTTACAAGGCTGGTTTCATTGGTTATAAGGTAATGTTATACTCTCTACATGAGCTCTTCTTTGTTATTATGGAGATTATCAGGACACCACCCTTTTTAGTGTAGATGGTCAAACTCTTCAGAGAAAAACCTGTCTCTTTGCATGTGCTGGTAAACAGCCTCACAGAACTAAGGGCCAGGTCTTGGCAGTATCACCTAGATCTTCTCATAATACTATTGAATGCTGATAATCCGTGGATAAGGTTAAAATTTAAGGTATCTGTGGGATGTCAGCTTCCATTTCTTGTTGATTTTTATTGGCAATTAGGTAGATATGAACATTTCAGCCTCTAGTTCTGCTGGGTTTTGATTGCCCTGCAGCAGTACATAGGTGGGGTCTAATTAGCTGCTGTGCATATGACTGAAAAAAGCATCACTTTCCTCTCACTGTTCCCGGTGAAACCACAAATTACTCAGCACTGCGAAGCTGAGGGCCCTGTTTGTGCTACAGGGAAGGAGAAGACGTGGCAACGAAAGCACAAGGGAGGGGCAGTTCTTTAGGGAATCCTCTTCCCTTGCTGCCTCCTTTCCTATAAAACACATGTCCCTTTTCCTACCAGCTTGGCCTATTTCTGCTGTCTCCTATTTTTGTACTTTAGCATGGAGCTCTGCTCTGCCTTGACAGGAAAGTCCAGAGGTCTGATTGACACCCTGTTTCTTCTCTATTACAAAATAAACTAATTTCTTGAGCTTTGCACAATATTCTTTTGAAAACAGTTATCCATCTATTCAGGTCTGTAGTCTGGGTAATCAATATCCACCAGTTTGGGGGAAATAAATAAATAAAGGGACAGAAAATGATGGATGAGAATACCTTTGAGTGCTTTTTGAACTGATGCTTTGTTCTGACTGCTCAGCTCCTGAAGTGGTGGGCTGGGTTGATCTTGTAGCAGCAAACTGATGTGAAAGCTTTCAGATTCCCAACTTCAAATTAACCCAGTTGTTAGATGTTACTGAGTCATTTTGAACCAGTGCTGCTCTCTAGGCTGACTCTTATCCAGTTAAAGACAATAGCTTGTGAAGAAAGAAAGGCTTCCCTTTCTCCCACTGCAGCATTTATAAAGCATAATCAAGCTTAGTGGTTTGACATTTGTATCTATCTGAGCCTGTCTCCGTGGATCAGTCAGAGTCAGGTTGGAGGCCAAGTGGAAAGACTTCATCAGTAGAGTAGCACTGGAGTGCTTCAGGTCTGGAAATCCAGAGGAGCTGCTCCCCTTGTCTTTCTCTAAATCCACTGTGTATGTCACACAGACCTTGTACAGAGCATGTTCAACCCCTGAAACATGGTGTAAGTGGAAAGCAAGTGGGGTGTGAGCTTTCTGTGTGCTTTCTGCATGGGGAAGCATCCAGCTGTATGGCTGTGGGAATAAAATGCTGTGGTTGCAGACCTGCAATCTCCCTTCTGGCTTGTAAATGCCAGAATTAGCAATCTTCCTCCAGATACCTGCTGTCTCATCCCATCCTGTGCCCTTTGCTGGCTGGACCCAGCCCCAAAGCACACCTGGCTGGTCCTGCCTCCTTCTGAGCACTGAGTTTGGCATCTGAGAGCCCCTGGAAGTGTGTGAGAGCCACTCCAACCCACGGTATAGCAAGCTCTCTTCATCTCCAACCCACTTCCCGACACCTCTGGGATACTAAAACTTTCTAGGGAGCCAATCACCATTCTTTAAATGAGCAATTAAAAGCCAGATAACAATCTTAGAGAAAACATGGCCAGTCCAAGCTTGATCTTTGTCTGTAGCAGCAGGCACAGGGAAAGAGTGATCCTCTGAATACACCAGAGGGAAAGGAAACAGGTGCCCTTCAGATGCAGTTTCAAGCAAATGAGAACAGCCCAGGAGAGGTGGGGAGGAGGGACAGTCTATTGATCAGGCTGCACAGCCTACTGAAATCAACCACAGCTGTTTGAAGGATTGACCTTGTTCCAAAAGCTGGTGAAGGGGCAGAAGAGTTTGGAAAAGTCCATTTGATGGGAATGGAGAGGAAATCAGGCCATGCTTTCAAAGCAGTGTGCTCTTTCTCTCCCCATCCATTGAATGTAATTTCTTGAATAGACTTTGGGTGCCACTTCCTGAATGCTGAGGGAGCAGCTGGCCCAAGGTTTTCTATGCATTTAAAGAGATCAAATAGGCTGAGTGTACCCATGGCATGACCGGGGAAGGGAGAAGGGCTGGAACATGCCAAGTGCTGCAACTGTTGTTCCTCTGAAGGGGCCTCTGTCATTTAAAGAAACAAACAGGCTGCAGAGAACTTCATTCAGCTCAATCAGCTGCTAAACCTGGCCTGGCAGCCTTCGGAGCCCCCTCCCTGGCTCCATTTGGCTGAGTTGTCAGTTCTCCCTTTCCCCTGAGAGGAGCCTGGCTTCCCACACACAGCAGAAGGATGGAAAGGATGGACACGCCACCCTTTTGGAGCAGCCTTGGCTTGAGGGCACAGTGTGAGAGCTCTCTGAGTGCTTGCAGAGCCTGATGGGGAGGCAGCAGTTTGAGTTGAAGACTGACTCCTGGCAGAGGCATGTGTGTGTGTTTGAACAGGCATCAACTGCCTATGATTGATGTTTGGAAAGAAAATAGCAGTATTAAGTGAAAAAGAGTTGGCCAGCTGGCTGATGCCCACTAGGATAAAGAGAAGAGATCTGGAGGGAGGTGGAAATTGAGAAGGTGAATGGAGGAAATGGCAAGGCAAAAATCAGGGACTCAGCTTCTGCTGCTGGCTCCTTCCCTGCCCTTGGCCAAGGTGAATTAACTGAATAAACGTTTGTGAATTTAAGTGACAAAGGAGTGATTTAGGCACTGAGTTCTACATACTGAGATCTAAAATGAAGTCCTGAGCCACCCAGGTCTTCCAAGAGAAAATATGTTGTCAGTGTCACACCTACACTGTTTCTCATCCTGACGTGGTGATAACACTTTCTGACTGTTGAGTTTGCACCAAATAATGCCCAAAATATACTTAAAGACTCTAAAACCTCTGCTTCAGGTAAGTCCTGAATCAACTGTTTCAGCTAACGTATTCTAGAGGGATTGTGGTGGAGTCCTGATGAACAGTATCATTCCCTCGGATGGGCACCAAAGGGAATCTGTTCATTTATTTGTGTGCCTCAGAGTGCCCTGCTGTGTGCTGAGACAGCTACTCAAAGTCTAGAGTTTTGGGCCTGGGGGTGTGTGTCGGGTCTTGCTTCAGTTTGCCCGCCCCAGGCACTCGACCTGGTTCCACTTTGCGGTGGCTGGTTCTGTGAACCTGGAATTAGCTGAAGTATCTGTAGGTTGCAGGTACAGGAGGAGCACAGCTGGCTGTTTTGATTTGTATATGTTTATGTAAATGCCTCATAAAATATCCCCCGCTGGGACAAGCCAAAGTCACGCATCATAAAAATCAGCTCCTGTAATGGCTTATTTACAACTGCATTTGCCAAGGCAGTGAAAAAAGTACGCCTGTGTTTATAGGAAATTAATTTCTGCCCCTTCAGTGATCAGCCCTGAGCAAGCAAAAGACCTGAATTATCCTGGTTGCTTCACTCTGGCAGAGAACTGCTCTTCGGAGCCTCCTGCAGTGCAATCTGGTGGGGATGTTTAATCAGAAAACCTTAAAGCAGCAAGGTCCCAATCCAGCAAGCTCTGTGCTCCTGCAGCAAGCAGTCCTTCTTCAGCAGGGCACTAAATCACACCTTAATTTTACACGTGTGCAAGGCTCAGAGACCAGGCTGGATTGAAGAAGGGATGGGGGGCTTTGGCAAAGAAGAATGGATTCTTGCCTTGGGCTTGAATTAGCATACGAAGAATGAGATGCCTTACAAGGCAGATCAGCAAGGTTATTTAAAACATAAAACAACCCGAGCATGACAGGACCTACCAAGGGAGGAACACTTCTTAGTGCCAGTAGATGGTGCTCTGCCGGCTCCCTGGGTGGGTGAAGTCCACACAGCCCAGCTTCAGGCAGCACCCCAAAATCCTTATGGCTTAGTGCTGGTCCCACTGCAGTGGAGGTGGTGACTTCACTGGGGATGAACCCTCAACACCTAGCTAGGGATGCTCTGAACAAAGCAGTTGGACTTTGTAGGAGTCTTTAGGTAAATCTTGGCCTTCTGGTAAGATTTTTGTACCAAGAATGCAACTGTGGAATGCTGTGGACGAACCAAATCTGAAGTATCTAATTCTGCAGGGCTTCTTCTTGAGAACTGGAAAGAGTAGGTGGAAAACTTGTTTGAACTGAAGCCAGCTGGAAATTTATCTATAAATTCATTAAGTATAGTTTTTGTCCTGAAATCTGTTATAAGATTGATGCATTTTTCTGGCAGAGTGGATGATGTTGCTGTCCTGGGCGGATCCAACTTCAGCACAAAGGCTGCTTCTGCCCCCGCTCACAGCTCTACTCCCCAGCCAAGGTGCTCCCCCAAAATCTGATGCCATCAGAGCTGGGCTGCCCTGGAGCAGGGGTTGGGTGTGTGAGGTCTGTTTGGCAACAGAGGCAAACCCCTGTGTAGCGGCTGCCAGCGGGAGCGTGGCTTGTACCTGTCCCTTTGTAGCCAAGGATTAATCCCGAGAGGGACAAAGAGCAGCAGATTATGGGCTGCTGTTCAAATCAAGAGTTTGGTCTATCTGTATCCACCCCACCTCCTGCGTTAAATCCAGCCCTCCTTGAGCCCAGTCCATGAAAGGGAAATCTGTTTTCTCGCACATCCCCTTTAAAATTTGAGGAGTCTCCCTGACAGAGTGATGCATAGTTATGGGCTCAGTAAATGGTAGAGTGATTTATGGCTTACACACTGTAAATCAATAAAAAGAATCACAGGCATTGACAGCACATTCACAGCCCATTTCTTTAAATGGAAGGCACTTTTCTATCCTTCCCATTTCAGACTTGTTGGCCCACGGGGAGGTTCCTGCCACTAACAAGTGCTAAGAGAGTCTTTATAAAGCTTGTAAAACCTACATCTTACATAATACTTCTCCTTATATGCCCTTTCCTGCTGTAGCATCTTTTCCAGTCATAGAAAGTACCATGTCCTCCACCTTGGCTTGTGTGATTTCCTTCTCCTGAGGGGTGTTCGAACAGAACACATGAAAAATCTCCTGGATTTTAAGGCCTTCCAGACCAGTCGACCAAGCTCTGCCTTTGCAGCCTTGGTATGAATCCTAATGAAGCTGGGTCTGGTTGGTGTGACTCTGGTGTGAGGTTGGCTGTGTGCTGCAGGTCCTGGGGGCACCGGGGAGATGCAATAGGTGAGGGCATCCCCTTCCAGCAGGGTGTGGGGCTGCTGAGGAGCTTTGGGGGCTGCAGGTTGGGTTTTGAGAGGCAAGAGGGTCCCACTGAGTGAGCCTCATGTTCTGCCCTCTGTCAGTGACTGTGGCCCTGGGGCTCTGCAGGGTAGGTGGGCATGGGAGCCTGGGGGGCAGCCGAGTACCGTTTCCTTTCCTTACATATAGATATCAGTTCTGGAAGTTGTTTAACTGCTTTGTTGAAATGGGCCATAAATGGGCCATAAAATTTAGCCATTTAAGTCCTAGAAGCATTAAGAGACTCTTCAGCTGTGGATGGGTTACAAATGGTCCACAGCCCCACCAGCTTCCACAGATCCTGGTCTGAAAGACCCCTCTCCAAATATCTGCTCTTTCCTAAGACAACCATGTAAGGACACAGGACAATTGCACAAGATTTCTTCGACCAAGTTCCTAAGGCTTGTCTAAGCTCTGAGCAGCAACTTGTTAAAAGTTACAAGCTAAAAGATAATGTCTTTTAGAAAATCGGATGTTTTATTAAAGCTTCCATCTGCCTTTACAGGCAACAGGTATTACAGGTGTGCCAATCCCTTGGGAACATAGCCTGTGCCTAGATATTCTTTGGATAAGCTGGAGACTTCCCTGAGTCAGGCCAAAATTGAAATTTCAGCAGCCTAAGGCAGTTTAATGTCTCCCTTGTTTCTTTCGGTGAGAGAACAGGACACGTGCATTTCACACTGGGCATTGTCTATGGGACTGCAGCCCCACATATTGCAACCAATACTTCATCCCGGTGTGCAAGAGTAAATGAAGAAGAAGCCATGATTCTAATTACCCTATGCTAATTGGGCTGCATTCAGGCTTCATTGAAGATGCTATTATGCTGCAAGAAAACAATGGCAGCATATGTACTTACCTTGCTCTACTTATCCTATGATTATTCTCTGTTAGTACAGAAACACACTGAAGGTATCAGCCTGCGCACAAATTAGCCCAGGAAATGGACCACTGGAAGTTCAGCCCTGGAGCAGATTCAGTCTCTCTAGTTCTGCATCGAATGCAATACTGGGGACTCCACAGCAGCCTTTGTCTTGTTTAGGGCTTAGCTTGTAATAGCATTTGTAGTCTTGTGTTTCCTCACAAGAAAACAATTTCGTATTCCCACTGAGTCCATCCTGGTGGACTGATCAGGTGGGATCTCCCAGGCAGGGTTTCACCATGGCCTCTGGAATTCGTGCTGCCTGGGGAAGCATCACCTGCACAAATTGCATCCAGCAGCGCTGCTGTGCCTGTGCCTGTGCCTGCCAATGAGACCCAGCCTAAATCTGATAAGGGAGAGGAGGGCACACCGTGCTGGATTGCTCACTGCTGCTTTGGTAACAGGAGGATAACTTGTTTTTTACTGTAAACTGGACTCAGACATTTACATACTGTTTTTTTACAGTAGTATCTAATAGGCCGAAAGCTGCTGGAGTCATTATAAAATCATCAGTGCTTGTTCCAGCGTGATATATTCTGTTTGTCTTGTTGGCTGTTTTCCTACCGTATGTATTTATTGAAGCTGGCTGAGTATCTTACTCAGTGATGTTTTTGCTTATTTATTCAAGAACAAGTTCATCAAAATTCAGCCAGGCTTTCTGTCCTCAGCATACAGAGATCTAATCGAGCATTTGAACACACCCACCACAATAGCAACAGAATGCAAAATTCCATGTTATTCAAAAACTGAATGCAAACTTGATAGGAACAATGAAAAATGTCTGCCTCCCCTCCGATCCATCCTGGGTATTACCGTAATGGCCTCTGAGAATTAAAGGAGGAAATGGCCTCAAGTTGCATCAGGGGATGCTTAGATTGCGTATTAGGGAAAATAATAATTTCATGGAAAGGGTTATCAAGCACTTGAACAGGCTGCCCATGGAAGTGGTGGAGTTACCATCCCTGGAAGTGTTCAAAATTTGTGTGGATGTGGCACCTGGGGACATGGTTTAGTGGTGAACATGATGGTGGTGCTGGGTGGATGATTTGACTCAATGACTGTAAAGGTCCTTTCCAACCTTAACAATGCTATGATTTTTCCCTTTAAGGCACCTATTAACTCAAACCACACTCTAGTGTGGAGTCCCTGGGGAATTTCCAGCAGGTGCCTGTCTCAGGGCCCATCAACTAGTAAAGTGGTCATGATGTCATGTTCAATATTGTGGTCTCACCAGGGAGACTGATTTGTGTTGCATTAAGCAAGACAGAGTTGCTAATCTCCGCTGAGGTTTACATGGGAAAATTTAAAGCCTATTCCAGTATATTAAATGAGGCTCAAAAGCTTCGATCAATAATTTCCCTTGTATGAAAAATAAAAGATGAAAATGATGGTAGATTGATTCAAAATACTTAATGCCAGATACCAGCTGATGGAAGTACCTTGTAAATAGCATTTTGTACAGTTGCCAATGAATTAGTCTAAATTGTGAGGGTGATTGAAATGTGTTTTATAGTGTTTGTCTCCAGTTTAGTGGCCATTTACAAAATTTAGAAGAATATGAAATCCCCAAAGAGTGAGCAGCCAGCAAAACCCAGAGTAGTGAGCAGTGGTAGTTTGCAAAAGAGATCTTGGTGTACTTTGTAAGACAAAAAAGTCAGAGTTCTTTACAAGCAAGAAAAATCTGTGCTAGTAGTGTTTTAAATTTTAAAATGTGTTTTCTAAGTACCTCCTTTTTCATCAACCCTCTACTTTACATGGAGTTTATGATCTTTGATGTGGAAAGTGAATTGGATGTGGTTTTTAAAGTTAATTTGGTAATAAAAAAGCACTGCCTTCTCTGAACAGCCCTGTGCTCGACTGGGGCGGTTTTTGTAGGACTAGTTTGTATCTCATCACACTGATTTCCGCAGGGAATTAGAACTGTGTTGCTTGTCTGGCTCCCTGGACCTCGGTCGGTGGGGTGAGGACTCAACAGTCCAACATCACAACCAGAAGAGGATGCCCAAAGAGACCTCAGGACTGAGACCAGCTGCGTGGTCCCTCGCAGCCTTTCTCTCTCGTCTGTGCAGAAGAGCCCTGCAGTCCTTCTCCCTTTTCTCAGCAGTTTTTGCTGGTTCCCTGTTACTCTGTGAGCTGTCCCAGCAGTGCCTGGGGAGGCTGCAGTGTGAGTCTTCTCCATGTCCTAAGAGAAAACAGACCACCGAGCAATCCAGCAGAAGTTGGTCCGCACAGACCCGCCCATGTTGCAAACCCTGAGACCTTGGGCTTTCATCCAGAAGGAGCAGTGAGCACCAGTTTTTGCCTCTGTGCTTTTGTGTGGGTGCAGTCACCAGGGAGAGGGCTCTGCACTCTAAACAACGTGGGTCTGAACCATTCTGAGCGCTTTACTTTGTGCTGCCTTTGTACTGGGTGTTGTGGCACTGCAGTGCTGACACTGGAGCTGATTTCCCTGCTGGCTGAAGCCAAGGCTTCCTGCAGACAGATCCCACTGGAGCAGTTCTGCTGACACTGGGTGATGGCCAGGCTCCTGCGCAGGGGTCGCTTGCACTTTTTGTCACCCAGTGATGAGCTCTGAAGTTTCCATCATTACATGGGGTTGTGCAAAAGTCTGCTTGGGCCAGAGGCTACTTTGAATTTAGTGGGAAAGTCTCTTCAAAGTAGAAGGCTCTGGGGAGAACTCCTTGCAGCCTTCCATTAGGTAGGGTGGGCTTATAAAAAGAGAGGGAGAGAGACTTTTTGCATGGCAGATAGTGATAGGACAAGAGAGAATGGTTTCACACTAAAAGAGGAGAGATTTAGATTGGATATTAGGAAGAAATTCTTCCCTGGGAGAGTGGTGGCACAGGTCACCCAGAGAAGCTGTGGCTGCCCCATCCCTGGAAGTGTCCCAGGCCAGATTGGATGGGGCTTGGAGAAGCCTGGGCTGGTGGAAGGTGTCCCTGCCCATGGAACGAGATGGGCTTTAACGTCCCTCCCAACCCAAACCATTGTCTCATTCCATGAAAGTCCTCTTGGGTGGAACTGCCATTTTTAACAAAGCATTTTAGGTGCACTGACATCTTCCTGCTCCATGATCGTATAACCCGGAGGGAAAAGGCAGTGTGCAGCTACTGCTGCTATAAAAGCAATGACTGGTTTTGTCCTTTACTTTACTGTGTTTTATTGGAAAGGGAAGAAAATGCAACAAAGGAGGGGCTGCAGAATGCCCACAGGGTTGTGCTAATCAAGAGTGCCAAAGGAAAAGTGCTAGAAAAGTAATGTTGTCTCATGAGTAACAGGAAAACAGCTTTTTTTTCCTGGTGATTCAGTCCATTAATTAGTTTCCAATACTCAGTCCACAGGATTTTTGCAGGAAATAGGTCTTTCTATTTATAAATTGTTGTTCTATCAAGTCACAATTTTTAATTTGTGGCCTTGAGGATTTTCATTTCCTCCCTGTGAGGTGCATTTTAACTAAACTGAGTTCTGTCAGCACTGCACAAGCTGCTGCCAAAACTGTTCTTGGTGCTCAGCCCAGCCTTTGGAGGGAAGTGGGAAGCTGGAGTAGGGCTGAGACTCCTTGAGAACTAGAAATGACCATGAGAAGTGACTTTTCTTCACTTGCTGGCTTTTCCATCTGCCCTCAGAGCCCAGGCTGACCTCTGTGGCCAGGACTTGCTGCCATGGCTTTCCCTCTGTTCCTGTTCACTGTGCATTCTGCAAAATTCACTTAAGCCCCCAAAGAACTGCCTGGCTTTCCACAGGTGATCAGAGAGTCATAGAAATCTTGAGTTGGAAGGGACACACAAGGACCATAGAAGTCCGGATTCTGGCACTAAACAAAATGGGGTTTGGAATCAGGACCTCTATTTTCATCCTTTCCGGGTTTGGGCAGTTGTGGGATTTTCACTTTAACTCATTGTAAATGAATGGCAGGCTTTTTTATCCAGTGTTGATAGTATAAATACAAAAATTCAGAGGATATTTCTTCAAAGATCTCATTTTGACTTGAAAAACACAGTCAGGTTCTGCGTCACTTCTCCATATGTTTTTCTTGATACAAGAAACTTGTGGTGAAAGTGAAGAGACTTGTATTTTTCCTCTGGCGCTGCTTTCTGTGTTTCAGAATGGTGTTTGGTATTTGCACAATTAAAATCGGCTGTGTTCATTCATACTTCTTCTTGGAGTTCATTAGGGGTAATAAAGGATGGTGGGATGCCTTTCTGAAAGCAAAGTACACTGTAGGAGGTTTTGAAATGTTTCTACCTGTCTCTTGCCGAGGAAAAGCAGGTCAGGAATAATGTACATTATTCGAGGCATCTACCTGGCTGAACACATTGTGCTCCCAGGATCACAGATTGTTTGGGTCGGAAGGGACCTTAACACACATCTTGTTCCAACCCTCCTGCCATGGGCAGGGACACCTTCCATTAGACCATGTTGCTCAGAACCCCATCAGCCTCCCCTTCTAGGGCTGGGGCAGCCACAGCTTCTCTGGGAAACTTACCTGAAGTTTTTCACCTGAAGTCTGAGCTGCATCCTTGGTATTTCCCAGGACTTGGGATGCTGATTCAGGGTTATCTGAACCACTTCTCTAGCAGTGTAAATCCTGGCTCTGGCCTGGGGTGGGAACAGCACAGCCTTGCTGGTTCAGCAGACGTTGGGAAGGTGGATGTTGCTGTTGCTCCATCTGCAAAACCTGGCAGTGCCTTTGAAAGTAAAACCATATGTGACTTTACAAGGTGAGCAGGAGAAACGCAAGAAGGTCTTTCCAGAGGCATCAAGTGAAAACCCTTTGAAAGGTCAAGAGGATGAGACCAGGGTCTTCTGGGCAGTGCCCAGCAGTGGGACAAGAGGCCACGGGCAGGACCTGATGGCCACAATGTTCCACCTGAACATGAGGAAGAACTTCTTCCCTGTGCAGTGACCCTGTGCACTGACAGGCTGCCCAGGGAGGGTGTGGAGTCTCCCTCACTGGAGATATTCCAGAATTATCTGCATGCATTTCTGTGCCATGTGCTTGAGCGGGGAGGTTGGACCATATGACCCACTGTGGTCCTTTCCAGCCTGACCCCATTCTGTGACTCTGTGAATGTCTGGCACTGTTGCCCATATTTCCCAGGAAACAGATGGGTAATTGTAGATGTTACTGCTGTGGAGAAAGAGGAGAAGAAGCAGGAGGAATTAGAGATATGCTTCACTGCCATTGTTCCAAAGAGCAAACAAATAAGCACTAATCAGTAAATCAGCCCATAGCATTTTCCCCCAGACACTGTCCTCAGATGGCCTGTTTGTGCTAATCCTCCTCAGCACTGAATCACATGCAGAGTGAATAAAACCCTCAAACCTCTGAGTGAGAGATTTTAAACCTACACTTTCTGGGAGAAAATTCCCCCCAAGGCTGGTCTGTAGCTTGCACCAAATAACCCCAGGCCCTGGGCTCGATGCTGAGGCTGCGCCTGCATTTTGAATCTGCTGCTGATTCATAAACATCACAAGCAGTTGATTTCAGCTGAACCCCCTTGATTTAATTACACTCTTGTATACAATGGGGACCTTGTGTTTTCCTATATGTAATGAATATTAAGCTGATAGCCCTGTAATTTCCTGTGCCAGGCTTGCTCTCATTTTTTTGCATATTGATACCACATTTGGTTTGTTATTTTCCAATTTTCCAGTCTTCTAGACTTGTGCTCAGCGAGTTCTCCATAGTAATTGCTGTTGGCACACACATTTCCTTCCTCAAATCTGCTCTAACACCCTGCAATGAATTTTGTCTCATCCTAGAGATTTGCTTGGGTTGGAATTTCCCTTGTTTATTCATTGTCTTGAACTCAGCAATCCTGGAATCATGCAGGACTCTGGATATAATTTCATATTCCACAGTTTTAATTTCCCCCATTATCCCAGGAATCCC